>OX246737.1:89079196-89464196 GCA_945910005.1 Isoperla grammatica | reverse complement strand
CTGACACGGCTTAACGCCATATATGTTCGATGAAATACAATCAAAATGTTGGATGCAAAAGCGTCGGACGGCCAGTAGTCCATATACAATCGTTTTATAAAACTCCCAAACTCACCACATGCGCAATTACCTTCAACCCTTTCTCTTGACACACAAGCAAAGAGGTTAATCGTGATGCTACGTAGTTTAACCCGGCACCTCCACCAGCCTCCATTGGTTTGACCAAAGGAACACACGCTCACACAAACACTCGTACGTTCCCACACGCACACGCACACGCACACGCACACGCACACGCACACGCACACGCACACGCACACGCACACGCACACGCACACGCACACGCACACGCACACGCACACGCACACGCACACGCACACGCACACGCACACGCACACGCACACGCACACGCACACGCACACGCACACGCACAGAAAAGCCCAAACATTCAATCAGCACACAGGTCATGTAATATTCTATGCTAGAAAAGATATCACAAGAAAACTGCGGATAGGTATTGAAACAATTTAGAACCCTATTGAAGCAATGATATGAGCACTGTAATCAAGAACTAAATTATCATTACTACTTCTAAAACCATAACCAATTTCTAAGGAAATACGGTATATTATCCTTCTCCCTAGGTAAGCAATACGAAACTGACCTCATTTTCTACATGGCATTAGTAGGCCTATGTAAAGAGGTTCATCTACAAAATCACATCAAAATTATAAATACTTTCTAAATAAAATCGATTAATTTCTATTTCCATATTTTCCATTCCCACTAAAATGAATTGAAATCTTATGTGACGTCAGCGTGAAGTAGGCCACACTATTTCTGAATGAATTTACTACGCGCGTTGAAAAACAAATACATGTACTGTTATTATGCAGTCTCTTAGCAAAATAATATAATTTTTGGGATTTCTAATCAAAATTACTCTAAATATTTTGTATTGGGTTACTATATTTATTAGGTTCATATGTATAACTTGTTTTCTTGTAACCTGATAGCTGCAATAATATAAAACAAACTGAAACATTGATTCATTTTAAAGTGATATGGTTACCTCAACCTCACTATGACGTCATTCCCAGTTTCTCGCCACAATTATATGGGACCTTCCTTCTAACTTTTATGAATGGAAATCTTTTCTAGAATTTGAAATTGAAATATATTTCTATTCACAGCGCAGTCTCTAATTTAGTAGAGTATAAATCTAAACTAGGTGTGTTTTCACTGTTGATTTCTCACCCTAGCTCTAGAAGAAATCAATGATGACTGATGACTAACTTATGCTATATTGCTATATCTCGAGGGTAAATGTAAGTTACTTGTTACATGTTTTGCTGCATAGTTTCAAGTTTGAATAATAATTAAAGCGAAATGGCAACACAGCGTATTATTTAGTACCATATGAATTCAACAGTTTTAATTCCACTCAATACATAAACCTACCTCAATGCGACTTTTATTTCAAGTTTAAAGTGCAGTGTTGAAGAAGTATGATGGTTGTCAGGGTTTTTTAGCGCTCTGCACATGAAATAAGCCCCAACGAAAATGGAGGCACACACTAAACCAGAAGTTTTATTATTATTAGAATACGTGTGTGAGTCTACAGGTCGAACTCTATACATCTCAAGGAGGTGTATTTCGCGAGCTGCTCTCCAGTCGTAAAATATTGTGAGTTCTAGAATTGGTCCCTAACGCAGCTCTGAACACAGGATAATCCTCTCCGTTCAAGGAAGAGATCTCTAGGCCGTCCAATAACATCGAATTCTCCATTTCTAAAAGACTAAAGAGCAACATTATGGATTGTCTAACTCTGGTATGCGCGTTTGTTTGTAAGGTAGCTGCGATAGGCCGGCTGGTACGCTGGCAAATTGCACGTTACATCTTGCTTGGTTGCAGGCGACTCTACCGCTGGACTGGAGGTGAGACAAAGAGCTTAGAGAGCAGAGAGCAGAGAGCCGCCGGGGAAACCAGTTAACATACGCTGACCAGTGAAGTGGAAAATAACTTAGGATATATTAAAACAGCTCCTTATATATCATTGTAGGAATCATCGGGCATGCACAATGGGTATGAGCTAAAATGCGGAGAAATCGTTGGGAAACCTTGAAGAAAATATTATATTTTTGATAGAAATCAAAACAGGTTTTTTAAAGTATAAAATCTGGTAGTTAAATAACATCTGCGGTTTCATATTATGTTAATAGAAAAAATAAAAGTATATATGAAAACATAAGGCCTAAGCTAGGTTTGGTGGAATAGTTTAGGATTCACTAATAGACCCAACATGCAGTACGTAATTGGTGATGAAGCAAAATAATTAGTTTTCTGATATAGTTTTCTTTTGCAAGAAAATCATACTTTCAAGAGATGTTAAGATATAGCCCATCAGTGTTTCGATTTATAGATTATAAGTGGATATTAGAAAAGTGGCTGAATACCGCAGCACGGTAGGCTACTAAGACTTATTGGAAGGGGTCACCACAGGCAAGTGGACAGGGTCTTTCAATACGTCGTTACTCTTTATACGTCAAAGACACGATACGGATAGATTTATACCTTACAGATAATCTTTTAAGTTTTAAATTTGTTACGGTGCTTTATAACATACATACAAATAGTATGATTATCATTAAATAACGTTGGAATAAATATATCTGTGAGCATGTTTGAGCAACATGTTTGAAAGGCAATACATTTTATAAAAGTGCACACAAGTGAGTGACACAACAGTTTGAGTCTACTCTGAATGACATAATATTGGTTTATTTCGTTTGTAGAATAGTCAAGGATTAGAGAAGTAAATATTAATTACAGAACAATTAGCTCGTTGGTAAAGTGGGTTTAACACTTTGTAGAAGTTCAAGATTTTACTCTCAGATTGGGCCAAGTAGGCCTAAATTTTCTCAAGATTTACTGCCGATACTGATTGGGTTATGAATGTCAATACTGGATAGATAAGATAAGATTGTGTTTATTTAGCTTCACCAGCTATTATTGTCATACATACATACACTTACACAGTTACACTACTATCTTATTATTACTATCAATTAATATACAATATACTTACAAATTATTTTTACCATCAAATATTTTCAATTGTACAATTGATGTTCAAATACATATTTTTTGCTTCTGATTTAAATTTTTGAAAGTTTTTTATTTTAATATTTTTTATATGTCCGGGCAGATGGTCAAACATTCTTAATCCAGCATAAAATATGGACTTTTGTGTTGCATCTTTATTTAAATGTTTTACATTGAAATTATTAATTTACCTTGTTATATGATTATGTACATTATTATTGTATGATCTAAACTCATTAAAATATGCTGGCAAATAGTCATTCTTTAATTTAAATATAAATACTAGTGCATTGTAATAAATCTTCTGTCTTACACTCATCCAATTCAATGTTCTCAACATAATCTTTATACTTGTGTACTTATTACATTTCAATATTATACTCTCATTGCTTTACTCTGCAAACATTGCAATGCATTCATTTCTCTCTCATTTAAGCTTAACATTATGCTACTACAATATTCAAAATGTGGACAGATTATTGTATTATAAATTAATTTCAATGACCAACTTGATAAATGTTCACTTATCCTAGACATAAATCCAATTTTCTTACTAATTTTATTTATCATATAGTTAGCATGACTCATGAAAAACAACTTGTCGTCAATAATGCATCCTAGATATTTAATTTCGTATGCTAATTCTATTTGTTCTGCATTAATCAATATAGGATAAATACTGAATAAATGCTCTGTTTCTGCTCGTAATATCACACTTATGCTGTTTCCTAGTATTATCATACATTTTGATTTCATTGGATTTCATTGGATAAATTACTCATTAAAAATCATTCCTTGCAACTCAGTATACATATACACAATACAAAATCTCACTTATAAAACAAGTAGGTATGGTCAACATCATTTGACTATAAAAATGTTTACCTTGATATTTGCACTGGTCTCGAGTAGCTTACAAAACAAGAACACACTTTGAATTCCTTGTGTAAGTGTTTTATAGACATGTCTGGGCTGATGTGAGCACAGACATGAGATATTTAACAACTGGGTAAGTCCTTTTAGAGTAAGACAAGGGATAAGTGCAGTGTAATGCAACAATTGCAAGAGATAACACGGATAACATGCGAGATATCTTAAGGAATCGGAAGACAATCTTGAAGATAAATCTGCCTAACAAAATGCTATAAATTAGTATTCTATTTGCGCTTGCGTATCAAACGCGACTTCAAGCCGTAGTCGTTTCTATCCGTTAATAACAGCCCACAAAAATGAACAAAAGGATGTTTTTATTAATAGAAATTAATACCTAACGTAGGCCTGCACGAGACTCTAGTTCAGGAGGTCGCCGACTCGATTCCCGCTATCTGGCTGAAGGACCTTCTTCAATGTTTTAAGCCATAAAGCAAATACTGGAATCGAGTTCAACGCATTTGAATATTCCTTATCATCTAAGCCTATTTCTATTATCTCCACATATACATCCAGAGCAGATAGTCCCCGGACGAGGGGCAACGTTTCCCAGGATAGCTTTCTTACGAAACTTTATTATTTTGGAACGGTTAGATTTATAAATCATTCTTATTATTATTATGTCCGGTATTGCTTAGGGTTTCTGTTACCATTCTACTGGTCGGTAATATGAAAAATTAGTTTGTAGCAGCCTACAATGAATCGCTAAATAAAGGCCCTGCATCATCATCATCATCATCATCATCATCATCATCATCATCATCATCATCAGCAGCAGCAGCATCATCATCATCATCATCATCATCATCATCATCATCATCATCATCATCATCATCATCATCATCATGTCAGTTCAAAAATAAATTTGCATTTTAGAGCATTTCACGGGCAATCCCCGTAAATAGTTAGCAAGGCACAATATAGTACTATACGAAAGCACAAGATGAGCCCCCAGTATATGAACATTAAAATAAAAATAACACTTCACTTTATCCAACGAAATCTTGCGACAGCTGCTAACATGTAGGTATATAGCCTTGAAACTGTTGGTTTACTATCTGTTGTTTCTAAGACGACCTCAACCATCTCAACCAAAATCATGTGCATCAAACACTTCAAGGACACATACATCAAAATAAATAGACACATAACTATTAATTTTAATTATACGTACATCCCAGAAAAGATGTTTAGAGTTTAGACAGATCATTAACACTCGTATCCAAGTGTCTAGCTGTAATACAACCTCATGCAGTAACATAAGACACAAGGGAACTTAATATCGCCATCTGATGAGACTTACCCTCAAATAAATTACAACTTTTTACGACAAATACATTATTTATAAAGGTTTTTTTACTTAACTTATTTTTTTTATACGATATCAAAATATTTAATTTTTTGTCGGATTAGGTGGGAGGGAGAGGGGAAAATTGCGTTGTCCTTTATTTAACATTGAGATTGTTATGAATGCTTATAATGTACAGCCTACACAATCCAACCGGCTGAAGCAATATTACGAACATAGCATGACAAGTTTTGATGAAATGACAACAACTTACATTCCACCCGCACACGACTCTTTTAGGGTAAGGGAGAATAACTTTCAGCTTTTGGTCAGTGTTCAATGTCTCAAGTTTTTATAGTTTTTCATGAAGATTGAAAAACATGATTTATAAATCATACAAATAACGTTTTTTGACTTTGTTTTTAACTTCTAAACGTAATAATAACCTTTATTACTTGCTTTTACTTGGGTAGTACTGGGGTGGTAATAAATTACGTTTTTTGACTTTGGTTTGGATTTAAAACGTTTTAACATTTGTTATTTGTACTAAATGAGTAGTACTAAAGTAATAAGAACAAATTATAAATGTTATTTCGTTTTTAAGCTGAAAACATAAATCAAAACACGTAATTTGTATGATTTTTTAATCTTACAAATGCATAAAGAAGTATATGCATTTTGGGGACCTTTATTAATTATTCATTAAATTATGACTACATGAGACATTCTAAACACTTGCCGAAAGCTATAGCCACCTATAGCTCTTTCTCCGTTACGCCCAAAGCGCTGGGTGAAGCACACAAGAAAAGTGTGTGTGTTGCCACTGCCATTCCTTCAAAACCTGTATTGTTTCAGCAGGTTGGATAACGTACATGTGATTAAAACTGTTAAATAATATTTTAAGAATATATCTGGAACAGAGAGCGAGAGAGAGAGAGAGAGGTAAAAACTGTAACTAACTGACAGAGTTAAGAATTACTTGACATTCAAATAGGGTCACACTGCGCACGACTCTATAAAAGTAATTAAATAAACGCAATCAAATACAAATTAACTTCAATTTATCATACGACTTTTTGTTTGTAAATACAAGAACACTACAGCAGTTACAAATACACTTTATAGAAATATGCACAGAAAAAGCCTCCATTAATGTAGCGTGGCGCAGTAATGAGTTTCAGTTGCCATGACAACATACAAATACTTCAAGAATAAATGTTATAAAAACTCTTTTTAATTTTATTGCACTCGGTACTTGCAGTAGATGTTAGTTGGAGCTTAAAACTATCTTGTCCCGAGACTACCGTACAGATGCTTGCGTCATAAACGATCGAGTGATACGTGCTCAGCCAGCGAGCCCAATGTCATATCCTGATCGCTGGTTGGGCAGGAATCACTCATCTTACGTGTATGATGAACGCGTGGTCAAGTTTAAACATTCATTTCATTGGTTTACACAAAGGTGGGTGTTGTTGTATATATTATTTTTACTTGAGTTGGTAAATATGTATATTTAGATCTTTGATCAGGACATCAATTCAGGTCCACGGTACATTCAGGGTGCCCCGAGATTGTGAAAGATTGCACGTGCTTGATCTGTATCATACTGGGAAGATGTATATGTAAACGGTGACTTTTGAGTCGTCGTAGCAACGAAGCACATAATAAATAGTATCATGTCCTCAAATAAAAATCCCTTGTTACTGAGTAGGTAGACAATAAATACAAATGTATGCATTTCATTATTTATACCCACGACACCACAGACGATGTCTACATTGAAGTACCAAAGGGTATCAATTTATCGCTTCACATTTCCAGCACGATAACAAGCCCCATGTTAAAACTACCCCTTTAGCTTCTGTAGGTCAGTTCTCTTAAGACAAATACCACAGACCTAAGCCCAACCGAAGAACGAGAAGGTACATGACATACCTAGCCCATTTGAGCTTGTATTTCATCACTTTTTTTCTTAAATGTAATTATAATAATGATATTGATATGTAATAAAATGTAAACTCCCTACTATTGAAGGTTGCTTCAATGGTGGGGGTGCCGGGTTTAGGAACTAACGACTTCTTAACTCTAAAATGAGAAAGTGTTCCAATACAGGACGCTCAGCAGTAAGATGCGAGACTCTCACTCGGCAGGTCGCCGTCTCGACACCGGCCACTGGCAATCCTAACTGAAGGTAGGACGCTCAGCAGTAAGATGCGAGACTCTCACTCGGGAGGTCGCCGTCTCGACACCGGCCACTGGCAATCCTAACTGAAGGTAGGACGCTCAGCAGTAAGATGCGAGACTCTCACTCGGGAGGTCGCCGTCTCGACACCGGCCACTGGCAATCCTAACTGAAGGTAGGACGCTCAGCAGTAAGATGCGAGACTCTCACTCGGCAGGTCGCCGTCTCGACACCGGCCACTGGCAATCCTAACTGAAGGTAGGACGCTCAGCAGTAAGATGCGAGACTCTCACTCGGCAGGTCGCCGTCTCGACACCGGCCACTGGCAATCCTAACTGAAGGTAGGACGCCCAGCAGTAAGATGCGAGACTCTCACTCGGGAGGTCGCCGTCTCGACACCGGCCACTGGCAATCCTAACTGAAGGTTGGACGCTCAGCAGTAAGATGCGAGACTCTCACTCGGGAGGTCGCCGTCTCGTCACCGGCCACTGGCAATCCTAACTGAAGGTAGGACGCTCATAAGATGCGAGACTCTCACTCGGCAGGTCGCCGTCTCGACACCGGCCACTGGCAATCCTAACTGAAGGTAGGACGCTCAGCAGTAAGATGCGAGACTCTCACTTTAGGTCGCCGTCTCGACACCGGCCACTGGCAATCCTAACTGAAGGTAGGACGCTCAGCAGTAAGATGCGAGACTCTCACTCGGCAGGTCGCCGTCTCGACACCGGCCACTGGCAATCCTAGCTGAAGGTTGGACGCTCAGCAGTAAGATGCGAGACTCTCACTCGGGAGGTCGCCGTCTCGACACCGGCCACTGGCAATCCTAACTGATGGTTGGACGCTCAGCAGTAAGATGCGAGACTCTCACTCGGCAGGTCGCCGTCTCGACACCGGCCACTGGCAATCCTAACTGAAGGTAGGACGCTCATAAGATGCGAGACTCTCACTCGGGAGGTCGCCGTCTCGACACCGGCCACTGGCAATCCTAACTGAAGGTAGGACGCTCAGCAGTAAGATGCGAGACTCTCACTCGGGAGGTCGCCGTCTCGACACCGGCCACTGGCAATCCTAACTGAAGGTAGGACGCTCATAAGATGCGAGACTCTCACTCGGCAGGTCGCCGTCTCGACACCGGCCACTGGCAATCCTAACTGAAGGTTGGACGCTCAGCAGTAAGATGCGAGACTCTCACTCGGGAGGTCGCCGTCTCGACACCGGCCACTGGCAATCCTAACTGAAGGTAGGACGCTCAGCAGTAAGATGCGAGACTCTCACTCGGGAGGTCGCCGTCTCGACACCGGCCACTGGCAATCCTAACTGAAGGTAGGACGCTCAGCAGTAAGATGCGAGACTCTCACTCGGGAGGTCGCCGTCTCGACACCGGCCACTGGCAATCCTAACTGAAGGTAGGACGCTCAGCAGTAAGATGCGAGACTCTCACTCGGCAGGTCGCCGTCTCGACACCGGCCACTGGCAATCCTAACTGAAGGTAGGACGCTCAGCAGTAAGATGCGAGACTCTCACTCGGGAGGTCGCCGTCTCGACACCGGCCACTGGCAATCCTAACTGAAGGTAGGACGCTCAGCAGTAAGATGCGAGACTCTCACTCGGGAGGTCGCCGTCTCGACACCGGCCACTGGCAATCCTAACTGAAGGTAGGACGCTCAGCAGTAAGATGCGAGACTCTCACTCGGGAGGTCGCCGTCTCGACACCGGCCACTGGCAATCCTAACTGAAGGTAGGACGCTCATAAGATGCGAGACTCTCACTCGGCAGGTCGCCGTCTCGACACCGGCCACTGGCAATCCTAACTGAAGGTTGGACGCTCAGCAGTAAGATGCGAGACTCTCACTCGGGAGGTCGCCGTCTCGACACCGGCCACTGGCAATCCTAACTGAAGGTAGGACGCTCAGCAGTAAGATGCGAGACTCTCACTCGGGAGGTCGCCGTCTCGACACCGGCCACTGGCAATCCTAACTGAAGGTAGGACGCTCAGCAGTAAGATGCGAGACTCTCACTCGGGAGGTCGCCGTCTCGACACCGGCCACTGGCAATCCTAACTGAAGGTAGGACGCTCAGCAGTAAGATGCGAGACTCTCACTCGGCAGGTCGCCGTCTCGACACCGGCCACTGGCAATCCTAACTGAAGGTAGGACGCTCATAAGATGCGAGACTCTCACTCGGCAGGTCGCCGTCTCGACACCGGCCACTGGCAATCCTAACTGAAGGTAGGACGCTCAGCAGTAAGATGCGAGACTCTCACTCGGCAGGTCGC
Organism: Isoperla grammatica; assembly: GCA_945910005.1. Classification (NCBI taxonomy): domain Eukaryota; kingdom Metazoa; phylum Arthropoda; class Insecta; order Plecoptera; family Perlodidae; genus Isoperla; species Isoperla grammatica. The sequence goes on along the minus strand of OX246737.1, from coordinate 89,454,416 downwards.
CGTCTCGACACCGGCCACTGGCAATCCTAACTGAAGGTAGGACGCTCATAAGATGCGAGACTCTCACTCGGCAGGTCGCCGTCTCGACACCGGCCACTGGCAATCCTAACTGAAGGTAGGACGCCCAGCAGTAAGATGCGAGACTCTCACTCGGCAGGTCGCTGTCTCGACACCGGCCACTGGCAATCCTAACTGAAGGTTGGACGCTCAGCAGTAAGATGCGAGACTCTCACTCGGGAGGTCGCCGTCTCGACACCGGCCACTGGCAATCCTAACTGAAGGTAGGACGCTCATAAGATGCGAGACTCTCACTCGGGAGGTCGCCGTCTCGACACCGGCCACTGGCAATCCTAACTGAAGGTAGGACGCTCATAAGATGCGAGACTCTCACTCGGGAGGTCGCCGTCTCGACACCGGCCACTGGCAATCCTAACTGAAGGTAGGACGCTCAGCAGTAAGATGCGAGACTCTCACTCGGGAGGTCGCCGTCTCGACACCGGCCACTGGCAATCCTAACTGAAGGTTGGACGCTCAGCAGTAAGATGCGAGACTCTCACTCGGGAGGTCGCCGTCTCGACACCGGCCACTGGCAATCCTAACTGAAGGTAGGACGCTCATAAGATGCGAGACTCTCACTCGGCAGGTCGCCGTCTCGACACCGGCCACTGGCAATCCTAACTGAAGGTTGGACGCTCATAAGATGCGAGACTCTCACTCGGCAGGTCGCCGTCTCGACACCGGCCACTGGCAATCCTAACTGAAGGTTGGACGCTCAGCAGTAAGATGCGAGACTCTCACTCGGGAGGTCGCCGTCTCGACACCGGCCACTGGCAATCCTAACTGAAGGTAGGACGCTCATAAGATGCGAGACTCTCACTCGGCAGGTCGCTGTCTCGACACCGGCCACTGGCAATCCTAACTGAAGGTAGGACGCTCAGCAGTAAGATGCGAGACTCTCACTCGGGAGGTCGCCGTCTCGACACCGGCCACTGGCAATCCTAACTGAAGGTTGGACGCTCATAAGATGCGAGACTCTCACTCGGGAGGTCGCCGTCTCGACACCGGCCACTGGCAATCCTAACTGAAGGTTGGACGCTCATAAGATGCGAGACTCTCACTCGGCAGGTCGCCGTCTCGACACCGGCCACTGGCAATCCTAACTGAAGGTAGGACGCTCAGCAGTAAGATGCGAGACTCTCACTCGGGAGGTCGCCGTCTCGACACCGGCCACTGGCAATCCTAACTGGTGGTTGGACGCTCATAAGATGCGAGACTCTCACTCGGCAGGTCGCCGTCTCGACACCGGCCACTGGCAATCCTAACTGAAGGTTGGACGCTCAGCAGTAAGATGCGAGACTCTCACTCGGGAGGTCGCCGTCTCGACACCGGCCACTGGCAATCCTAACTGAAGGTAGGACGCTCAGCAGTAAGATGCGAGACTCTCACTCGGGAGGTCGCCGTCTCGACACCGGCCACTGGCAATCCTAACTGAAGGTTGGACGCTCAGCAGTAAGATGCGAGACTCTCACTCGGGAGGTCGCCGTCTCGACACCGGCCACTGGCAATCCTAACTGAAGGTTGGACGCTCAGCAGTAAGATGCGAGACTCTCACTCGGGAGGTCGCCGTCTCGACACCGGCCACTGGCAATCCTAACTGATGGTTGGACGCTCAGCAGTAAGATGCGAGACTCTCACTCGGCAGGTCGCCGTCTCGACACCGGCCACTGGCAATCCTAACTGAAGGTAGGACGCTCAGCAGTAAGATGCGAGACTCTCACTCGGGAGGTCGCCGTCTCGACACCGGCCACTGGCAATCCTAGCTGAAGGTTGGACGCTCAGCAGTAAGATGCGAGACTCTCACTCGGGAGGTCGCCGTCTCGACACCGGCCACTGGCAATCCTAACTGAAGGTAGGACGCTCAGCAGTAAGATGCGAGACTCTCACTCGGGAGGTCGCCGTCTCGACACCGGCCACTGGCAATCCTAGCTGAAGGTTGGACGCTCAGCAGTAAGATGCGAGACTCTCACTCGGGAGGTCGCCGTCTCGACACCGGCCACTGGCAATCCTAACTGAAGGTAGGACGCTCAGCAGTAAGATGCGAGACTCTCACTCGGGAGGTCGCCGTCTCGACACCGGCCACTGGCAATCCTAACTGAAGGTAGGACGCTCAGCAGTAAGATGCGAGACTCTCACTCGGGAGGTCGCCGTCTCGACACCGGCCACTGGCAATCCTAACTGAAGGTAGGACGCTCAGCAGTAAGATGCGAGACTCTCACTCGGCAGGTCGCCGTCTCGACACCGGCCACTGGCAATCCTAGCTGAAGGTTGGACGCTCAGCAGTAAGATGCGAGACTCTCACTCGGGAGGTCGCCGTCTCGACACCGGCCACTGGCAATCCTAACTGAAGGTAGGACGCTCAGCAGTAAGATGCGAGACTCTCACTCGGGAGGTCGCCGTCTCGACACCGGCCACTGGCAATCCTAACTGAAGGTAGGACGCTCAGCAGTAAGATGCGAGACTCTCACTCGGCAGGTCGCCGTCTCGACACCGGCCACTGGCAATCCTAACTGAAGGTTGGACGCTCAGCAGTAAGATGCGAGACTCTCACTCGGGAGGTCGCCGTCTCGACACCGGCCACTGGCAATCCTAACTGAAGGTAGGACGCTCAGCAGTAAGATGCGAGACTCTCACTCGGCAGGTCGCCGTCTCGACACCGGCCACTGGCAATCCTAACTGAAGGTTGGACGCTCATAAGATGCGAGACTCTCACTCGGCAGGTCGCCGTCTCGACACCGGCCACTGGCAATCCTAACTGAAGGTTTTGCCCGAGCCCCGACATTTAGACGAACACTGGTATTGAGTTATACTAACAGCCCTCGGATATTCCTTTACAACTGTCCAAATATACTAATATACTTCGTCATCAGTTAAAACTTTGCGTTCTCAATATAGCAGGGATTACTAAATAATGTTATTAGAGGGAATTATCAGCTTGCTTGCCGCATTTTGGTATTTTCCAATTGTTTGTTTGGTGTCCTTGACTTCTATTTCTCGCTATGAAAAATAGTATGCTATGGACTCGGTGTAAATAGTAGATATCTCATTGTTTGGCTCACCATACTAAACCAATGACTTCCACACATGTATGTCTCTTTTTATTATTTTAAGCTATATGTGTTTTATTTTGTATAGTAAAAACTTGGACTTATGTCTCTAATATTAGCTATTCGACTGCTGTGTAGTGTAAGGTTTTTGGACCTTACATATTTAACAAATTATCTACTCACATTAAGACTGAAACAAAAATGTTCAAATACAAAAGAGGACCATCCAGATATAGGTATAGAGGAAACAAATGAAATTTGAAATCATGGTAATTTAATTTAACTGTCATAAATCATATTCGTGTCTCTTGTTATTGTCTAATTAAATTTAAATAATACCTACTTACTTTTACATTCATAATATATAATAATTTCTTCTGTAATTCATTAAGGATTAACTACTTCATAGAATTATAACAATGCAAAACACTGTATGCTGTACGTAGGCTACACTGTATGCTATACGTGCGTATAACAAATCTGCGGAAGGTAGGCATTATGAATTATGTTTATTATTTTAAAGGAAATCATTAATTTAATTTATTCAGTTATGCCTTCTATTTAATTAAATCTGTTTTATATACATCATAGGACTATTAGTATAAATACAGCTATATTAGTTTCCATAGTCCATTTTGACCGTTATTGTAATTAAGCGAGCAAAGCGAGCGTCTCCATTATACTTATATTTATATTATATCACAATAATTATTGTGATAAACAACACTCACTGCACTAAACGTATATTTTATGTTTGCGTAGAAGAAAAGTAAAAAAAACTATTTTATTCTATTCTGTTCTATTCTATTATATTCTATTCTATTAAAATACTCTCCGGCTTTTGACAAGAATCCTTGATTTTGTTATACTATATCAATAGTGAGCCTCATGTTACGTTAATTCTGAGTACGAAATATGTCGTGTAAGTCATAACATAAAAGTACAGTATTTACTTGGAACTATTAGTAACTAATAAACACGTACTAGCGCTTTGTATAATGAATAAGTTAATACTTGAGTTCTGAACACGCCAGCGAAACTGTGGTTAATATGAGCCTATCTGACGCTCATTATGAAGTAAGGTAAGTACCTGAAATGAGACTAATCCAACTGCTATCAATAAACATATCTCCTATAAAGACTTAAGTGTTTTACATTGCTTGCGTAAGTAGGACTTGCAGGGTACTTGTCGCGTCACTTAATACTTAGCTCCATGCAAATGCTACCTTTGAATTGTGTTCGTATATTATATTAATCTATGCATATGTTGATATAAAAAAATAAATGGCAACATAAGACAGATTTATATTTCACTTAGCGGTTATATGAAGGAACAAGTTATAAGAAACGATGACTTTACAGAACTGGAAATTCTGTATAGGTAGAATATACTTGATATAATTTGTAGTGAGAGGAGGAATGATAAAGATGTCAGTTTTCAAGGGCATTGTTATGATTAAACAAACGCGATTTTTTTCACACAAGAGGCAAGATATAAAAATGTCGTCAGCTCCGATGGTTTATTGAACACTTCTGCCGCAGCCGGTTTAGTCACATATGAATCCTGCTTGATAAAAGAAAAATATAAAATAACTTAAATCGACGAGTAAACGTTTGAAACGCGGTCCGATGTTTTGTAGTGTTCATAAAACACTGAGACAAATATTAAGGCGGCGAGTGGGTCCGATTGTCGAGGCTTGCCGCTGCGCTGGCGACTTCTGTTTCTCTCGGGTGCCGCTATGAGCGCTTGTTAGTTGACGCACGATGAGGTACCCCGTCGAGACACACGATTAATAACCCGCACAGTGATGTACCGCAGTGCGGTGAGATCAGGCCCACCCGCTAAGCGCAGCTTCATATGCATTTGTGCAACAGTCTTTACACTTAGCCCGTACGGACCTCACGCATAGTGGTGTACTTTCAACTGACAAGAATAGACTTCCAACTTCGGTAGCATACCCAGAACATTAATTACGATTGTTACTTGTTTTTTGTGGTTGTAATTACTAAAATAATAATCCCAACTTTTATAATCCCCATTTAGCCGGTAGTCAGAGGTTTGCCACGATCAAACATGGCAACTGCCATGAAAGTAATGTTAGTTTTATTGAAAGTAATTTTGAAAGTAATGTTAGTTGATGAACATGTTTTTTAAACTAGATTGAGAAGATAGTTCAAACTTCATAAACTAATATTTTCTTACTGTTCTTATTTTATTTTAACTTTCCACGGTTTATAATTGTTATGACATCACAACACAATAGATAGTCAAAATGCATCCTAATTTGATCGGTCAATTTCTATCATTCGTACTGGCTTAAAAAAATCAAGTTAGGTTTTGGGTCTTTCGCACAAGAAAGAGTCCTCGACCATCAACTCCTACCACCCCGTACCCGTACGTCAGCAGCCAGCACGCTTGTCGGTTCTTCTTGGCTATAGGATATGACGGCTCTGAAGTTACCCGTTTCATGTATGCCGGTGCCGTTATAAATATATAATTAGGAACATTTAATGTATCGTAGGGTACTATAATCAATGAACCCTGAGTTAGTGTATCACTCATCAACAGTGACAGAAAATGGATCACACTTGAGGATGGACTGACTGTTTGTGTTCCTTGCTTAATTTTCATAGAAGCAATGCTACATCAAATCTTAAAGCGTGAGACAAAAGAAATATGAATGTACAACTGCATCTTAGGTAACAATTGTGCATCTATTTAGGTTATACGATGGTCACATCTGTTCCATCCGTCGTTGATCGATATCGGTAGTAAAACTATCACTTTCTACTTGTAACCTGTTTAACTTCAACCGAGCCACGAACTATTGGCAAACAAGGGAATTGCTGGCTGCATTCTTGCCTCCAACCAAATCAAATTTACTGCGTAGGAATTTGAATCATCTTCAAATTCGAGATCCCGTTTTGCATTTCCTACAGAAGTTATTCCTAAATGCACGAGCCCCATATGGTCCCAGGGTAGCATAGATTCTACCTGTCGTACGAGGCGACTAATAGAGCAAGTAACTATTATTGTGTGGTTTCCACAATCAATACCTTTCCATAAACAATAAACAATCGTCAAGTATGGTACCTTGTTACCCCTTCAGCGTTCCATTACTTGTATTCGCATTTGAATTTCTGTCCTATGAGGAGATAGGCTTATATTACTTTAAGTCAATAATTTAGAGACACTAGAATTAATAAGAATATACACTTCCACAACCGTTCACGCTTTATACAGTCCAAAGCATAGTAATGCGTAAATAGCATGGGCAAGGCGCCCTGCCTTGCCCATGCTATTTACCTTTGTAGCGTGCTAGGTCGGGTAGTGAACTTGATATTGAGGGACTATAAACCGTAGGTTGTATTGTAGATAATTTACGTGCTAAACGTGCTAAACCAACTCTAAACCTCTCGGCAATATTCTCTATGATGTACCTTGTGCATGATAGTGTATATTATAATAGTGTCTGGCCAGGGACATGCTTGACAATGTTCCACGTCCACCGGTAATTATTCTTGCCGCAGTGTCAAGGTGCTGGCTATTAAATTCTCATTTATAAGTGGTTGATGACATTCAATAAATTCCTTTTTTGGAAAGAAATTTATTGGGCTTTTAACACACGGACAAACTCAACACGTTGTCAATGTTTGCCTTTCAATATTTTAAAATAATCCCAACGCTTGACCAGTAGAACGCGAGTCCTTCTCAATGTTGTTTTTCATATAATTAAAACAGATTTTATGTGCTAATGATAATTCGAAACTGGTTATTGAAGCAACGATTTCCAACTCTTCTTTACATTCCTACTCCCAGCATTTGTAACAGGATAGAATTTATTAAAACATGTATCTCCCCACACAGCACACCATAAGGAATGGATGTCCACAGGTAGTCCCGTAATGGACGTCCTGTACGGGACGTCCTATTTCACTCCACTGGATGTTGCAACATTTTCAGAAACTCCAACGGACGTCCGTAGGACAATGTAAGAAGTACGTTCTAAACGAAATATATCGGCTGTGACATGGACGTTCGTGGGACATTGAGAATAGGACGTCCACCATTGAAATATACGGGATTAGACAGGGACGTCCGTACGTCATTGCGAATGGGACGTCCTTTATTAAGAATTACGGGATGTGACAGGGACGTCCGTACGTCATTGCGAATGGGACGTCCTTTATTAAGAATTACGGGATGTGACAGGGACGTCCGTACGTCATTGCGAATGGGACGTCCTTTATTAAGAATTACGGGATGTGACAGGGACGTCCGTACGTCATTGCGAATGGGACGTCCTTTATTAAGAATTACGGGATGTGACAGGGACGTCCGTACGTCATTGCGAATGGGACATCATCCATTGAGAAATACGGGATCAAACAGGGACGTCCGTACGTCATAGCGAATGGGACGTCCACCATTCAAATATACGGGAACTGACAGGGACGTCCATACGTCATTGCGAATGGGACGTCCTCCAGGAAGAAATACGGGATCTGACAGGGACGTCCGTACGTCATTGCGAATGGGACGTCCTCCTGGAAGCAATACGGGATCTGACAGGGACGTCCGTACGTCTTGCGAATGGGACGTCCTCCAGGAAGAAATGCGGGATCTGACAGGGACGTCCGTACGTCATTGCGAATGATTCGTGGTCCATTAAGAAATACGGGATCTGACAGGGACGTCCGTACGTCATTCCGAATGGGACGTCCCTTTTTAAGAAATACGGGATCTGACAGGGACGTCCGTACGTCATTCCGAATGGGACGTCCTTTTTTAAGAAATACGGGAAGTAACAGGGACGTCCGTACATCATTGCGAATGGGACATCATCCATGCAGAAATACGGATTCAAACAGAGACGTCCGTATGTCTTTGCGAATGGGACATCCGCCATTCAAATATACGGGGACTGACAGGGACGTCCATACGTCATTGCGAATAGGACGTCCTCCAGGAACAAATACGGGATCTGACAGGGACGTCCGTACGTTTTGCGAATGGGACGTCCTCCAGGAAGAAATGCGGGATCTGACAGGGACGTCCGTACGTCATTGCGAATGATTCGTGGTCCATTAAAAAAAACGGGAACTGACAGGGACGTCCGTACGTCATTGCAAATGGGACGTCCTCCAGAAAGAAATACGGGATCTGACAGGGACGTCCGTACGTCATTGCGAATGGGACGAGCTCCATTAAAAATGCAAGATATCCTGGGGACGTCCGTAGGTAAATGCGAATGGGACGTTCTCTGACAAAATACGGGATGTGACAGGGACGTCCATACGTCATTGAGAATGGGACGTATTCCATGAAATAATACGAAAATCAGTCACCACCGTTGAATTACCCAGCTCATCTTGAGTAAGTTTGCTCAAAAACCAGATCTACCCGAATATTTTTTATATGGACAGAAAAGTGTACCATTTCGTAGAAAGCTGTTATCAAACGTGTATGCTCTGTTTGGAGTAAGAAACCAATGCAATTTATAATTGGATATTTTTTTATCATATTATCGGTCTTTCGTTAAAATACATTTAATTTATTTATATCTTGCCAAGAGCAAACTATTTGAGCAAACTAAAGTATTTCGTATAAGAAACTTGTTTTTCCGCAAACGGTTCGTTCTACACAGTTAAAAACTGTTTTAATCTAAATAATTTTTTAATCAGAAACGTTTACTCTTAAGACATCGATCTAAAAAAAGGTTAATTAAAATAGATTGATCTACTCGACTTTAAAAAATCAGCCCAATCGGTTCGACCATTAACGAGGTACATCAGATTGTGTAACTTTTGTGTTATAGTGAAAACTCGGGTGTTTATGTGCATGTCTACCCCAATCCTCCGCTTGAAGCCGTATCACAACTCACAAGGGAAATATTAATATCTCATTCGATCTTATAACACCAAGTACCGGGCGTATCGTGGGGCAACCGGTGACGTTCTGGAAGACGAATTCATCAATGCGTCGCGACGCAGAACCGACGGCCACGATCGCCAAGTCGTATTGTGCATCTTTCTGACGTCTGATAGTGGAGTTGAAAAATGGTCATGCCACGAATTACTTCAAACGTATATATCTCGGCAATTGACTGAGCATATAGATATTATATAAATGACTGAGATTGAACCGGCGACCTCCCGAATTTTTTATTGCGTCTTATCGCTGAGTCAGTCAAATTTGTTTGTCGAGTGATCGTCAAGATTATATTTTATGGTGTTAGACGCAAATCGGTACGGCAGGAAGAATTGTGTGAAGGTAGAAGAATAAAGTAGAAGACGAACAATGTGGTTGGACAGAGTCTGCCGATAGAGATAGCTTACGCGTTACACGCGGTACCCTCCTTCGGGAGGTCGCTGGTTCGATACCGTCCGCTGCTAATCTGGGCCCTCATTCCAGTACGTAAGCTGCAACCGGTTGCAAATGGCGCCCGGGTTACGGAATAGGAGGCGCAGCTTTACAACCGGCTACAACCACCTAAAACTGTTGTGGAATGAGGACCCCTGGCCCTGGAGTCTGGACTGAAAGTTTTTCCAACTTTTTCCTCATTCAAATAGAGAAGCGTTTTGTGTACATGTGGTGGACTTTTAGTCACAAACCATGAGTGAGAATAAGAAAAGAGAAAGAAATTTGAAAATGAGCGAAGGTATGTTTAACGATTTGTACGAGAGCCCTCTTTGCAGGCACCGCTCACCACGAGAAAGGACTCACTTTGACCAAACAAAAATATTTAAAAGAAATGCTATCTTTATGTATTTTTATGTATCTTTTATTTACATTTTGTATGTGATTACCCCTGAAGAATGTGTTTAAATATTGCGCCGTGAGCTCTCAGAAGTTGGCAGTCCTCGAAATGTTGGCTATCCTGCACGGACATTCAGCCAATCAGCGCACTCCGCGCCACTGCATCGCGAGCGAGCTGTGACATGCGACGCGAGATAAACAGTTGGAAGTTTCAAAGATACAAGTGCGCGTCTGTAAGAAGTTTATCAACAAAACCAATTATTACCGCGATACACTTGTGCAGGCAAGATATATAAGAGTCCTTGCACTCATCGGTGTCATTAGTGTCGAACAGTTATATAATTACGATCGAACTCAAAGCGAGAAGCTTCAACCAACGTTTTGATAACGTGTGTCGTTTTTAGCCTGTACTTCCATCATATTTTGTGTGTTCGTTAGGATTCGAGCAATAATAATGTGGTTGGCGTTTGTAATTTTGGCTATAGTATTCAGCCTAACGTGTCTTCCGCGTAATCCGAACATGTAATGAGATGTACCACTCGGTTTCAGTGTATTAAGATTGTGAAAGTGTGAATCGTCAAGATACAAAATGAGGCATGTCTTCGTATACCACGACGCACACGCCACACCGGCAACATAATGTAAGTACAATATTATAAATGTAATGTAATATTAGTACCACCAATCAATGGTACCACCTACAGAATGGTAGCTTATCCGTTTGTGCATGTGAGTGTAGGCCTACATAACCCTCAATCCTCATTCATCGCAGCTCCCAGTATCAACAAGACTTGGAAGTGTTTTTATTAACGTGTCTTCAAGTTGCAGCTGCGTGGGAGTACAAAGGATCCGTTGTTACGCGCCTGCTGTGGGATCTCAGTTTTCGTATTTGTTTCAATGCACACCTAGATCGCTATAAGACCAAAAGTGATGTCGTTTTATCTGTGCTTATTAGGGTAAGCTGCATGCGATAGTTTATCTGATTCTGTTAACCACTGACTGGTATTCATGTATTTTAACGCTGTACTGCCATTACACAAGTATCTACTCGTAGGCTATATAAAATTAATGACAATGTAGTAAATGTTAAAGAAACACCGCCTCCCCCCCCCCCCCCCCATCCCCTAGCCACATACCCAAAATATGTATGTAGGTCTGCCTCTTGAAACTTAGCAAATGTAACATTTTTTTAGTTCTGGGTACAGTTTTTCATGTCAAAAATAAAATTTGCATGTACAATGCGACTAGAAGTGCCGACGCCATGTTATATTAATTATTAGCCCTACTGAGCGTGACAGTAACAAAATGAATACCGTAGATTAAATATTTGGCCTACACAAGTCCTGCCCACCTACCTGTATTTTTTCGGGAGTAGCAAAACATAAGCCGTTTTTACATTAGAACACAATCTCATACAGTAATTTTTTTGTATTTTATGTAGGCCTACAGGAGGATCACGAGGGCCCATTTCCCCTGTAACATATTATGTAAACCAGCATTGCAAGTTAGCTATAATCTGTAGCCTATGTTATGCCTGTTGCAATCAGGGGCAGCTAAACAGCAGGAGGTAGGCCTACATGTTAACTGTTTGAATTTATATTACTCTTCCCCTTCATCTTTATTTTGAATAACTTGTAGGCCTACATATTTTTGTATATTTATATTAGATATGCGCCTTTGCAATTTAAACTTCCCTTTTTGGGTTGAAATCGGATGAACGATGGTTTAGGGCCTGCTCAGCAAACGTATGCATTAGGATTTTTCGTTTCCAACTGTGTTGATAGGAATAAATTGTAAAACACCCTAAAGTCGAAAGATACAATAATTACTGCAAAGGCAAATTGACGAACAAAATATACATACAAGAGTATACCTTACCTAGACTATATTTAATATTTGTTATTGTTATAACATTTATTATTTTTATTACCTGTTATATATGCATAAATAAATAATATTACAAATTCAAAATCGACAGCAACAACGACTGTCCAGCGACACAGAACCATAATGTATAATGATCGAATGTTTTATCTTTGGATAGGAATTGTACGTCAGTTCCTTTTATAACCACGCCAATTGTGAGACTACGGTCGCGAAAGAAAATCACAGTTTTTCAATTCGGCTTAAATTAATATTTTACAGTTATAGCCTACTATTTTCTATCTATGTATGTGATGTTACAATGTTACATGTTACACTAATGATTCAAATGGTGGCATAAGTAATCGATTTGTTTTTCTGAATGTTTTTAATTCATTATTGCATTCTCATTTTATTTACTTTTTTCGCACAGTCCTATACATTCGTAGGCCTATAGCATAGGCATACATATTACATAACATTCACTTTTTATTTTAAGAGTGAGATTTATCGTTTTGCGATATTGTTCTCTTATCTTCGCAGATGCTGCTATTGGTCCGGTCGACGTCTTCTTCGAGTTCACGTACAGCTGCACATGGCCCAACACGTACTGGAGCGACTGTCCATGATTACCAATACACCAATGCATACAACAATGTTAATAAGGCCTACTAAGGCTAGGGCCACACATTGCGTTTTTGACGGACCGTTATCAACGGCCCGTTTTCAACGGACAATTTGTCCGAGACTACACATTGCGTTGTTACGGGTCCGTTGGATTTGAAAATACTTGTCTGTCTTCATCGAAATGCCGACCAGGGGACATGTTTAATAACCAGTTACATATTATTTGTGTGGATGAAGCAGCTGGTTTGCTTAATGAGCCGGTAAAAAGAGAGCATGGGTTCACCCTTTCTACACTAACCGTGAAAAGAGTGATCGATTTGGAAAATTTTATAATAGCATAAGAAAATATGAAAGTAAGTTTTTTGGATATTATCGGATGTCTATCTCTTCTTTCGACACACTTTTGGAAATTATACGCCCTCATATAACAAAACAATTCACAAATATTGGTGCTTCACATGACTGGTGCTTTTGTACGCACTGTATAAATTTATCGATATCAAACATCCTACGAAGTGTGTAGTATAGTACGAAGTGTCGCAAACTAGTGATAGCGAGTGAATGAATGTCATCTGTCCGCACCGGACGCGTTGCCAACGGTCGTGTGTGACTCCACTCATTCAACTACATGTGTTCGCCTTGCCAATCCGTTGATCCGTTGATCCGTTTTGAGCGCAGCAAACTCTGGGAGCTTCCGTTGGCTGCGTTGAAAACCGGAGACAACGGATGAGTGTGGGCGCAAAGATTAAAAACAACGTGTTGCCCTCTTTCCGTCACAACGGACCGTTGATAACGGTCCGTCAAAAACGCAATGTGTGGCCCTAGCCTAAAAGTAAAATACTCATTTCTAGTACAATTTATCCCAGGTTGTAAAACGTGATCATGTAACAAACATACGCACTGGCTATAAGACGTGATGTTGATAATGCAGTTCGGTCTAAGCATACGTTTTAGTTCCGTCTGGTCGGAGTGAAATATGTCGAGTGTTTTGTTTATGACAAGTGTGAAGTGGGGACTTGTCATTGACAAAGTGTTTATTATCTCTTTATCCCTTTAAATGAGTGTCTCAAACTATCGCAATCGCAGCGCATGTTCATCCGAAGTGTAACACAATGAGTGCAATATAAATGAATGATATTATTATTTTATTACTATTAAAGTAAATGCTGAACAATGTGTTTATTGTCTAGATAGTCTGTTCACTACGAACATACTCGGTTTTGCTGATCTTACACAAACTGTCTCGCGAATGCAGATGTTACAATAATAATATTCCTAATCTTATTTTTCTTGTTAGTTTAAATTATTATTATCATTATTATTATTATTATTATTATTATTATTATTATTATTATTATTATTATTATTATTATTATTAATTATTATTATTATTATTATTATTATTATTATTATTATTTTTTTTTTTTTTATTATTATTTCTGTTGTTGTTGTTGTTTCAATTCATTCATTGACGAATCACCCTAAAGTCACGCGAGTACTGGGTTAGATACTAAAATAAAGCGTCACAACGATTTGCCATTGAATGTTTTTAAGGTTGAGTAATCATTTTAATATTTGCAATCGTCACTTTTCGTCGAAATTGAATGCGACGTTTTGCAATTAACAAAACATGAACATTTGTTAAATTTCATAGATTACGATTTAACTATAGCCTACAGTGCTTCATTCCGCTGCAATCAGAATAAATAAACTTATCATATTTCGTAAAACATTAATTTCTCTGAAAAGAAAACCTAATCAGCAAAACACTTTTACAGTTGATTACCAAATACTGTCACCTAACTATTTTTTATGTACACCATGAATGAAAAATGGATGTAATTGAAAAAGATATACGATGATTGTAACCCTTTTAGTTTCATGTTGATAGAATGTTTTAAGTCTACATTTTCATTTGTAATAATATGTTGTATATGGACAAACTGTTGTTTTCTTCGCGAGTGCAAATTACTTTATTACTGTTCTGTATGTCACAGAAATTACTACTATGATATCTCCACCATGATTTAATAAAATATTTTGTAGTTAATTCTCCATAACGTTTAATCGTTTATAAATAACAACCCACCTTCAACCGGAGAGGACATTCAAAGGATACTGAATTTAAATTTATTTGAATTCAAATATTATTCAATTTATTGAGTTTGCATTCCGTAAGGTCGGCCGGGCTCGACCAGCCCGACCGCAGTATTCCATAAGCATCTTTGGTCGACCAATAAGCCCGGCTCTTAGCGTTTCGTTGCTTTCCCGGTCATCATCGGTCGCGACTCAAAAGCCCAACGGCTTGGGCCGGTTATTGCTGATAAAACTGAACATGCTGTATAGAATGTTCTTTGCGTAACTTTAGGATACTCAAGTGTAGTGAAGTAATTCCAAATGAAAGATTGAGACATAACTACACTAACGACTCACAGAGGCGCACAAATGTAAATAATGTAGCAAAATATAATTGAAAGAAAATACCCAAGGCTCCTCCATTTTAAAAGCACTGCCTTCTATTATGGCCTCAGCATTTCGTTGCACTAAAGGATTGCCACTCCCAGCCGAGCATCACATCGCGACCAAACATTAAAACTCCAGTCGAACCCGGTCGTGTAACGGAATGCAACCAGAATATCCTTTTGAACGTACTACAATCCATGCGAGACGTCCTTATCCACTACAGGGCTATAAAATTGTATAGTATAGCACATGGCCAGCTGGGCATGTTATAGAGAATTAAGCATGCCCAGATGTAAAATATTTTCATGCTCAATATGTTTTACCTTTTTTTAACCAGTCCACTTTTTCTTAAGATTGAGGCATGACTTCACATTTGTTACATGTTTCCGTTTCCTACTCTCCCACATACTACCTTTTCTTTGGTAGTAGGGGCTAAGTAAGTAAGTAATCAAAGGCATCGGAAAACGACCGTGGAATGAAAAGGATACGACTACCATCATACATCATACGGGACCTGCACGGGACGTCCGTCGGATCCATATTCACTGAACTAATGACCTGGTAGGGACAAAATTGACATATCCGGACTTCCATAGGACAATGTCCCGGTGGGACGTAAGGTGGACGTCCTTTAGACTACTAGAGTACGTCTTATACGGGACCTGCACGGGACGTCCATCGGATCCATATTCACTGAACTAATGACGTAGTAGGGA
The DNA here is from genome assembly GCA_945910005.1 of Isoperla grammatica. Taxonomy (NCBI): domain Eukaryota; kingdom Metazoa; phylum Arthropoda; class Insecta; order Plecoptera; family Perlodidae; genus Isoperla; species Isoperla grammatica. The sequence continues at coordinate 89,438,883 of OX246737.1, read as the reverse complement.
CATAAAATTGACATATCAGGACGTCGATAGGACAATGCCCCGGCGGGACGTAAACCGGACGTCCTTTGGATTACTAGAGTACGTCCTACGGGACCTGAACGGGACGTCCGTCGGATCCACTATTTGGTGAACTAAGGACCAGGCAGGAACTTGAAATGGAAAAATCAGGACGTCGTTAGGACAATGCCCCGGCGGGACGTGAAACGGACGTCCTTTGGACTACTAGAGTACATCCTACGGGACTTGCATGGGACGTCCGTTGGATCGACTATTTGGTGAACTAAGGATCGGGCAGGAACTTGAAATGGACAAACCAGGACGTCGATAGGACAATGCCCCGGCGGGACGTAAACCGGACGTCCTTTGGACTACTAGAGTACATCCTACGGGACTTGCATGGGACGTCCGTTGGATCGACTATTTGGTGAACTAAGGATCGGGCAGGAACTTGAAATGGACAAACCAGGACGTCGATAGGACAATGCCCTGGCGGGACGTAAACCGGACGTCCTTTGGATTACTAGAGTACGTCCTACGGGACCTGCATGGGACGTCCGTCGGATCCACTATTTGGTGAACTAAGGACCGGGCAGGAACTTGAAATGGACAAAGCAGGACGTCGATAGGACAATGCCCCGGCGGGACGTAAACCGGACGTCCTTTGGATTACTAGAGTACGTCCTATGGGACTTGCATGGGACGTCCGTCGGATCCACTATTTGGTGAACTAAGGACCGGGCAGGAACTTGAAATGGACAAAGCAGGACGTCGATAGGACAATGCCCCGGCGGGACGTAAACCGGCCGTCCTTTGGATTACTAGAGTACGTCCTACGGGACTTGCATGGGACGTCCGTCGGATCCACTATTATGGACCTGGTAGGGCCATGAAATGGACAAACCAGGACATGCATAGGATTTAATAATGCTCCGGCGGGACGTAAAGAGGACGTCCTTCGGACTACTAGAGTACGTCCTACGGGACCTGCACGGGACGTCCGTCGGATCCACTATTTGGTGAACTAAGGATCGGGCAGGAACTTGAGATGGAAAAATCGGAACGTCCGTAGGACGTCCCGATGTCCCGGCGCGACGGCGCAAGGACGTCCATGGGACAAAGGTGTGCTGTGTGGGTCTATTTATCTTCCGCATAAAAAGCTTTAAAACAGTTTTAAATGAAGCTGATACGAATGGAGGCAGCTCGTAATGTTGCAGGGGATGGAGGTATAGGGCCGACACCGAGCAGTGAAACCATAGTAACAGCGCTACCATACGAGATAAAGTATACTTTGCCTGCTCGTGCATAGAAATGATGTCAACAACAATCTTCACACTCAGCAAAACGCGATAGCGAGACTTAGTTATTATATTGCATATCAATAAATATACAACATTCTAAGGTCACCGTGTCTTGCTACTAAAAGTGAAGAGTATCGCAAAACAGCAGCATAGGCTGGTCCTTAATGGGGCACATCTAGTATCAGGCGTGTGACAGCAAGGGGCAGGAAGGGGGCAATTGACCCCCAACTCTACTCTGTGACCTCCCCCCCCCCCTCGCGCCCAATCAGGGGCTGAAGCACTCCCAGCAAAACAAAGGTCTACGTCTAATAAAAGTTTTGAGCTATCTAAATTTACAAAAACAATTTAAGATTAATTTTTATTTTCAATTTAAATACACAATTACGGCGCATAACAATTTATTTGCATTAAAAGAAAATGGTATATATAATGAGGGTGCAGTAGTAGTAACGGATACAGGGAGGGGGGGGGGGGGGGGAATGCGATCGCCTCATCGCCCCCTATGGTTGTCCGACCACCAGTCCAAAATCATTTAATCGTGCACGGTAGGCCTACTGATACATAGGAGTTATGCTTGAACTCTCTGCCCTTCATCTCTTCAACTTTAAAATGGTTTCAGTTTAGTAATAGTAACATCAACTCACAAAAATCCTTCTGTATGAATAATGAATCAGTCTAAAGTCATTTTCCGAGCACTTGAGAAGAGAATTTCGTTTGATTCTGTTTTGTGTCCAGCTGCTGGGGCTCCGCCCCAGACCTCGTTCTTTAACCGATTACCACAACAAGTATCCAGCTACCCGGAAAAACAGTATTTGATTAAATTCCGGGCTCCACACAAACCTGCAAAAAGCAAAGTACTTACCAAATAACTTCCTGATTCAAATTTGTGTTTATAGTATACTGAACATATTTAATATCAGTCAACTATTTGTCGAGCCTGGTAGATACGTTAGATGGGATCCTGCGGGAAAAGTTGCAAATGTTGCGTTAAAAAACTAATCAACTACAGAACATAGCATGCCAAATGATTTTACTACTGTACCACCGGATACTTTTCCTATAGCAAAATTGCTGTGAAAAATGTGTCTGTATTTATAACCCCCCTCCCCCCCCCCCCATCCTCCATTTAAAACAAAGTTGCTACGCGACCGACTAGTAGTATTTTACCACTTTCAAAGCAATTGATGCATGCATCCACATACTAGTGTAAGCTTGAAGGTATAATAAGGGATACCTTATATGGTCCATACATGGATTGAACACAAATCGTTGACATTCTGAAAATCTTATCTTGTGCGATCTTTTGCATAGACCTCTATTGAACTTCGATCTGCCTAATTAAGCGTGTTTAGTAAACTTCATCAGCGGTCTTATTCCTGGCATTTATCTCTCTAATGTTAGTTGGAACGGCGCTCAACAGTCAAACTCTAATGGGCACACAATAACAGTGAACAGAGCAACACGAAATGTTAAGTAAACCTTCATCTGTAAGTAGCGGAGGCGAGATTGTTATGTAAGTGCAAATGGGACATAAATTTTACTTAGGTGACTTTAATGCTACAATTACTACTACCCGACGAAAACACATTTACCGTAGTCTATTTTAGGCGGGCTTACTTGCAGTAGCTTCGGAGGGTTGTGTTGTCTGCACTCAGCACTGATTGAGAGGTTGAGTGCAGACTGTTCCAACAACATTTTGTCCAGTTACAATATGCACTGAAAATAAGAGTCGACGTGGCCATTTACAGTTAAAGAAGGAAATAACAATAATGCGTATTTTTAAGTCTAATTGCTACTAAATACTTGGTGTACTTTAGCACAAAAGACAAAATGTAAGTTTTTTTTCTTTTTTTTACCCAACAGCAAACTAGAATAAGACACAGCCTACTTTTTAAATTAATGTGTTGTTATTATAGATTGGGTTAATTTTGTATGAGATTATTATTTTTTGTTTCATTGTAATGATAAATATTAACACAAAACAATACGTTATAACAGTATTTGGCTGTTGGTGTCCCGTTAAAGACGAATTAGGGCCTACCGAGAGATGTGGCCCAGTGGTAACACGAAGACTCTAATAGGGAAGGCTCATAAAAAATAAATATTCCTCAAAGTACCTAAAAACAGAAGGCCATTATCAAAAAGTACGGGTTATATAATTTTTATATCTGAGAAGTGTATATTTCCAATTCTATTAGCTTTTAAAGTTTGAAATTTGGAACTTACCGCTCCGTAATTGAAAAACGGCTCGTGACGTCATAACTCTTGTCAACAACTGCCTCCTTGAAGTATTGTTAATAATATCAACGATATTAAGTTGGACATTTCACAATATCTAGGATGCAGTGACTTTACAACAATGTCTTTTATACCACTGTTTTCTTCAGAAAATACATTTTGATACAGTATTAACCAAAATGTGTTTAAAATAATGCAATTATTTGACATATTGTTGTAAATTAATGTTGAGCAGTGTTCATTTACTAACTAGAAATAAACGTTGATTCAGTTAAAGTCTTATGAGAGCAATAATCTACTAAATTGTGGGATTTCAGTACTATTTGTATGATATAAAATGATTGTTTCCAGAGTTATGACGTCAGAACCTTATAATCACGAGCAAGATGGCGCAGGTCCGTTTCTGAGCGTGTTTTGACAGCAATATCTTTGACTTGCTGTTAAAGCGATGTTAATGCACCTTTCGAGCCGAAACCAATTAGTTCCCGTTTATTTTAACTTGAGGTAACCAGTAAGCAAATAAAAAAAATGTGTGAGCCTTCCCTATTCGGGAGATCGCCGGTTGAATCTGGCTACCGGCAATACTTACTGCAGCGTTTTCCGAAGTTTTCCTCAGCCATACAGTAAATGATAAATACATAGCTATTTATCACGGGAAGAGTGGCAAATCAGGTGAAGCTTATGTGCACCCTATAACAGAGATTCTACGAAATATTGTTTAAAGAACTATACTCAAACTATATACATGTTAATGATGGTTATCATTTACTGAACTAAACGTATTGTTAGTAAATATATGTATGCACTTAAAATAATTTCCTACGCTCATCACAAGTTCTAAGACATTGGCCTTCTCAAGAAGTGATCCACGGTTATGTTTGATAGGATGGCCGGAACGAATCATACGAGACTACGACACAGTGACGTCATTCTTATTATATGTAAAGAATTCCAGTATAAAACAGTGTCCTCCCTGGGCTTTAAATAGAGAAGCCTACGCACTATTGTCAGACCTTGTCTCTGCTTAGTGGTAATTAATAGTACACGTAATTAATAAACATGACATTCAACTGTTTGCAAAAAATATCAGACGTTTTCCAATAAATGTAAATCGTCGTGGAAGCATAGACTAGAGATTGTCATTGTCACTAAAAATGAAAACTAATTTAATGGTAAGTGTGGGCGTGTGTGCATGTGTGTTGTCTAGGTCCAGGCCTACCTGTCTACTGTCGACTTGTTGAATAGTGGCTGGATGGCCGTGTGAACTCCGCTTGGCTGATCTCCAATCACAGATAGCCTAATGCCAGTCACAACAGGGAGACACTAACTAACACAGGATTACTTGAGACGCATTCTATTCACTGATTTACGAAACAAAATGATTGTCAACATCCGAACTAAGGAAGAAAACCATATGGACGCAATTAATTGGTATTTTCTCCCATGTAGTGTATGTACACATACATTGCACTCGCATTGTCTGTACATCATTCTTTATTATCGTGTATAATAGCTTTAACGTACTTTTAAGTACACACATTCATGTTTATTAGTTACTGGTAAATGTCCTTGAATTATTTTTTTGTTGTAAAAGTACATAAATCATATATTATATGCATTGAATTGAAACACACTTTCCGTGCATAGAGTATTAATGATAATTATTATACACACCGAGTATAACGACCATTGCTAAGTAAGGACGAGTGAAATTAGATTCTAGATTATTTAAGGACAATGTAACGAAACGAAATGTTAGTAGGACTCAATCCCAGCGTTCGCCTTTACGATTGAGGAAACCCTCGGGTTGCCGGTGGCGGCCAGAATCGAACCGACGACCTCCGGATTTAGAGTCTCGCGTCTTACCGCTGAGCTACCTCTATTACGTCTTCTCCTAGTTCTTCTACCTCATGATCATAATGATAAGTAAGATGTTATTTGTGTTTTAAACCAACATTTTATAACGTGTTGTAAACAGCAAATGTTGTCCTACTAATCAATCAAACAATCGGACCAAAGTGTCGACCAGTTTCAGTGCGCGTACTCGACAGACCTATTGAAAACTGAATGTGTGTGGCCGCTGGGGTAATGTCCACTGGATTATTTAACACTGACAGATCAACCCTTTGGAAATGACCTTCACTTAATATTGCCGGTGTTCAGATTCGAACCAGCAAACTTCTGAATCATAGTTACGAATACTTCACCTGAGATACATTTGCCGGTGAGCCAAAACGGTTGATGCAACTAAAAATGCATCACAGCATTAATAATTTAGCTGTGTATCCACAAACCCTAAAATAAGTATAATTTTAATGAAAACATGTGACTGATAATAAAACAATATACTTTCATTCTAGTGGGTTCAGTTCCGTGACGCAATTATTGCCAGAAGAGGATAGAAAGCTCGCCCTCTCTTAGAGCGCAAATAATATATGAGAAAAACTACATAAAACGCAAGTTATAAATAAAGGGAAAAACTGGAAATAACGTTTATTCACTGGGGAAATTAAATGTCCCCCTACAATAACAAGGGTCACACAATATTTGCACCGGACACTCGCCATAACTTCAAATCATTGACATTTTTGGAGGACAGGCAAGGAAAGTGGTTTGGTCATGTATTGTTGGCGACGCTGTGGCTGAACTGTGACACAACGTAATCGTGACCTGAGTTCATTTCAACATGCACGAACGTGTCAACTAATATTAAAACAAACACAATGCAGAACAAGGTAATAAATATTACGTCTGTAAAGGTAGATTTGATATTAATTATTTACTGACATTGTTGTTAGTGATCGATATGGTACGAAACTTACGCAAGGTTGTGAGCTCGGAATCATGAGTGGATACATTGGTTACTTCCGGTTTTTCTCAGTAATAAAGGTACAGTTGGACTCCTGTACCTATTCTTCGTGCTACCAGACTGTGAAAAAAGTGCTTTTATTTTATACTAATGGTATGCGGATAACTATTAGCGTTACTTTGATTGAATATGATAAGATTGTGTGATAATAATAATTAAAGACATCGTTGCAATAATAACGAAAATTGACAAACGAATTAATATGTCCATATATTTGAAAGCAAATACATTCATTTCTAGTGAACATAATATTATCGTTTGTTGTCCTTTGTTTACCAGTTTTATAACTGAATAGGATATAGTCATTAAATGAATAAATAAATTGGTAAATATTGAGATCCATATTGTACCTTGTGAGCAGTTTATTGTTGGAAGCAAAACAACGGGGAAATTAATAAGATTGTATCAGAACTTCTTATCAGACTATAAGTTATGAATGATGAAGAACGTATTTACAAGGGTTGATGTCTCGTTGAATACCGTTCAAAACTGATGTTATAACAAAGAATAATGCATATAATAATATGAAAGCAAAACAAAAACTTATTTTACTATTTTCTGCATTTACTTATTCGGAAGTCTTAATTCAAGTGTAATACAAAGAATAACCCCTACATTCACATAATTATATCAAATGAAATTATCCAACCCCTCGTATTCCCTTCTGCGTTGAAATGACCATTTCGCTCATGCACGTTCATCCGTTGCTTGATAATACAGCAAAGCGTGTTTTTCCTATTTATTATTCCATTACGATCCAATTTAACTTTGTTGGCACATGAGGTGATTTGAATTGAGCAAAACATCGTTTGGTCTCGTCCCAACTGTCTCTATGAGCGTCGCGTTTTAGCCACACTTCCAGCTCTTGCACGAGTAGACAAACTACATGATCATCATAAGTGTAAATAACTCAGGGCAAACGATAACAAAATTAATAATCCCTATGAGAACATGAGCTTAATAAGTCGAACCGCTCATAAATAATTATATATGATTGGTATTGGTATTGTAATGCTACGCTTCAGTGGCATAATATAATTGCGTTGCCAACTTCAAGCCTCATAATTCCTATTGATAATCCATGACGGCGATTTATATGTAAATCGTGACGAAGCTGAGGGAACAATGGAAAGCGTTCCGTCCATCTTCTTCATGCAAACACAAGCAGTGATGCAATTGTATTAGGGCACGGATTAAGGGAGGCCTTTGGGGGGTCTGCAGTACAAATTACGCTTCATTATTCATATCATAATCTGAACCAGGGTTTTAACTAGCAACCATATTGTCAGATATATTTGTATAAGCATTATTATTTGCATAACTAGTAGTAGTATTTGCTGATGCAATACTATTAATATTAAAAATATCACTTGCCAATGTACTGTCAATATTTTTAAATGTGTTGTAAAAAGGTATTTACATGAAATCTGTTTGAAAGTTACAGTTGAATATAATTTAAATATGTAACATTGCTATTGTTTCATGTCACAGAATGGTATCCCACAATACTCTCACTTCTCCGCGCATGTGTTTAATATTAAACATTTTGAAAAGAAGAAATGATAACTTTTAGAAGGTGGCTTAAAACGCCCTTGCAACGTGAGTAGGTCTTCTAACTGCTCAATGTAGATTGTTTTGTAAATCTAGGCAAATTTTGTAACATTTGTTGTACTTGTTCGTGGGTGATCATCTCACTTGCAACTATTATTACTTATATTATATGACAAGGCGAAGGACATTTACAAAATCCATCCACTCATTGTACAGGATTCAAAACCACATCCCCAAGTTTAACACGGTTTGGAACTTTACCACCGCGGATAGTTGTCTCAAAATGAAATCATGATAAGCCATATAAAAATGAATACGGATATTTTTTATCTGAATATTAAGTTGAAATTAAAGAAAACTGAGCTTATGCCTCCAAGTAAAATTAGATCTCGGCATCAAAACGTTTTGATTCAATCTTGATGTATAAAATTCCTGAAAAGCGAAATATTATTTAAATTATTAACACACAGACTGAATCTAACCGAGTCAAACATTGCATAGAGGAGACCATATATTATGGGAAATATGTGTTTTTTCAAGCTCAGCACCTCATTAACATACTGGCAACAACAGCCAGTATTATCTCTCTCCCAACATTCTCATTAGTTGTAAATTCATGGCTCCTTTTGTCCTGGATGCCCGGGGCCGTCTATATCTCGACGCATCGTGACTTATAGCGGAATAAACCCTCTATTATCAGTGATTCAATTACACGTGATGTGCGGACGATTCATTATTTCACATTTGAGACGGCGTAGCACGCTGCAGCCCTAACAAGGTCGCTCTTTAATAAGGTTTACTAATATGGTTTTAGCAAGAAACAAAGATAAATTAACACAGTGGCGCCATTAGTGACGCCACTGGAGATTTACCACAGGTATGTAGGAGCTCTCCAACCCAGACATGGCGCTTGCCGTGAACGGTATTGTTTTAGAATTATAAAAGCGAAATTGCTTAGTCATAGAATTGTATTGTTCGTGTTAAAATCGATAAATTGTGTATTTCTGTATAATTCCCGTGACCAAGTGCAAATAACCTGTGTTTATATTTCAATGGCGAGTTGAAAATGCTGTGTTCCTGGACAGTCACGACAGAACAAGTAGTTTTAATCCAAGACGCGTTACGAATCATCAACCAAGCTCGCCAAACACTAGACACAATAAGTATGTTGATTGTCTGTCTGTCTGTCTGTCTGTCTGTCTGTCAACGCTTATTTATTGTCCTACACAGATGTTTCATAAGATTCAAGGTGTATCATCGCGAATCTGTCTTATCGTTTTGTTACAGAGATTGTTAGCTCTTACCACAAGAAAGGTGGTCGGATTAAACTTTAGAATGTACCAAAAAACAAGGTAACTCAGTCAAAAATATGAACAATAATTTTCATTTGAAGTACATTTTAATCAATGTTTGAATCGATATTGTAAATGTTGTAATTTTATGATTACTAGAAGTAGACCTACAATAGTTCCGTTTTACATCCCAATTAACTATTATTTGGGCTGCTACTAGTAACGTATTCAGAGCAGGGAGGGGGGCGGAGGTGTGTGGCCGGGGTTCAGCCCCCCTGGCCATTGGGTATGAAATATAGGCCTATATTTCATACCCAATGTTTCTATGATGCTGCTTACCCGTGGTACCAAACGACTAAGAAATAAAATGTATGATTGTAATCTACGTCCAGAAATGCTGGTTTAATTGCTACTATAGCATATATTCTATATTTAGAATTATACAAAAAAACAATGTGATTCCTAACCTTGCAAACCCAACACCTTGACAGCTGCATTATGGTAGAGTGATTATGTAGTCGCCCATCTCATGCCACATTAATATCTGACAAGTTTACTATAAAATGAATAATAATTTACCACCCTCCGTTGGCGTCAGTTGCTCCTCTTAAATGGGTGTACATTTAACCTAAGCGTGTGCGTGTTTCAGCAGTAATCTTGAAGCCCACAACGCCGTGAATCCTGTTGAGTTTGGTATCTCATTGCGGTAAGCGGTACCCGCAAAGAGGGCTCCATTGCAAATCGTTTATCATGGGTTATATTTTAATCTCATCATCTAACTCATTTCCTCCATAATCTTCCCCGTGCCCCCTTCATACACTGCTCGCCTGTGAGTTCACCCCATCCCCCCCCCACGCCCTGATTCTCCTTACACCTTTCACCCCAACCTATATTACCCTTGACACCTCCTCCTTTCCTTTCCTCATCTCCATCTCCGTGATGCACTAACTTTCCATGGCTCATCTAGAATCTAGATCGCTGCGTTCCGTTACTTGGTGGGATTGCTGCGAGTCCAGTGGACGCAATCAAGGTGGAGTAGTCCCATGGAACGGTACGGGTGCAGCTTATGTTGCATGCATTGCATCCAGTGAAAGTATGGCGGTTACCGGGAAACAATCTTGCATTTTCGTAATATGCTGATATTTCCCATAAAATTATCTAAACATTTCTCGAGAGTTCATTATCGACGTAATCGACCGAATTTTAATTGATATCTCATTCGTTTGTAAATCAACAAGGGTGGTTAATATTGGATTTTAAGTTTACAATAATTAGAACTTGCAGCTTTCGTTGCTTCTTTGCTGGATCTGCTGGACTGGACGATAAGCCTAAGTAGTTCCAGCGGGCAACCTATCAGCTGCAAGAAACATCGATTTGAAAAATAAAATAAACACAACTAAAGGTGAAGGTATCTAGGTAGCTTAACTTTTTTAAATATAGTTTTTTTGATGAAGGTTGATAGATATTGATATAATGTCTGCAAAAAGTGGTTTTAAAAAAATTACACTTTTATTTTTTACGTGTACCGATAGCTTCAATAGTCTTTACGTTTATGTAATAGCACCTCTAGACCATATTTGTCAAGTACACGAAAATGTAGTATGCTATAGGTTGCTATCTTAGGAATGATGGTATACAATTTTAAAACACAATCAAGTGACCAATTTTTTTAAATAAATTTGTTCGTGTCCCGGTGAAAAGGCACTTGAGTATATGCTGTTTTTACTATTCCGTAACTTAATTATGAAAAGAGTCACTTACAAGAAATAAAGTGCATATCATGCGCTTGACCCTTATCTTCCCAAAATGCTTGCAGTCTCAAGCCTACGTAAAAAACTTGTCGAGTGTTGGTGAAATACGTACACGGATGTACAGCGCAGCAGTTTGCTCGTGTCGCAGTCTAGCCGTAACTACTTTACGGGTCTAGACAGGTAATTTGCGAAAAGAAATTGTCTCCTTGTGTCCTAGCACCGCTCAACAGCAACAGTAATTGAGAACGCAAATGTACAGATGCAATCCAAGTATTGGAGGGAAACATGACACCAAGTAAGCGGAGCGGCGCCTCGTTGGGCGTAACCTTGCTTTGACCAGAGCCAGAGAAAGAACAACGAAGCGCTCGGAGGTCGGTCGGAGTTGAGGTAGTGGGGGGTGGAGGAGGGGTACACTACATACGTCACACATACACATTTACAAGTAATTCCTAGCAAAAGTGTTTTTTCAGGGGGGGGGGGGGTAGATTCACCTTAAATGTGCCACACTTCGCGCGAACCAAACCTGTCATAGTGCGGACGAAAAGAGTCAGTGTGATTGGCCACTACAAGCGACGATGTAGTTTTGTTGTTGCGTTTGTTGTGCTCTGAATTATTCTTCAAACTGATTTTTCTTCTGACTGACACTTCCCGTTTCAGCGAACTGACAGCTAATACACTGCACTGGTAGATTCGGAATTCATCCAGTCAGTAAGCGGAAAACAACCGATGTCCTATTCTATTTGCATTATTGAGATACGAGGATGACACATGAGGATATAACGAACACGTTTATTTCAAAGAGTTATTAACGAACTGCATCAAAATACACTTTGTGGAGACGACCCATTAATGTTCGAAATACGATAAGATAATGATTTAAAAATGTAAGTGTATGGTAATATTTTATTAGCATTCACCTTTTCAGTAAATGATTTAGCATGAAGTTAAAATACATTAGCGTAGATAAATCTTTGGTTTTAAAAGTTGATGAACTTAACAAAATAATTAGGTCCATAATATCAAACTAATTAAATAAGTCGTTAAACAACTTGCGGACTATTCCGTGCTAACCGTCATTTCGAACAAATTGTGGGCTTCGTTTTCACAGAATACAGCAATTAAGAAAGAGGGGAGAAAAAGATTGGATTGTTTTTATCGACTTTACAAAGTACATAATAATCAGCCAATCGAATAAAACTTGACAAGTGGAAGTTACAACAGAGAAAGCCGTGAACTAGCCTCGGTCAGTGGTTCTACAAGTACAACACTCTTGTGTCTATCGAGAAAGCCGTGAACTAGCCTCGGTCAGTGGTTCTACAAGTACAACACTCTTGTGTCTAGCGAGAAAGCCGTGAACTAGCCTCAGTCAGTGGTTCTACAAGTACAACACTCTTGTGTATATTGAGAAAGCCGTGAACTAGCCTCGGTCAGTGGTTCTACAAGTACAACACTCTTGTGTCTAGCGAGAAAGCCGTGAACTAGCCTCGGTCAGTGGTTCTACAAGTACAACACTCTTGTGTCTAGCGAGAAAGCCGTGAACTAGCCTCGGTCAGTGGTTCTACAAGTACAACACTCTTGTGTCTATCTATCATTGCCAGTCCAAAAGTTCGTCAGTGATTGCCAAATAGCAGTATGCCCGTCATTTCTTTATGGGTCCCGCGGGACAAACTTGATGCTTTCGGATTCCTTGTTCATCTTCCGTCCCCAGTCGAATATTAGGGGTCATCCCTGTAGCTGTGATGGAGAAGACTGACGGGCTATAAGTCAGCAATTACAGTGATCCTCCAGTTCCCAGCGGACCATCGGGTCGACGTCGATCATAGGAGAGCACATTGAGGTGACGTCACTGTTGACTGTTGACTCTGTTGACTGTTGACTCTGTTGACACTGACCTACATATACACACACGCGGCCTTGAGAAATGCGAGGACATTTATATCAGCCGAACTTTAGCTACTTTATGAGATCGCACATTCTGATAAAATAACGTGAAATGTATCTAAAGAAAGAATGCGACTTCTAAGTAAGATTTAGTTAATAATTAATGTTGGGTCAAGACATCCCATTAATATATCACAGTGGGCTTTGCAATAAGCCTTCCAGTAAACACGATATTATGCCGCGGAATAACATGGGTAACGGAATGGTGTGGGGACTGGGAAATAGTCATCGTGTTTAAAAAAATTGTAAACAAGAAAGTAGTCTGAATTGTCACCATTTCACTTGAAGTCTCTTCGAGTCTTGTAAAACTATATCCCCTAGCTTTTATACGCATCTCTTTGTTTTGTTTCTCCGTTGATGAGTTAATTAAAAGCGTCTGAGGGGCATCAAAGTATCATAGTCATTCGTCCCTTACAATTCTTATTTCAAGATAACGTTGTAAAAAGTCTAACTTTGAGAGTGATTTTCTTGTTATACTTCCTTCGGGCTATATAACGGTGTTGATTTCTAATTAACCTTGCTTAATGAACCTCGAATTACATCATTTTCATTACGATACCCCTTTGGTAGCTGCTGCTGTTGCTTCCATTTAAGGGAATTTGAAATACTTCTTCAATGTTGATCATGTTGGAGTTGAGCAAGAACTAATTACTGTAATTAGTGGAAGTAAAGGGATTGCATTATCTTTCAGATTAGTCTTTTTATAGCCCATGCGCCCGACCCCCTCCGTGCACGGCGAAGCTATCAGGCAACTCACAAGTCAGACAAGTTTTGCACAAGTATTTTGATTGGGAGTAGGCTTATGAAAGGCGATGAATGTGGAATCTTCACTTCAAAGTTGGAACTTTTAGTTCAACTCCGTTGGCTGCTAATTTGCAAGTACGACGACGACGCGTATCACACGGGCACGCGTGGGCGGTATTTATATCCTCGCCGGGGTAATATTTCCTAATGACGACGATCACTTCGAGAGTTAATGTAATCGAGCGAAATGGCTCCTACAACCGTGTTCTTTCGCGTACGATTTTTTCCCGCCCACCCACAACGACCCCCCTCCCCCCTCTAACGCCCCCGCTTCGCTTCCAGTAACATCAGACGTGTTTGTTAAATAACTCATATACCTGGTAAGGTAATTAAAGTACTTTGAAGGTTTTCCTCGTGATTTTAGTTTACCATTTTCTGCAGAGTATCCACCCTTAATAGATTTCTTAAACAAGCAATTAATTAGATAAAACATCCGGAATAACAAACTTGAAATATCTTAAGATCCAAATCTTTTTGCTTATAAATCGTTCGCTTTATACAAGATCATGTTTCAGAATCACGTTCCTTGTGTTGTTTGCGCAAAAAGAGACACTTAATGCTGACAGGCGTACCGCATCATCATAATTGGCATTATCACATTAATTTATTTTATATGTGTAAAGTCTCCTTAAAAATGTGTGTAAAATAATGTTATCGAGAGTCAAAGATCCAACTTTGTATTTGGAAAATAATTGCTCCTCCTCCTCCATCCCAATCCAAAAAAAACTTAGAGCAAGGCCATTTAGTTGGTCAATATACGCACATTTTCGGACACTTCCGCTTCCTTCGTCACCTCAAAGAGTTGCTCTCTGGGATACGAGGTCGAAGGGTGTAACAAGGTATATATTCAAACGCGTTCCATGTCACACCTTTGGATTTATGACTCAGAGATACTCTTCGAAACGACAGTTGGATGTCTAGACGAAGGAGGAAAGGCTTCCGAAAAAGTATTTTATTCATATAATTGACTTGGTCCAAGTTTCCATTTCTGGTATTATATTATATTTTATACTTTAGGCTAACACTTATTTATACTTACACTGTAATATTAAACCCATTACCCACAAGCTGATATTATAAAAATGAAATGCACATGTACATGTTTGTGCCAACAGAGCTAACTTTGTGCCTGAACGCACCGGAAGACAGTTCCGGTTCCTTTTATGAAACTAGTAGGAACGTTTCGGTATTTTTGTGAATGATTTTAAACCTTGTGGCATTTTATTATATACTACCAATTATAACACGACTTTCGGGTCAAACAAATAAATGTTTTCATTAATTTTTATTAGTTTTATTTATTTATATGTATTATTATTATTATCATCATTATTATTAATTTTACTATGATTATTATTATTATTTTTATTATTATTATTATTATTATTATTATTATTATTATTATTATTATTATTATTATTATTATTATTATTATTATTATTATTATTATTATTATTATTATTAATTTTATTATTATTAATTTTATTATTATTTTTATTATTATTATTACGCTGTCATTTTCTTTTCACTATTTATTCTCGGCATGTTATGACACGAAATTATGATACAATATATCAATCAAAATGTTAATTACACTGTTAATTACACTGGCAGTGAGAGTTTGAGCAAACCCTATCGTAACCGCATTATATGTGTCTCACTGTTTGATGTTGGAAGAGATAGATATTCTGAGGTACTATACCTATAGATTGATGAATCATTTTAGTTATTATCAGCCTTGAAAATTACCATTACAATGCTTTTAGTAAAACAGCAAGTATTGTAAGCAATGCAAAGTAGACAGGGTTGCGAATGCTGGTGAAAGAAGCCCTGGATGCACGTGACACGTTACCACA
Organism: Isoperla grammatica; assembly: GCA_945910005.1. NCBI lineage: Eukaryota > Metazoa > Arthropoda > Insecta > Plecoptera > Perlodidae > Isoperla > Isoperla grammatica. The sequence continues at coordinate 89,423,283 of OX246737.1, read as the reverse complement.
GCTAAGCCCTGGATGCACGTGACACGTTACCACAGTTAAGCCCTGGATGCACGTGACACGTTATCACAGTTAAGCCCTGAATGCACGCGACACGTTACCACAGTTAAGCCCTGGATGCACGCGACACGTTATCACAGTTAAGCCCTGGATGCACGTGACACATTACCACAGTTAAGCTCTGGATGCACTTGACGCGTTACCACAGTTAAGCCCTGGATGCACGTGACACGTGACCACAGCTAAGCCCTGGATGCACGTGACACGTGACCACAGTTAAGCCCTGGATGCACGTGACACGTTACCACAGTTAAGCCCTGGATGCACGTGACACGTAGCCACAGTTAAGCCCTGGATGCACGTGACTCGTTACCACAGTTAAGCCCTGGATGCACGTGACACGTAACCACAGTTAAGCCCTGGATGCACGTGACACGTAACCACATTTAAGCCCTGCATGCACGTGACACGTGACCACAGTTAAGCCCTGGATGCACGTGACACGTTACCACAGTTAAGCCCTGGATGCACGTGACACGTTACCACAGTTAAGCCCTGGATGCACGTGACACGTTACCACAGTTAAGCCCTGGATGCACGTGACACGTAGCCACAGTTAAGCCCTGGATGCACGTGACTCGTTACCACAGTTAAGCCCTGGATGCACGTGACACGTTACCACAGTTAAGCCCTGGATGCACGTGACACGTGACCACAGTTAAGCCCTGGATGCACGTGACACGTGACCACAGTTAAGCCCTGGATGCACGTGACACGTGACCACAGTTAAGCCCTGGATGCACGTGACACGTAGCCACAGTTAAGCCCTGGATGCACGTGACTCGTTACCACAGTTAAGCCCTGGATGCACGTGACACGTTACCACAGTTAAGCCCTGGATGCACGTGACACGTTACCACAGTTAAGCCCTGGATGCACGTGACACGTGACCACAGTTAAGCCCTGGATGCACGTGTCGACATGTAGCCACAGTTAAGCCCTGGATGCACGTGACACGTTACCACAGTTAAGCCCTGGATGCACGTGACACGTTACCACAGCTAAGCCCTGGATGCACATGACACGTAGCCACAGTTAAGCCCTGGGTGCACGTGGCACGTTACCACAGCTAAGCCCTGGATGCACGTGACGCGTGACACGTGACCGTAGTCCCGTCTCCGTCTCCGTATCACGGTCAGTGTTTGTGATATCATCTCCCAGAAGATGATCCGTTCCCCCAAGTGACCCAATTTACTCCCGACTGAAGCCGCTGATCTTAGCGGCCTTGGGGCGGTCCAACAAACCTCGGGCAGACTCAATCATCTCTCAATTAATCCCATTCTCAGAACAATAACACAGAATCAAAGTTTCGAAATAGATTCTCGTTCCTAGCGAACAACTTTCCGACAATTGACGATTGGTTTTATCTTCGTGGCCGCAGCGCCAGCCGGGGATAAACTCGGGAGCAATTTTCCTTCATGAACTGCAAGAAGGGTGGATTAGACTTCGTGGGGGACGTTAAAGAAAATCATTTTAAGCCGGATTACAAGCAGCTAACAAAGTTATTAAGACCATGAGCCAGACACTGGCGGAAGTCGATAGTGTTCACAACTACGTTCAACATATTATCCCCAGCAGCTTCTATGTGGTCGACACTGATAGGCGATGGGCAGCTCGCTATATTGAACCAAGACACTGATAGGCGATAGGCAGCTCGCTATATTGAACCAAGACACTGATAGGCGATGGGCAGCTCGCTATATTGAACCAAGACACTGCTAGGCGATGGGCAGCTCGCTATATTGAACCAAGACACTGATAGGCGATGGGCAGCTCGCTATATTGAACCAAGACACTGATAGGCGATGGGCAGCTCGCTATATTGAACCAAGACACTGATAGGCGATAGGCAGCTCGCTATATTGAACCAAGACACTGACAGGCGATGGGCAGCTCGCTATATTGAACCAAGACACTGATAGGCGATGGGCAGCTCGCTATATTGAACCAAGACACTGATAGGCGATGGGCAGCTCGCTATATTGAACCAAGACACTGACAGGCGATGGGCAGCTCGCTATATTGAACCAAGACACTGATAGGCGATGGGCAGCTCGCTATATTGAACCAAGACACTGATAGGCGATGGGCAGCTCGCTATATTGAACCAAGACACTGATAGGCGATGGGCAGCTCGCTATATTGAACCAAGACACTGACAGGCGATGGGCAGCTCGCTATATTGAACTAAGACACTGATAGGCGATGGGCAGCTCGCTATATTGAACCAAGACACTGATAGGCGATGGGCAGCTCGCTATATTGAACCAAGACACTGATAGGCGATGGGCAGCTCGCTATATTGAACCAAGACAATTAACGGTATCTTATTGATATCTTGGAAACACTTCAAGATGTTGAAAATGGATTTATAATTGGAATTTTGGTTTTGTATCAGTTAAACAATGAATTTAAAAACTTTCAAATATTGTCGTTATTACGAACTTCATGTTTATCATTAATTCGTTATTGCAATAGTAACAATTGCAATATTTGACAGTTTTAAGTTCATTTTTTAGATGATGAAACACCAAATTTCGTGTGGGGAACACTTTTTCAATATCTTAAAGCATTCTCAAGATATAATAGTAACACAAAAGTGTTTACCAAATCAAAGCAAGCTATGTCGTATGCCATTTGACATGATTATTCTCATCATATAAAATCACTTACGTATTATTACTAGTGTATTGTTTACTTTACAGGCTGTATGAAATGAACACAACCCTGATTTCTTCCGGTTAATATTGCTTTAAATTGCGTCGAAACTGTCAAAAAGCAAACTAAAATATGCCATCCCCTAGAGAACTTATACACTGTCCTATGAATGTTCCCTTGTATTTTAAACATTTCTGTTTTCCAATGTTGCAAAACACCTTTCACACCTAAATAAGAAAATTTTGGAAAAATAATAATTTATTATAACAAATGAACGGTTACAAGAAAGAGCTCTAAATTCTCTAGGCGTGACACATCATTATTTAGGCAGATTCAGATATCGGGTGTTCCGCCTGTTAGGTGGACATACAGCTGTATTCAAACAAGAAACTAAAAGAATCATACCTATTCGCATCGATGAGAAATAATAATAATAAGTGTAAAAAGTTCCTACCCGCAAAAGGGAAAGAAGGGAAAATATTAACAACATCGCATAACTCTGGCTAGCTGCTTAACAATTATTTTTCTTACGGGGAATTATCATGTACGTGATCGCCAAGTTGCAGTAATAACCGAATTAAAACATAACTTTAGAAAATTATTCACTCAAGTTACATATTAATCAAGTGTTGAAGAAGTGAGAAAAAAATGTTGACGAAGAAGTGTTAAGTTAAAGATCTCCTGTGTTCTTATCGAAGGCCTAATCACTTGTATCTGCTTTCCTTTTTTTGTTGCCCTAGGGTGAAAAGCACGTACATACTAATTTCAATAAGAAAAATTATTGTTGAACAACTTGACCAAATTATACGATTTTGTTAATTTTTTTTCTTCTTTCTTTTTGGGGTAGGAACTTTTTTACACAGTCTGTGTCATTGTTTCTCATGGATGGGAATACATATGATTTTGTAGTTTCTGACCTGAATACCCCTTTGAATGAATAACAAACATAACCTCAAATGCTGTGTCAGTGAAACTGCTGAGATTACGGTTATAGTGGAACGGAAATATTCGAAAACTTTAGAATAGCTGGAATCTGATTGGCTTTTAAGTTTTATAAAATCTCTCATTTCCGGTGCAATCGTTTTCGAATGCAGTTTCAGAATCACAACTTCGAATTGAAGTGAGATGAGACCGTTTTGGTTATAGGTAGAATTGAATGAAATCGGAAAAGTTTTAGTACTGGGGTCCTGCCGTGAAACTAAAATTAATCAAAATTGAAATATTTAGAAATTCACTAATATTCACAATAAACCTTAATGTTGACATTAATGTAAGAATATTGTATTACTGAGTCACTATCTATAAATAAGTATTGATTAATAATAATTATAATATTATAGATAATTAATTAATTTTTAACTTTACTTATACAGGTACTATTAAACAAGTTTAGTATCATATTTTAAAGAGTAATAAAGATAGGCTACTACCTTTAGTATGAATGTATTTGAGCGAGCAAAGCGAGCGTCTCCATTAGACCGTTATGGTACTTCGTTCAGTATTTTTTTTGTTTTTTAAGTCTACCGATAGCGGTCGAACGGAAAGTCCGATCAACTTGAAATTTTGACCATCCACAAGCCTCGATGTAGATTGAAGGTGTATAGTTTTTGAGGCAAAATCGTTTGAAAAGTTACAAAGTTACACCACAGTTACTGCAAAATATTTTTCTGAAACAAAATGGCGGAAAAATGAGAGATGGCCATATTTTTTTTACAGTTTTTTTCGGTCACGAATATGTTCATTTTATGGCAATCTGGTAAGTATTGGCAAAGTTACACAAAAGTTATTCGAAAGTATTTTTCTGAAACAAAGTAACGGCAAAGTGTGAAGTGGCTATATTATTGTAAATTTTCGTCCGGTCACGAATATACTAATTTCAACGCGATCTGATAAGGCTACGTATTAGAGGCAGAAATTACATTTCTGTTGCTGTCAATAAGTGTTAGTAACGGTAGCGGACCGTGTTGAAAACATGACAACGACAATTCTTTGCACTGCATTCAACAATGTCGGAAAGTATAATAGCTATGGAAATTAGAACAATTTTTGCAATGCGCATTCTTGAATTGTTGTTAATTGTTGTATTTATTAGCTTTGAAAATTTTTCGCCAGAAAGTTCGTAGATATTTACGCGCTCGCTTATCAACGCGTCACACAAGAGTGTTTTCCTAGCTTTCATACAAATGTAATTTAGATTGCAACGACATATTAATGGATAAGGTCTTAAGTATAGAACTGTTAGTTGTTTGCAAAATCTAACAATATCTAGTTTATCTATAGCTATAGTTGTTTGTGTAACTCCTTGGTTTTTGGATAGCCTTCACATATATATTTCCTATTTTTGACATTGGTAATCTTTTAATTTTCATTTCTTCTCTGTAACAGGTAATAGCAAGAATCGAGATCAATGCCGCATATCTAATATTTGTGCTTATACTTTTATGTAATTGGTTTCTTATCAAGTAGAGTAATGTGAAGAGCTGCTACCGTGTGTTGTTATGGGTAATTAATTTATTTCGGTTATGGTTTAATTCGGTCTAGTCCATTTCTGTTTCGTTTGTTTTGGTTTATGTGACAAAAAACAACAATAGAACAGTTTACAATAATCAAGTACGTTACTGTACGATTTAAGGCTCATTCTTTGAGAGCTGCGAAACTTCACTGGACTAATGACGAATATTGGTTATGTAATGTTCGTCGTACCCATGGTAGGGTCCATACAGTTTTCAAAAAACGAGTTTTGGTATGGTTTCCAGTTTAGCAAGATTTAGGGTTTTCGGTTTTTGAATTGAACCGTTTCAAAGCCCCGATAAATATGTTATTCCCGTGGCTTTCGGAAACAGAATCGGATGGCGTTCTTGGTTTACGGGTGTTTATCAGCGTCCATTGCTTATTTGAGATGTTGCTGGCCCAGAAGACGCTTCGGCAGAACCTCTGCAATCTTCAGCGTGATCCGTGGTCTTTGCTCTGAGGCCTGCTTGAAAACTATAAGTACGCCGTGTGTATAGACTACCCGACCCTATATTTCGTTCGTAATTATACTTATTACATGAATAGAATGTAATTATAATTAAGTAATCAATTAATTTATTTTATTACAAAATAACGAAATTAATATGTTAAAAATGTAACAGTCCTACTATACGTTTTCCTCGCATTTGCCACTTATTGTGCATAGCTTTTATGGCCTGCGTCATGACAGATTTTATCGTATGATCTGAGACTGTTTAATCAAGAACTCGGTTTGTATATTATATAATAGCTTCTCGTGGTACTGGGCTGCCGGACATAATTTACTATCGATAAGTCTTCAAATGAAACCCAGCATAATGGAGGAGAAATTACTTCCTCATGCACTTTAAAATGCCCGATTGAAAAGTTAGATGTCAATTGTTATCCCCCTTCGCAATCATCAGCATTTCCGGTTGGGTATAAGCCTTGTTTAAAACCGGCGAAGGAAAATTGATAAACTAGCCAAGTTCCAAGAGGAGAGGAGCGAGGGGGGCAGTGCATTCATTGTATGCGCCGAAGTGACATCTCGGATTAATCGCAGGTCTACTGACGTTAAATTGAGCGAGCGATGATTAGAAATATGAGCAGGCAAGACGAGTGCCATTGTTCTCCCCCCCTCATCTGAGACTCATAATTGGGCTCCCTCGGCCCCAGCATCCAGATCATGCCATCGATTGACCCTCCTCGCAAATCATGCTCGACGAGCCGACGGCAATACTGCTTGCGCTTAAACACTTCACACAAGATTCTCCTTGTAAGATTCAGGGAACATGGGGAAGAATTTCTATTTCTAAGTCCTAGTTTACAGCTTTTACTAAATATTAAGTTACATTGCTCTGAATACAAAAATACGTTTAAAATTTTAGAAAAGATTTACATTCATAAAAGTAAGCTGAAAGTGCCACACATGATTAAGGCGCGAAAAACAGGGCATGGCTTTGTAGGGTGGTAACTATCATTTTCAAATTAAACAATACTAACTTTTTTTTAAATATTATATAACTTATACAAAGGGAATTAGTTTCAAATTATTCTTATCCACGTATTAAGTACATTTCTAGATTCATATTTACGCAACACATAATTTTTATTTTAGTGTAATTTTAAAATAAACTAAAAAAACGCTCTGTTTGACGCGTTGATAAGCGAGCGCGTCAATATCTACGAACTTTCTGGTGAAAAGATTTCAATGATAATACAAACAACAATTAACAACAATTCAAGAATGCGCATTGCAAAATTTTTTCTAATTTCCATAGCTATTATACTTCCCGACATTGTTGGATGCAGTGCAATGTGCGTTGCTAAGGATTTTCGCTGTCATGTTTTCGCCGCGGTCCGCCACCGTTACTAACAGTTATTGACAGCAATAGAAATGTAATTTGTGCCTCTAATATGTATCAGATCGCGTTTACATTAGTATATTCGTGACCGGACAAAAATTTACTATGAGATAGCCACCTCACATTTTGCTGCTACTGTCTTTCAGAAATATATTTTCGAGTAACTTTTGTGTAACTTTGCCAATATTTATCAGATCGCCATAACATGAACATATTCGAGATCGGAAAAAGCTTTAAAAAATATGGCTATCTCACATTTTGCCGCCATTTTGTTTCAGAAAAATATTTTGCAGTAACTATGGTGTAACTTTGTAACTTTTCAAACGATTTTGCCTTAAAACTATACACCTTCAATCCCCATGGAGGCTTGAGGATGGTTCACATTTCAAGTTGATCGGACTTTCCGTTCGACCGCTATCGACAGACATAAAAAAAAAAAACAGAACGAAGTGCCATAAGAGTCAAGAGGAGACGCTCGCTTCGCTCGCTAAATTAGTAGGCAGATGATTTGGGTGTCGGTCTGGAGGCTGTACTGCGGGGTCTCGGTATAGATCATAAATCTGGGTTTGATTCTAATTTGTTGATTAGTATGTATTTCTATACAGGAGGATGAAAACATTCGTACAACAAGACCTCAGATACATTTCTTTTTCAAAAATTTCGTAATATCAATTAAGGTGAATTAGCTTAATCAACAGGTGTTACCTTCACACTTTGGTTTTGGTTCCAGAAGAAATTACAACACTAGTTGACTTTTCAAACCAATATCGAGAGTAGCCAAAACAATTTTTAACATTTCTGAAAAGAAATTAAAATTCCTCTGGCATTTTGAAATATTATCGGACAAAGTAACAAACATATTACCACACAAAAATAAGCATATTTTATTTTTGTATGCTATTGAAAACAATCGAATTTTTCACCACTGTTTTTTATATTTTATTTTTTCATGCTATTGAAAACAATCGAATTTTTCACCAATGTTTTATATTTCCTCTATGATACGCGTCACAGTCCTGCAATGTTTCAAGTTCACTTTTAGAGGAATGCAATGTTGGCTTCCCGGTAATTAAAAATAATGTTCACAGTTACACAAACGAATTTTTAGCGGCGCAGGGTTTTATATTGACGATCATTCCAATGGAAACTCACCGAGATTTGATTTCAGCTAGTTAGTGTGCATGTTGGCTTTCATGTATGGCTTCAATGACGGTCACCTGCAATGGAATATATTACTGTGAGCCCGTGCACAGAGAATGACTGATAGGCCAGACAACACACGCGATTGGCTTCGGACCTATCAAACACATCGAAGCGGAAAGTAATTTCCAAAAACAAGCAACCATGTTCAAATGCAATTGTGCTGTTTCATTAATTCAGCGGTTGGCGAGGTGGATATTTTCAATCCAGTCATATGAAAGGGTGGGGCTTGCACAATATACAGTCATGTGAGTCGGCATAGGCGTGCGCACAGGTTTTTTAATGGGTGGAAGGGGGGGGGGGGGGGGGGCACAATTAAAAATTAACTGCCAAGTTTTCATTTGTACTCAATTATTATATTTAAGTCGTATTCACAGTAGGAAACATAATTATTTATTTTGATTTTTGGTTGATTGATATTTATTTATATTACAAACAGAGGCGTCTTTCTGCCAACGTCAAGACTCTCTTCTGACAGATAACAGATAACGTGCGAGATCTTGTTAAAGGCCCACTAAACCCTCACATTTCGTTTAAAACGTGTAATTGTAAGCCTAATCTGTAACGGTTAGTGCATGTGTCAAGTTGCCTAGTGTATCAGGGCTCTTGCAATCCAAGAAAAAGTGTTTCGCCCCAGGCGTTGTGACGTCGACCAAACTACGCGCTACTCGCTGCATATGGAGCATCCTCTGTGTTTCGAGGCCCGCGCAAATATATCTCGTCGTCCAGACCCACCTAATTCAATTGAGCACAAATCGGACATACCACTGAATTCGTCTTACTTCGGTCTACACGATGAATGTTTAAACAACCTTCTACCATTTATGCAACTTATTCTATAAAATGTGAAACATGAAGCAATTACCACATAATTTAGTTGGAAACACAACCAATTTCAAGCTAATGTAATGAGAAAGTAGCTTTAAAAATCAGAATTCCAACCAACCTATCATGTTAACTGATATGTTTAGATATTACAAGCAGAAAACCAGCAAGAAATTGATGAACATTTGGCCGATTATCGTGTGTATATAACAACGCGTGTAGCGGCCTATTGCCTGATACGTCCGCGAATATATCGAGTGAGCTGCGTAGATCGAGATCAGTCAAACTACTAGTCTTTACTATCGACTATAAAAACATTATATTGATTTTGTCTTGCGTTGTATATGTATAGTCATATATCAATGAGTGAGTGGGATTTCTACCAGTCAGGCCTGGAAATAATAATAATAACTGATACAAATATATTACATAGGTTTAAAGAACACGTCAAAACTACAATAGTCGTGTGTGTCATGGTTTGGTTGTGTGCGTGTGCGTGATTTACATATTATTCGTGTTTGCATCATCACAATTATTATTATTGTTATTATTGGTGGTATTATTACTTTCATTAGTATTACATTACATTATTATTAATATATATCGACTTTATTTTATTATTGGAATCAATGGAAATTCTGTAACTAAAAATTGCCGGAAACTAACATTTCAAATCTTGATAACCGCAATACTTATATTAATAATATCAGGTTCAAGCTGTTTTGTATCTTCTTAATAACTGTAGTATTATTTTGTATTTCAAAATTCAAAATATAGTTGGTTCAGTTATTCTAAGTTATTTTATGCGCTTTTTTATTTTTTTGTATTAAAGTATCGATAGCAATAGATTGAGACATACAACTAATAAGTTTATAGTTGAAACATTTTATTTTGTACAATGTACAAATGCGTTGATGTTTTCAGCCAAGCTATTAAAAGCTTGACAGGCCATGCGGCTTTGCCCGCGCTCACCGAGTTGTACTCCTCGGCAGTGAACGGACAATACGCATTATTATATACATACGATAATCAGCTAAATTTTCATCAATTTCTTGCTGGTTTTCTGCTTATAATATCCTGACATATCAGTTAACATGATAGGCTGGTTGGAATTCTGATTTTTAAAGCGAGATCCTCATTACATTTGCTTGAAATTAGTTGTGTTTCCATCTAAATTATGTGGTAATTGCTTCATGTTTAACATTTTATAGAATAAGTTGCATAAATGGTAGAAGGTTGTTTAAACATTCATCGTGTAGACCGAAGTAAGACGAATTCAGTGGTATGTTCGATTTGTGCTCAATTGAATTAGGTGGGTCTGGACGACGAGATATATTTGCGCGGGCCTCGAAACACAGAGGATGCTCCATATGCAGCGAGTAGCGCGTAGTTTGGTCGACGTCACAACGCCTGGGGCGAAACACTTTTTCTTGGATTGCAAGAGCCCTGATACACTAGGCAAGTTGACACATGCACTAACCGTTACAGATTAGGCTTACAATTACACGTTTTAAACGAAATGTGAGGGTTTAGTGGGCCTTTAAGTGTGCATAAGCTATTGGTTTTGCAGACGATCCTGCCTCGTAGTGCAACGCAGTTTGGTAAGTACATGCGCTAGTTTCGCGAACACCTTTTCACACAAATAACTTGTTATACTGGTATAACAGCAAACTATTTTAATATAATTTTGAATGATTTCAAGATGGTTTCTTTCCGTTTCCCTTAACCATTTTATGAAAGAATGAAGATCTTTCTTTAGGAAATGAAGCGTCATGTGAAAGAAGTCTTATCTCAGCTTTTAGCTGTTCATCTTAGTACACATTAAACGCATGAGACAATAAACCAACGTCACATGTTGAAGTTGTGAAGGAAAAAAGTATCTCTATATATTCAATTAGAGACAGCGTTTGGCGTTTCTTCATCCATGCATGCCTGCAATGAGGCTGTCAGTCATGAGTAGAAACACTGCTGAACGCTTCTCGACTAAACCTTTCATCCATGCATGCCTGCAATGAGGCTGTCAGTCATGAGTAGAAACACTGCTGAACGCTTCTCGACTAAACCTTTCATCCATGCATGCCTGCAATGAGGCTGTCAGTCATGAGTAGAAACACTGCTGAACGCTTCTCGACTAAACCTTTCATCCATGCATGCCTGCAATGAGGCTGTCAGTCATGAGTGGAAACACTGCTGAACGCTTCTTGACTAAACCTTTCATCCATGCATGCCTGCAATGAGGCTGTCAGTCATGAGTAGAAACACTGCTGAACGCTTCTTGACTAAACCTTTCATCCATGCATGCCTGCAATGAGGCTGTCAGTCATGAGTAGAAACACTGCTGAACGCTTCTTGACTAAACCTTTCATCCATGCATGCCTGCAATGAGGCTGTCAGTCATGAGTGGAAACACTGCTGAACGCTTCTTGACTAAACCTTTCATCCATGCATGTCTGCAATGAGGCTGTCAGTCATGAGTAGAAACACTGCTGAACGCTTCTTGACTAAACCTTTCATCCATGCATGTCTGCAATGAGGCTGTCAGTCATGAGTAGAAACACTGCTGAACGCTTCTTGACTAAACCTTTCATCCATGCATGCCTGCAATGAGGCTGTCAGTCATGAGTAGAAACACTGCTGAACGCTTCTTGACTAAACCTTTCATCCATGCATGCCTGCAATGAGGCTGTCAGTCATGAGTAGAAACACTGCTGAACGCTTCTCGACTAAACCTTTCATCCATGCATGCCTGCAATGAGGCTGTCAGTCATGAGTGGAAACACTGCTGAACGCTTCTTGACTAAACCTTTCATCCATGCATGCCTGCAATGAGGCTGTCAGTCATGAGTAGAAACACTGCTGAACGCTTCTTGACTAAACCTTTCATCCATGCATGCCTGCAATGAGGCTGTCAGTCATGAGTAGAAACACTGCTGAACGCTTCTTGACTAAACCTTTCATCCATGCATGCCTGCAATGAGGCTGTCAGTCATGAGTGGAAACACTGCTGAACGCTTCTTGACTAAACCTTTCATCCATGCATGCCTGCAATGAGGCTGTCAGTCATGAGTAGAAACACTGCTGAACGCTTCTTGACTAAACCTTTCATCCATGCATGCCTGCAATGAGGCTGTCAGTCATGAGTAGAAACACTGCTGAACGCTTCTTGACTAAACCTTTCATCCATGCATGCCTGCAATGAGGCTGTCAGTCATGAGTAGAAACACTGCTGAACGCTTCTTGACTAAACCTTTCATCCATGCATGCCTGCAATGAGGCTGTCAGTCATGAGTAGAAACACTGCTGAACGCTTCTCGACTAAACCTTTCATCCATGCATGCCTGCAATGAGGCTGTCAGTCATGAGTGGAAACACTGCTGAACGCTTCTCGACTAAACCTTTCATCCATGCATGCCTGCAATGAGGCTGTCAGTCATGAGTAGAAACACTGCTGAACGCTTCTTGACTAAACCTTTCATCCATGCATGCCTGCAATGAGGCTGTCAGTCATGAGTAGAAACACTGCTGAACGCTTCTTGACTAAACCTTTCATCCATGCATGCCTGCAATGAGGCTGTCAGTCATGAGTAGAAACACTGCTGAACGCTTCTTGACTAAACCTTTCATCCATGCATGCCTGCAATGAGGCTGTCAGTCATGAGTAGAAACACTGCTGAACGCTTCTTGACTAAACCTTTCATCCATGCATGCCTGCAATGAGGCTGTCAGTCATGAGTAGAAACACTGCTGAACGCTTCTTGACTAAACCTTTCATCCATGCATGCCTGCAATGAGGCTGTCAGTCATGAGTAGAAACACTGCTGAACGCTTCTTGACTAAACCTTTCATCCATGCATGCCTGCAATGAGGCTGTCAGTCATGAGTAGAAACACTGCTGAACGCTTCTCGACCATCCTCGCTGGTTTTAGAAAAGTGTTGATTCTCGGGTGCATCGTCAATGCGTCTGTTTGTCTGTCTTTTCTTTACAAGCGGAATATCAATGTTACATGATTCCCAGATTTAAAAAAAAAAATGCGTGGCCTAATGGGGGGGGGGGGGGGGGGGAGGCTGGCCCCCTTCTGCTCAAACCAATGTGAGTGGGTGAGGCTTTGCACAATATAAACAATCATGTGACATGTAAATATATACCTGTCATAATTGAAAACAGTAAACGGCCGATCGGAAACAAAATTGGTTTCACTCTGAAATTTATTTAAAAAACATACCAATGTAAATGTTGCGATCCTCCTCAAACTCCGCACACACTCAAAATAAATCATTTGTAAGGGTTCTTAGACAGGAAACGTTTCTAGGCGACCGATAGATACGTTTACTTTTATTTTTATAAACTATTGTTTATTCAATGCTGTATGGTAGATTTACGACCATTTATTTATAGCGTTATATAAAAGATAATCAATGTCCGCATGTAGCGTTACGAAACACACAGTAGATCTTTAATTAAACTGCAAAACAGAAATGGAAATAACTGCGATTCGTGCTCTGTATGGGTCAGTTAGTAATCGAAATTATATAATTAAACCTTCGTTTTAAATTGCAGAACATCATTTAGTTTGTCTCCAATTTATTTTTAAACTACCTCTGGAAATTTGAGTCCGTATGGAACAGATTGCAAAAAACATTGAAAGTAAATATTTGTGTCACAGTACTCCACATTCGTGTACAGTTTTAATTACTAGTCCAATTATATGGTTGAGTGTTTCAAATAATTGAACTATATTTAATTCAAAAGGTGATTGACGCAACATTGGACTGTCTCAATACGAGTATGACACAGACGACTGTGATGGTGGGTGAATCTTCCGACCTTCTTGTACACTATAACCTTGTCAATGAAACTACTATAACAAATTATTGTCTAAGATGCATTTTACGTTATAATGAATGCCGTCAAGGAGAAAGTAAAGAAATTGACAAAGTCTAAAGTGTTGTACACGGATTTCTATACTAACGTCACAAAACGTGATAGCTTTGATGTAAAAAAGGACATCAAACTGAATTTATTATATTATCAATGCACTTCATATAATACTAGCATGTTGTGTTGCAAACACGTTTTAAAATTAGTTACAATTACTGTATATTTACCTTCTATAATGTAAATTGCATTATTGAAGTTTTAATTTTGAATCGATTTACACTACATTCAATGAGAAACAAGATACCGAAGTACCTGCGAGTGTGTGTGGGGGGGGGGGGGGGCACATTAGAAGTGGAAATGAACTGCAGAAGTGATCTGAAAGCCTGGGACGGTGGCAGTAGCGCAGAGGGTGGAATGGGCGGTGAGGGCGGGGGAGGGGGGGGGGGGGGGGTCTAGAAAATAATTGTGACTGGGTATTTTTCTTCGGTGACTGGTTGATAGATGAAGAAGTTGATGAGTATTGTTTAAATTAAGATGATTTTATTTTTACTTTTATTACTGATCGATCAGAAACTTCGGTGTGTGACAGTGTTTCTTGCTAAATAAATAAATAAAAAAATAAATTCACATTTAGTCTACCCACTCAGTAACAAGACTGATTTTCAGTGGGGTCTTAAATTTATAGCGACTAAACCAACCCTGCAGGCTCCGAACACCATCGACGAGTGAACGATAACCAATCTAAGACCGATATTTCAAATACGAAACATGTGAGTCAGTGATTAGACAGTGCGAACACCTGCGGACAAATGCCAGAATCAAAAAGGCCGGTTCAGACAACTTTGAATTTATTGAGCGCTTTGTTGCTAAGACGGCTCCAAAGTCACCGTTTACTTATTCCAAGACAAGAAGTAATGGAATTGTATCCTAATAAGAAGTTAAAAAAACTTCTGCCTGAACCAAGACTTGAAGCCGGGACCTTGTGCATTGCAAGCAGGGATGCTAACCACTGGCCTACAAGACCCCACCTACATACATGTTCGAGTACATTGCTTGGTTTCATTCTTTAGCAGTTGAGAATCTTTGGAACCTAATTTAGCTTGTTGTGAGATAAGAAGTGGCTCAGTTTGGGTCTGTGGAAAATAGGCTATATTTTCCACAGACCCAAACTGAGTTCTATGTATTATTTATTATTAAAGCATAACTTAATTGAAATACAAAAATTTTGATTTTATTGTTTGAGTGTATTCGTTCGACTGACATCGTGCTTGGATACGTTTTCTTGAACATGTGTTATTGTAAATTCAAAAGGGGATTTCAAAGAAGATCTCACTGAATTTGCATGGAAGCTTTTGGTACTATAGGTTCAGTAACTTTAAACAACATAATACATGGCCTCTACATATCAAAATCAAAAAGTTTTGAAATTAACAAGTATTTGGTGGAACATATTTTCATATTATTGTCAGTGCCTAGTGGACATAATCACCAAACTGTGATTCGATTTTTGAATTTTCTAATTTTTAATTTCAAAACTTTCAATCAGCTCATTCACATCTAGACACAATACCAACCAATAACAATAACATGGTTATACTCGTAATAAAAGCAGGCCCTAATGAAAATAAGCCTACTTCCATCCTGTGGGAGGAATGCTAATGCACAATATTTATTTGACTAGACGGAAATATGACCTAGATAAATATAGACGTCAAAACCACAAAACAATAAATCGTAAATAATTTGTGTACTGTCTTTAAAATTATTGTGGGTTGTAAAATAATTAATGTTGACATTCAATGTTACGGATAACTTCCTTGGAACGTTGACGATTTTCATAACTTAGCGGAACCGGATATGTCAAGCTACTTTAAAATAGTCAAAACATGAATAATGTATTAAACGGTATTACCACTTTGTTGGTGAAATGCTTCACAAAGGCACTTTGTAGCTATGTGACAAGTAAAGGGATGTTCTATGTGGCCTTTGATATAGCTCGTACACAATGCGTAGGCCTATGTTGAGCGTGTTATACGCTATGCCTCGTCGGTTGATGGACATGCAATTATACAAACCCATATAAAGCGAGATATAGCATGCATAGGCCTATAGACAGCCGGCCAGCCAACGTCCAGTAGCACATAATCTGATGAATCTAACTTGGCTATGTAACTACTAATCTCATAGACCTATAGACAGCCGGCCAGCCAACGTCCAGTAGCACATAATCTGATGAATTTAACTGGGCTATGTAACTACTAATCACATAGGCCTATAGACAGCCGGCCAGCCAACGTCCAGTAGCACATAATCTGATGATTCTAACTTGGCTATGTAACTACTAATCTCATAGGACTATAGACAGCCGGCCAGCCAACGTCCAGTAGCACATAATCTGATGATTCTAACTTGGCTATGTAACTACTAATCTCATAGGACTATAGACAGCCGGCCAGCCAACGTCCAGTAGCACATAATCTGATGAATCTAACTTGGCTATGTTACTACTAATCTCATAGGCCTATAGACAGCCGGCCAGCCAACGTCCAGTAGCACATAATCTGATGATTCTAACTTGGCTATGTAACTACTAATCTCATATGCCTATAGACAGCCGGCCAGCCAACGTCCAGTAGCACATAATCTGATGAATCTAACTTGGCTATGTTACTACTAATCTCATAGGCCTATAGACAGCCGGCCAGCCAACGTCCAGTAGCACATAATCTGATGAATCTAACTTGGCTATGTAACTACTAATCTCATAGGCCTATAGACAGCCGGCCAGCCAACGTCCAGTAGCACATAATCTGATGAATCTAACTTGGCAATGTAACTACTAATCACATAGGCCTATAGACAGCCGGCCAGCCAACGTCCAGTAGCACATAATCTGATGAATCTAACTTGGCTATGTAACTACTAATCACATAGGCCTATAGACAGCCGGCCAGCCAACGTCCAGTAGCACATAATCTGATGAATCTAACTTGGCAATGTAACTACTAATCACATAGGCCTATAGACAGCCGGCCAGCCAACGTCCAGAGCACATAATCTGGTGAATCTTTAACTTGGCAATGTAACTACTAATCGCATTAGGCCAGCTGTACCAACAAATCCAAGGCTTAGTAATACACCATTTTCAAAATTGATCTAGGAACCTTAGATAGAATTATTTATGGTCCTCTTAATCTTTAATGAAAACTATACACAATTCAATATACACTTGTTTTCAAATATTATTTCAAGGTTTATTATTCATTGTTGTGGATTGTTGTCATTGAAGAATTAGAGAACCGTGATTAGTTCTATCTTAGGATTGTAGATTTATTTTGAAAATCGTCTATTGTTATACGTAATCATGGTGTTTTCTGTTTTTAAGAATTTGTATTTCACTCCAAAATGAAATTGTTTTTTATTTATACTTTGCTTTGCTAACCGAGACTTCATAATTATATCAACACTATGAAAGGGAAAGCCCAGTGCAAGCTTGTAGCCTACTCATGTCACTATCACAAGGTATCATTGGTCCCAATACTTTAAGAAACATAAAACAATATAGTGTAGTATCGATCAATTTCAACCGTTCCCTCACTAACCTGAACAATTGACAGTTGGGATGGATATTGTTTGTACCCTGAACTATCTTATTAGTCTAGTTTAGGACGTGAGTTTCCAAGCCTGGTGCAATGTGGGATAGTTTTGATTTTGTTCACCATATAATTACATTAGTGAAGCAGATGAATACACCACTTTGTGTTTAGGTATGCGAACCGTGCATTTATTACAATGCGCACATTCGGACGAGCATATTATCTAAGTGCGTTATAAAGAGTTTCTCAAGTTTGCATCGTTGTTTTGCGAATGCAAGAAATGGTATTTAACGCCAAATGTGTAGTCACAATGTCGAGTGTAAAAATTCTTCTTGTCGTATTACTAGTGACATATTTCTTAATTTGAAATAGTGAGACAAAGGCATGGCAGAGTGAGACAAGGGTATGGCAGAGTGAGACAGAGGCATGGCAGAGTGAGACAGAGGCATGTCAGAGTGAGACAGAGGATGGTAGAACAGACAAGGGCATGGCAGGGTGAGACAAAGACATGGCAAAGTGACACAGAGGATAGTAGAGTGAGACAAAGACATGGCAGAGTGAGACAGAGGCATGGCAGAGTGCGACAGAGGCATGGCAGAGTGAGACAAGGGCATGGCCGAGTGAGACAAAGACATGGCAGAGTGAGACATAGGCATGGCAGAGTGAGACAGAGGCATGGCATAGTGGGACAGAGGCATGGGTGAGTGAGACAGGCATGGCACAGTGACACAGAGGCATGGCAGAGTGAGACAGGGTCATGGCAGAGTGAAACTGAGGCATGGCATAGTGGGACAGAGGCATGGGTGAGTGAGACAGGCATGGCACAGTGACACAGAGGCATGGCAGAGTGAGACAGGGTCATGGCAGAGTGAAACTGAGGCATGGCATAGTGGGACAGAGGCATGGGTGAGTGAGACAGGCATGGCACAGTGACACAGAGGCATGGCAGAGTGAGACAGGGTCATGGCAGAGTGAAACTGAGGCATGGCAGAGTGAGACAGAGGCATGTCAGAGTGAGACAGAGGATGGTAGAACAGACAAGGGCATGGCAGGGTGAGACAAAGACATGGCAAAGTGACACAGAGGATAGTAGAGTGAGACAAAGACATGGCAGAGTGAGACAGAGGCATGGCATAGTGGGACAGAGGCATGGGTGAGTGAGACAGGCATGGCACAGTGACACAGAGGCATGGCAGAGTGAGACAGGGTCATGGCAGAGTGAAACTGAGGCATGGCATAGTGGGACAGAGGCATGGGTGAGTGAGACAGGCATGGCACAGTGACACAGAGGCATGGCAGAGTGAGACAGGGTCATGGCAGAGTGAAACTGAGGCATGGCAGAGTGAGACAGGGACAGGGCAGAGTGAGACAGAGGCATGGCAGAGTGAAACTGAGGCATGGCAGAGTAAGACAGGGTCATGGCAGAGTGAAACTGAGGCATGGCAGAGTAAGACAGGCATGGCACAGTGACACAGAGGCATGGCAGAGTAAGACAGGCATGGCACAGTGACACAGAGGCATGGCAGAGTGAGACAGGGTCATGGCAGAGTGAAACTGAGGCATGGCAGAGTGAAACTGAGGCATGGCAGAGTGAGACAGGCATGGCAGGGGAGTCACGCAACAGATGACACACTCATGTATCATCAGCATATGCAACTGCAAGTCCTCTTGTCAAGATGTTCTTGTTATTCACTATTATATAGACACTGTTACGTACTTGTGTAATATTTATTATTTTTAGATAAATAATTTTTAAACGAACTTGAAAGGAACTAAATTTCTTTTGAGGAACTTGCCCACGGCTGGAAATATAATATGAAAGCCACGGTGAATGAATCAATCAATCAATCAATCAATCAATCAATCAATCAATCAATAACATGGTTTTTGATATAGGCGCTTTAGGGTAAATCGCTTTTCATTTTATAAGAGTTTCTTGAAACTGTGGCAATAAATTTAAAACTATGTTTGATTAAAGTATTTCAGCTGTCGGCTGTCTTTGGAACAAATCAGTAAACCATAGCGTAATAACGGGTACTTTACGCCATATTTATTTATACTCGATTAGTTTGATACAGTTTATATTTATTATCTGTGCTGGCAACTGCGTTCACCTGAAACTTGGATGGCCGATTGTCTAACACAAGCATTTGATTTACGAATAATTCTATTCAATGTAGTACTCGTATTATTGACGCATTTACCATTGAAACGGATCGCTGGAAAAAATGAAATATTGCTAAGAATGGTTTGATTTTGTTTACTGCTCAGACCCCTGATGAGACAATGTGATAGCGCAAAGCCTATGACAATCCTGGGATTGTAAAGAAGCCAACAATTAAAGTTTTGTCAAAACCGGCCACGTGGGTTTGAGATCATAGTAGGCCTACCACCCCTCAAGCTCTCTGCGTCTTTATAGTAGTAGTATTATACATCTAGATAGCTTATTTTACAAATATATTTGTTTTGTCATTTATGCTTATTGCGTGGTTAAAATTTTAATAAAGGTCGGGAAGAAGGTATAAGCAAGTTAGTAAATATAGATTATAATGTTAGGATGAAGATTGTAGAAAACAAACCTGGAATAGACTTATCGGCTTTCATTTTCTAAAATGGGAATTGATTTCACATTTAAAAATAATACGATGTAATGCAGAACATATATTTCTACATTGCTGCAGTGCAGACACTTCTGCATTGCTGCGTAACTCTTGTATTATGGATTTAGAATCTTGATCACATGAAAGTTTTACATCACCATCTTTGAAAATATGACCTTCAATGTAAATCTTTTGAGCTTTAATGATTTCGAAAATATCAAGTAAATATTTACCATATGAAAGAAATTGATAGTGGTTCCACTGTTTTTAATGGTTTAGCGACTAGAACATCTGTTACATACACGAATACATTTGTTTAAAAAAGTGAATTGTGCATTTGTTATTGACGTTCCACCTCACATGTGTGCTCACTTACAATGCGGCAGCGTTTCTGAGTGGATGGCCAAAACGATATTACTCGAATTATGCGGACAAAAGGGAAAACAGCAGAAATCAATAAATGAACCTTCAATCGATTGTATGCCATTTTTTTCTATTCTTACCAGTATTGTGTTTGCAAAACTGGGATGTTGTATTAGTTACAGAAAATACTTTTAGTAAAAATATGTATGGACTCCAGCGTAATTTTGTTTGATACCTGGTAAAATTCAAATTATAGAAAAAAGAGTGTTCCTTAAACATGAAGGTTATTTGTTATTACTGTTGTCACTATCTCAGTGACTATCTCCTCTTGAAATAAACCGTTGATAGTTCTAAGTTGATGTTTAAAAACGCTTGGCAATTGGAAGAAATATAAGCCAATTGCTGCCAGTCTCGGGACCAGCTTGAGCGGTTTCCTAGCTGAGATCAGTGCATAAGAATCGCCTGGCTGCGCTAGGCTATTGTATTGGCGCTCGGCCCCTCACTCTGACGTCACGCCTGGCCCAATTGATCGCGTCAACGATATTTACAAACTCAATTTACTAAAACATTAAATGACAGATTAAACCGAATCAAAGACAAATTGTTCTGAAATATAATTATGTTTGATATGACGTGTTTTGATATTCATGATATAGACCCTTTAATAATCAAGGGTAAGATGCCAGTGAACCACCTGCCTGCAGTCTAGCTTCGTATTAACAGTAATAATAAATACAGTAATTATAATCTTGCTTTTCAATTCAGATGATGAATGACTGCAAGACTTGACGTATTTTTACAGGCAAAAATGTCCCCTGTGAGTATCGCGTCGAAAATGTGTAACATATTATGTGTGGCGTAGAGAAGGTCTAACGTCATCAGTTCGATGCAGACTCTTGATATTCTAACACTGGACTAAGAAACCTGCTAACAGTATCATATACATGTGGTTTTGGTCTGTCAAGTGTACGCTTCGATGTATGAACAAAGAACACAAACGGTAAAAGACAATTGCAAGGTGATACACAACTATTATTATGGTAACATATACTTAACTACATATCACAGTAGGCTTACGTAACACTTTATGATTGCAAAACGAGTAGGCTTATTACAAGCGTGTTCTATAATGCTAGCTTACATCCAAAAACGTGATGTTCGCTCAAAATTAAATGGTAGACTGGTGAAGATTGAAAACAACATTATGTTTTTGAATTCGTTATTAATTTATATGTCAAAAGGTTTCATATGTATTACACAAGAACCTTAAAATTCAATACGAAACCTGCACGAACATTTTAAATTTTGTAAACACTGAAATTTAACATACTTTACCAATTTTAGGCGGTTTAAAATTTAAGCCATGCACTGACCATGTGATGTAGTGATGTCGTATTCTGTCATTCTATTTCCATTTACTGAATTTGAACTATTAGTACAAAATGTGCTTTGCGGCCAAGACAATAAATAACACGTTACGTGTCATTAGATTAATTCATGCACTTTAATATCTCCTTCATCACTTTTTAAGTAACAAAAGTTTAGTTATTATAATTTTAGTTTGTTTGCAATGTTTTCTTGTCTGTCGCGCGATGTCTAATTGAAAGGTGGTCATAGACGCAGCATATCAAGTTTAGCGCGACCTGATTGTTTGCATGCGACGGCCTCAGAGGGCCGTGGTGTGCTGTGGTCCCCACGCATTCCCATCACATAGTTGTGCATCATGGGTGGATGGACGGACACAACTCGCCTCTCAAATGGTAAACATGAAATTCACTCACATCGTTGTACAAATAGCGGCCGCGTATCACGGGTGGTGGCCGGGATGATTGGCCAGGGGATGACGAGGCCGAGGAAGGGGTAGACATTCGCAATATTGAAACTGTGTTAACTGATGGTTGAATGAACAACAGTAACAGCTATATACATATTATTACATACCAGAGTGAGATAGGGAGATGAATTCACTTTTCTCTGGCATCATCGCCCAGGAATCCGATGAAATTAAATATGGGGTCTTGGGTCGTTGGTTTAAACACGTATTTCGCTTTGAAAGCAGACATTTATATTACCTACAAAGTTAAACCACCCCACTGGAGATATTTGAAAGTATTAACGGCCGCGCTTAGAACATTTTCACAATTTAGGTTTGCACGTTGATCTCTCGATCTTATAGACAAAACATCTACTTCATCGCTCTTTGTTCAAACGAACTCGTTATTTTTAATCGTAACCTATGATTTTATTTGTTTCCATAGACACCATCATTATATTAAAATAACTGCCATGCATATGAATACATTAATTTTCATAGCAATAACCGAATTCATATGACTTGGTTTTCAATTTTATTTCGCTAGACTTGCACTTCCCATTTTTTACGTTTTAACATACATTTTGAGACTAGGAAAGCTTGAAACATTTGGTAGAACTGCGGTTGCACCCATGAAATGTTGCAACGTACGGATGTGAAACATGGACCATGTCAAAGAGGGAGACATATAGAAGTTAGAGGTATATAGTACATACTCATGATATGGTGTTACCAGAGAATGTTGAAGATCTATTGCATAGATAGTTACAAGTGAGGATGTACTTGAAATAGCAAATGAAAAACTAAGTTAAATGGTTTGGAGGGATCGTTGGGGTGAACATTTGAGGTGACGGCACGAAGGAAGGAATACTAAAGATGTAGTTGATGGACAAGTGGAAGGGAAACATAGAAGAGGCAACCGATAATCCATGCCATGCCATGACATGACATGACATGACATGACATGACATGACATGACATGACATGACATGACATGACATGACATGACATGACATGACATGACATGACATGACATGACATGACATGACATGACATGACATGACATGACATGACATGACATGACATGACATGACATGACATGGCATGACATGTAGAAATGAAAATACTGTCAGAAGAGAGGAAAAAATTGCGAGCTGTTTTACACTAATTCACAATTCACAAATCTATTGGGTATGTAATATAATATGTGTATTGTGTATATTTACCTCGTTGTGATTGGTCACTTCACCCAGACACGACAGAACCTAACCAGTATGACAGACGTGGCTTTGATGCTCCCGTGACCATCAGGCGCGTAGGAACTTATCCAAAATCCGATGTTACACCCAGTAAGATGTCTCCAGTGAAACTCCAACCAAACGAGCGATGGTTTGGATATCTTTGGAGCCGTCATAGCGACGACGCGCCAACTAAATTGTATGGATGTTCCTAGCTGAAAATTAAGTGGTAAAGAGCACAATGGAAATTTGTTTACATAACATCGATGAAATGTTAAATATAAATAATTTGTGCTCGAATATGAATTAACCTTTGCACGACCCCTCCTATCCGCATTTGATAATTTTATTAGACCTGAATGAACCCACAAGCCACTACTAACAGCCTGAAAACAAATCTCTTGGGTTCGAATATAAAAACGTATAAAATAGAACATGGCTAGTTTATGTGCGTCATCACCGCCCTTGACATGTTGTTGCTCTCCGGCAATTGTGTGTTTATCCAGCGGAATCACTTGATTGTCGAACTAGTGGAGAGAAGTGATTGGAGTGTTGCTCTCGTTCTATCTGACTGTTGCTCTTCAACACCTGGTGACCGCTGAACGACAGCACCCTCTGCGTTGTCCACGCTGAATGCGACCACATGGCATCCTTGACACACGTCACCAGACAGGAGTGCCCTTGATAATCGGGGGGTTCATTATCGATTACACAACTATCAAACATTTGGACAGACTTTACATAAAATACAGATTATTACAGGTGGACCTTAGAGAACCGCATTAATCTGTGGCTAATCATAATAATGTCACGAAGGTATTTTTTGATATTTATATATAAGAAGTTGTTTAAGTTGTTGCGAACGGTAAAGATGGTCACCAGACGAGAAGGAATTAAAGGGAAAGAAGGAGGGGCGACCAACGAACGGGAAGACCACATTTCCTTGACAATGTGGCCCACAACCACAACTGTAGAGAAATGTTGGAGTTGCAGTCGGTTTACAGTTTACATACTTATTTAAGATTCTAGATTTGGTTTATTTTCCTAACTACGATTGGCCGGATTTATAACGTCGCCTCTCATTGGCTGGGCTAAGAATTTTAGGTATAAGAGCTAACGTTGCTATATGGTTTCCTTAAATCTTAAATCCTAGGGAAAGTGTGTAAACGCCTAAATGCTTTTGGCTTGATTTGAATCTTAAATCTAAAATAAAATGTGTAAATTACCTTTAAGGTAAATTTAAATAATTTTTAAAAGTAACACGCTGAGTGCACCCGAATAAATTAAACATAAATACACGGTACCGAGAAAGTTTCAATCAAACCCAAGTACTTGCGTGTTTAACACTACTCCAAACTAAAGCGCAATTTGGGGATACTGTGTTATTGAAGAGCAGGGAGCACTCTGTACTTTTGACGTAACTGTGTGACAATCAGCATTCAAGTTTCATTAGCCAATCAGATCTGCTATCGATTCGTGGCTTAGGTGATTTAAGGAGAGCATGCCGATTATTAACTTTTAAACATATTTTAGCTACTGTGGGCATTTTTCTGTCAATACTACAGGGCCCAGATTCACAAAGGTGCCTAAGTGCTAAGACGTCCTAGTTTAGACAAATCTTAGTAATATAAATCACGCATATGTCGTTCTGCTATGTCACAAAGATAAAATATAGTAAAATACCAACAAGTTAACTAATAATGTATTATTTGTGAATGTGTAGTTAAACCCATAGATGATTTATCTTGATTTATCTAGCTAGTATTTGCTTAACTCAGGACAACTTAGAGCTAGGCATCTTTGTGAATCGAGGCCCAGGGTTGCAAATTAAAATATTTGTTTCTTTTCACACATTTAACCACTATTTAAACAGCTTACAAAACTTACTTGTTGTCAGCAAATAAATAAAAAATAATAATTCTCCATTTTTGTTCTACCTACTGTTACAAGAAAACATTTTCAGAGCGATACATACAATCCAGGCTACTATTTATCATGGGCCTTGCTGCCATGACGCAGGCGTCTTCAAACTCAGTTTATTTATATTTACTGATTACTCGTAATGCTGGAAACCATGTAAATGGACCCCTCAAGTTCCCAAATCGTGAACTTTCTCCTCATTACGAATGATTCCATCAGTAATTCAAATTGTTATTATTGATAAATATCTAAAAATACAATTGTTTCGGGTATGAATGTATGAAACCATGCATTGTTTCATATAAGCTATCTGGTGCAATATTGACATGTATAAACTATATTATCGGTATTATGTACACGGACAATCATACACATTTCCAAGTACATTTGCCCTGAGTTCAGTCAGTCCAGATGGTGCACGTTACCAACTGAGAAGACCGTTACATAACACTGTGGAGCATGTAGTGCACAGATTTCAATAGATGTGTATAAGTGACAGGTATCTAACGTATCGTGATCGCCTCAACGCCCGCTGTCACTTGTTGCAAACATACTGTGCGTATCACGGTGTCGCTGTGTGGACTGTCGCACTGACAAAATGGAGATCAACAAGAGAAAAGGTAACGTATGCACCTTGATTTACTCACTGTTTACGCTACTTGTGTGTTATTCAGGGTTCTTATGGTAGTGTGCACGATAACTCACGTAGTCATCGCGTGATCATACGTGTACATCGACGAACCCAAACGCAATCGTTTATTTTAGAAAAGAAAATATCTTTAAAACAATGCTTACATATTTAATGGATATACTGATCCAAGTTCTAACAAAAGAGAAGCACCCACGCCCAAACTGCGTGTCATAAAGTAGTAAACGAACACAAAACAGTGCATCAATGCATTTAAGATCATACTAAAGTATGAATATCAATATCATAATACCAAAATCAGTTGGGGAATGTATGGATATTTCTTTAATGTGGATATTTAGGTTGTGTTCAAGTTTCTGGCGGAGAATGTAACAAGAAATAGTTGTGTCAGGCGTAAAGGAAATAAAATGATAGATTTCCAAAGGAGAAAGGTATGACACAAGAATTGGTATAATGGATGTGTCTCGTGGATGTTCAATGTTTTCTGACTCGTGTTTGTAAAAGGCTGAAGTTGACAAGTATGGACACATCATATTATAAGGATCTCTTTCCTTACAACAATCATAGTAGAAGCCGATGTTATTGCCGAGAGTGATAAGCTACCAAATCTCTATGAGTAGGTTTTTTACCAGATATTTATGGGCTGGAATGCTGGAAATACACGGGTACAAAGATGTTGTTGAAGGATGAATCCTCATTCATGATCATCTCATGGATGATACATGTAGAATAGTTTGACCGTTATAGAATCATAAATAAATGGAGAGAGTGACTAATGGAGGCTCTATATATCTAGTGAGCGAATGTTAAAGTGCGCGACCGATATTATCAGTGCGTGACCCGACTGCGCATGCGCAATGCGTAGCGCCGCGCTAGAGTGCTGCGCCGGAAGATCGTGCGCTCGGTAGCGCGCCAGCCTGATATTATTAGTGTGTGACCCGACTGCACATGCGCAATGCGTAGCGCCGCGCTAGAGTGCTGCGCCGGAAGATCGTGCGCTCGGTAGCGCGCCAGCCTGATATTATTAGTGTGTGACCCGACTGCGCATGCGCAGTGCGTAGCGCCGCGCTAGAGTGCTGCGCCGGAAGATCGTGCGCTCGGTAGCGCGCCAGCCTGGTATTATCAGTGTGTGACCCGACTGCGCATGTGCAATGCGTAGCGCCGCGCTAGAGTGCTGCGCCGGAAGATCGTGCGTTCGGTAGCGCGCCAGCCTGGTATTATCAGTGTGTGACCCGACTGCGCATGTGCAATGCGTAGCGCCGCGCTAGAGTGCTGCGCCGGAAGATCGTGCGCTCGGTAGCGCGCCAGCCTGATATTATCAGTGTGTGACCCGACTGCGCATGCGCAATGCGTAGCGCCGCGCTAGAGTGCTGCGCCGGAAGATCGTGCGCTCGGTAGCGCGCCAGCCTGATATTATCAGTGTGTGACCCGACTGCGCATGTGCAATGCGTAGCGCCGCGCTAGAGTGCTGCGCCGGAAGATCGTGCGCTCGGTAGCGCGCCAGCCTGATATTATTAGTGTGTGACCCGACTGCGCATGCGCAATGCGTAGCGCCGCGCTAGAGTGCTGCGCCGGAAGATCGTGCGCTCGGTAGCGCGCCAGCCTGATATTATCAGTGTGTGACCCGACTGCGCATGTGCAATGCGTAGCGCCGCGCTAGAGTGCTGCGCCGGAAGATCGTGCGCTCGGTAGCGCGTCAGCCTGGTATTATTAGTGTGTGACCCGACTGCGCATGCGCAATGCGTAGCGCCGCGCTAGAACGCTGCGCCGGAAGATCGTGCGCTCGGTAGCGCGTCAGCCTGATATTATTAGTGCGTGATCCGACTGCGCATGCGTAGCGTCGCGCTAGAACGCTGCGCCGGAAGATCGTGCGCTCGGTAGCGCGTCAGCCTGATATTATTAGTGTGTGACCCGACTGCGCATGCGCAATGCGTAGCGCCGCGCTAGAACGCTGCGCCGGAAGATCGTGCGCTCGGTAGCGCGCCAGTCACAAAGGCCCAGAGAGAACAATGAAAACACAAGGGTGTAATTTAACACCACACGTCCAACTTTGCATGGCATCCATACGCAGGAATTCAACACGCTGAGCTTATTTTCCATTTCTTTACTGTATAAATATTGGATACACTTGTTCCGACAAGGAGCGAAATTTCTGTTTGGAAAAATGTTATGCAAAGTCCAGTAGCCATGGGTGTGAGAGCGGAAAGTGTTTCCAGAAGCTACATGGCGAACGACGCAAGAAACGTAGCAAAATAACTTGTATATTTCTGAACAAATTCGTCATTCGATTGGTAGTACTTGAAGAACGATGTCTGTGTTCAGTCCGAACAATAGACTATTTACCACAAGATGTCGCCAACTTTTTGCGAGCTATGAAGTATGGCAAGGGGTGACCAAACGGAGTGTGCGTGTAGATTCAGTTGGTGTAAGGCAAGAAAATGATGCAGCTTGTCTTGCATAAATTGCTGTAATCAAATTGCTTGAGTTTTTCAACATAAATTTAGAACCTGATTTTCTCAAACTAGTGAAGAAAATCACCAAGTTATAAAAAATAGCATACAAAATGCCATCCAAACAAATTCAAAATACACATACAACAGTTAACATTACACCTTTACGTTTCTATTTCTATAACATCGAGACGATGAGTAGAGATTATAAACTGACTTTATAGATTTTACTTTTTAATGTAAATTCTGGTTTCACGTTTATAAGTTGCAACGTTAGCGACAATGTATATTATGTAGCAATCAAAACATGTTAATTTGTGCATGAGCAGTGTAGCATGATCATTAAATTTGGAGAACATATGCTAACTTATTACGCTAATACGATTAAGATAAAATGTAAGGATGGTTGTAAAAAGTGAAAACTCTAACCTCACCAATAAAGACATTTAATTCAACTTACAAACTCCATGTCCAACCTAGGATTCTACCACGTAACGCACCTAGCATCTAGTTTACCCTACAACCCTATATACCTGGCCTTATATACCAAACGCTCCAGAATCAATCGACTTATATGGAACGTCTAAATATTGATGCTCAGCGATCTTCGATCACTTAAAGGATTAGTCAGATGATAAACTAAAAAATCACCAATGAGTTATAAGTGCATGAAATTCAGTTATGTGTAAAATAAAATTGATATAGGTTGCTTCAATGCAAGAAACAAATAGTGAACATTTAGCTATTCTATAAGATTCACTTCGCAGGCTCTACTGCATTTTTCTTTTAAAGCGTAGTACAGCTATATCGGTTCTGAGGTCGCTAACGCCTGCCTGATAGACAGAGCACTCATTGTGTAATACGAGTCCAGCCAGCGCTCCGCGAAACACTCGGTGGCTGCGGACAGTACCGCTCAAAACAGATTGCAACTTTTCTTCACATCAAGTCACAAGAAAATTAATTGCAGGGCATTTTGTAGAAGTACACGTTCGTGCTAAGAAGCATGTTATCGGTAGGGAAACGATGCACATTAAACCTCCTGATCGATTTTTGATAAGTGCCCTATTTTAGCGATGGTTTTACTATCTCCAGGCAACATTTTTTGTATATGGGAATTACCATGAGAAAAGTTGCTCGGTGCTACTTGGTAGCAACAAGCCAAAAAATCGCGTTTTCTTTAATTTTTTAACCTCCTGCTTTTAAAGTATGGTATCTTTTAGTCATGTTTTCCATATTTGAGGGTGGACATATACAAATGATAGTGTTTTAGTTTTCCATCTGACTAGCCCTTTAATATCTCCATACGACATTATACGGGGATGTGTGTAGGTTGTTTGTCAACTGAAATTCCAGAGTGTCATTTAAGTTGATATCTAAAACTAATTTCCAAAAAATATTTTATTAAAATTGTGTTGCTCGTTTGTTTGTACGTCTTATCGTACGACAATCCACTATTATGTACTTACTTTATGTCACAGAGAAAATCTAGTAGTACTTTTAGGTAAGACACGGGTGAACTTTAAGCTAAACGTGTTTGAATGAATTTATGTGCGAAACGTAGATTATTTTGACAATAATTATACGGTAAGAGATTACAACCTGTCATTTGTTAACAAGTTATCAGTTGAAGTTGTAAATATAACAGGAGTCACGTGCAAGCGTGCAGTATATTATCATACCGTACATATCATTATACATAACCAGGTTTGCACGTATAATAAAATCCGTATCGCCATGATATTATATATTATTATTATTATTATTATTATTATTATTATTATTATTATTATTATTATTATTATTATTATTATTATTATTATTATTATTATTATTATTATTATTATTATTATTATTATTATTATTATTATTATTATAGTTTATTAAATCGAAGAATATACAGAAATAATCACTAGTTTGACAGTCAAGGAATATTAATGAATGATTAATTAATTAATTAATTAATTAATCGTGTACATTAATTCTTTTGCCTGGTACCTAAGAGGGCCTATATTTATAAGTTAACTAAAATTTTAAATTGTGTTCTTTAAAATTTAAAATCATAATAATAAAAAAAATTCGCAATTGAATAACAAGAGTGTTGTAACAATTATGATTGTGTGAATTTGATTAATAAGCTGGTTGCTTTGAGCTGATTTACGTTTGTATTTTTCTTACATTAATAAAACTTGATCTGTAATGTATAAACATTTTAGCGTCCTGTTGTGTTAGTGCCAGGTACCTTTTTGTTTATAGTGTATAGTATTATGTTGGCGTTGGCGTTGCCATTTAAAGTCTATACGTACGTACCTGACTATTTATGTTCATATAACGCATGTACGGACGTATGAAATGACGGTGATTCAGTGTCAGCACACGCGATTATTATTCGGGATGTTCCGGGCTCGATTGACGCTACCTGCAATCCTGGCTCAAGTTTCACATTCTATCCCAATACTCATGTACAGTATACTTGTCTTGAAACAACTATACAGATATTTCCGTCAGATAAGAGTGTTTCGTAGCCAACCAGCGAGCCCTAATTCCAAACACCAATCGCTGATTGGTCACGAATCACTCATCCATGACGAACTCATCGGTAAGGCTGCTATGGGACGAGTGTATTAT
The DNA here is from genome assembly GCA_945910005.1 of Isoperla grammatica. Lineage (NCBI taxonomy): Eukaryota > Metazoa > Arthropoda > Insecta > Plecoptera > Perlodidae > Isoperla > Isoperla grammatica. The sequence goes on along the minus strand of OX246737.1, from coordinate 89,392,055 downwards.
AATCACCTGCAGGAACGGCAGAAACAGTATTTTTTAGTCATTATTAACCAAATAGTCTACCGTTCCGGTGCTCATCTTCATCATCTAATCTCTGTCTGGGGCGTCACCTCTAATCCAGCGAAACCTAGGTATATGGATTGAATGATTGATCTTGCAATGGAGGGTGAAATCATTGAGCAATAGGCCACGTAGATCAGCTCTTACAGCAAACAACCTTTTGCATCCTTGTCGAATTGAACAAAACTGAATTGAAACTTCTTTTCAAAGCCTGGGGAAACGCACAACAATTTAAAAATACGAATACATTTTAATGACAAAAAAGATAGTAGGCCAGCGATAACGAAATTGATGTTAAATTTATGAAAGCGACTCTCTGGGAAAACGCTGCGCTTTTAACTCATGAAATATCACACGTTGAAACATGGGTGTTTTGGAATTTGAATACGGTTGCCATTTGGTATATATCAGGCAAGCAGGCAGGCAGGAGCTCTCTATGTAAATCAGGGCAGCGGTTATCTATGCATAGATATACAGCGAGAGGCCATTGTGCGGCTGGCAGCTCGGTTGGCTAATACACACATCAATATTCATAAAGGGGGCGGGGCGGCTCAGTGCTCTACGTGCTAATGAAGTGGTCACAGCCGCAGGTGCCCGCAGACACGATGCGAGATACGAACCCGGGCCCGGTGAGTGCATATCTCAGCCAGGTGGCTCAGTGCTCTACGTGCTAAGTGGTCACAGCCGCAGGTGCAGACACGATGCGAGATACGAACCCGGGCCCGGTGAGTGCATATCTCAGCCAGGTGGCTCAGTGCTCTACGTGCTAAGTGGTCACAGCCGCAGGTGCAGACACGATGCGAGATACGAACCCGGGCCCGGTGAGTGCATATCTCAGCCAGGTGGCTCAGTGCTCTACGTGCTTAGTGGTCACAGCCGCAGGTGCAGACACGATGCGAGATACGAACCCGGGCCCGGTGAGTGCATATCTCAGCCAGGTGGCTCAGTGCTCTACGTGCTAAGTGGTCACAGCCGCAGGTGCAGACACGATGCGAGATACGAACCCGGGCCCGGTGAGTGCATATCTCAGCCAGGTGGCTCAGTGCTCTACGTGCTAAGTGGTCACAGCCGCAGGTGCAGACACGATGCGAGATACGAACCCGGGCCCGGTGAGTGCATATCTCAGCCAGGTGGCTCAGTGCTCTACGTGCTAAGTGGTCACAGCCGCAGGTGCAGACACGATGCGAGATACGAACCCGGGCCCGGTGAGTGCATATCTCAGCCAGGTGGCTCAGTGCACTACGTGCTAAGTGGTCACAGCCGCAGGTGCAGACACGATGCGAGATACGAACCCGGGCCCGGTGAGTGCATATCTCAGCCAGGTGGCTCAGTGCTCTACGTGCTTAGTGGTCACAGCCGCAGGTGCAGACACGATGCGAGATACGAACCCGGGCCCGGTGAGTGCATATCTCAGCCAGGTGGCTCAGTGCTCTACGTGCTAAGTGGTCACAGCCGCAGGTGCAGACACGATGCGAGATACGAACCCGGGCCCGGTGAGTGCATATCTCAGCCAGGTGGCTCAGTGCTCTACGTGCTAAGTGGCCAAAGCCGCAGGTGCAGACACGATGCGAGATACGAACCCGAGCCCGGTGAGTGCATATCTCAGCCAGGTGGCTCAGTGCTCTACGTGCTAAGTGGTCACAGCCGCAGGTGCAGACACGATGCGAGATACGAACCCGGGCCCGGTGAGTGCATATCTCAGCCAGGTGGCTCAGTGCTCTACGTGCTTAGTGGTCACAGCCGCAGGTGCAGACACGATGCGAGATACGAACCCGGGCCCGGTGAGTGCATATCTCAGCCAGGTGGCTCAGTGCTCTACGTGCTAAGTGGTCACAGCCGCAGGTGCAGACACGATGCGAGATACGAACCCGGGCCCGGTGAGTACATATCTCAGCCAGGTGGCTCAGTGCTCTACGTGCTAAGTGGTCACAGCCGCAGGTGCAGACACGATGCGAGATACGAACCCGAGCCCGGTGAGTGCATATCTCAGCCAGGTGGCTCAGTGCTCTACGTGCTAAGTGGTCACAGCCGCAGGTGCAGACACGATGCGAGATACGAACCCGGGCCCTGTGAGTGCATATCTCAGCCAGGTGGCTCAGTGCTCTACGTGCTAAGTGGTCACAGCCGCAGGTGCAGACACGATGCGAGATACGAACCCGGGCCCGGTGAGTGCATATCTCAGCCAGGTGGCTCAGTGCTCTACGTGCTAAGTGGTCACAGCCGCAGGTGCAGACACGATGCGAGATACGAACCCGGGCCCGGTGAGTGCATATCTCAGCCAGGTGGCTCAGTGCACTACGTGCTAAGTGGTCACAGCCGCAGGTGCAGACACGATGCGAGATACGAACCCGGGCCCGGTGAGTGCATATCTCAGCCAGGTGGCTCAGTGCTCTACGTGCTTAGTGGTCACAGCCGCAGGTGCAGACACGATGCGAGATACGAACCCGGGCCCGGTGAGTGCATATCTCAGCCAGGTGGCTCAGTGCTCTACGTGCTAAGTGGTCACAGCCGCAGGTGCAGACACGATGCGAGATACGAACCCGGGCCCGGTGAGTGCATATCTCAGCCAGGTGGCTCAGTGCTCTACGTGCTAAGTGGCCACAGCCGCAGGTGCAGACACGATGCGAGATACGAACCCGAGCCCGGTGAGTGCATATCTCAGCCAGGTGGCTCAGTGCTCTACGTGCTAAGTGGTCACAGCCGCAGGTGCCGACACGATGCGAGATACGAACCCGGGCCCGGTGAGTGCATATCTCAGCCAGGTGGCTCAGTGCTCTACGTGCTTAGTGGTCACAGCCGCAGGTGCAGACACGATGCGAGATACGAACCCGGGTCCTGTGAGTGCATATCTCAGCCAGGTGGCTCAGTGCTCTACGTGCTTAGTGGTCACAGCCGCAGGTGCAGACACGATGCGAGATACGAACCCGGGCCCGGTGAGTGCATATCTCAGCCAGGTGGCTCAGTGCTCTACTTGCTAAGTGGCCACAGCCGCAGGTGCAGACACGATGCGAGATACGAACCCGGGCCCGGTGAGTGCATATCTCAGCCAGGTGGCTCAGTGCTCTACGTGCTAAGTGGTCACAGCCGCAGGTGCAGACACGATGCGAGATACGAACCCGGGCCCGGTGAGTGCATATCTCAGCCAGGTGGCTCAGTGCTCTACTTGCTAAGTGGCCACAGCCGCAGGTGCAGACACGATGCGAGATACGAACCCGGGCCATATCTCAGCCAGGTGGCTCAGTGCTCTACGTGCTAAGTGGTCACAGCCGCAGGTGCAGACACGATGCGAGATACGAACCCGGGCCCTGTGAGTGCATATCTCAGCCAGGTGGCTCAGTGCTCTACGTGCTAAGTGGTCACAGCCGCAGGTGCAGACACGATGCGAGATACGAACCCGGGCCCGGTGAGTGCATATCTCAGCCAGGTGGCTCAGTGCTCTACGTGCTAAGTGGTCACAGCCGCAGGTGCAGACACGATGCGAGATACGAACCCGGGCCCGGTGAGTGCATATCTCAGCCAGGTGGCTCAGTGCTCTACGTGCTAAGTGGTCACAGCCGCAGGTGCAGACACGATGCGAGATACGAACCCGGGCCCGGTGAGTGCATATCTCAGCCAGGTGGCTCAGTGCTCTACGTGCTTAGTGGTCACAGCCGCAGGTGCAGACACGATGCGAGATACGAACCCGGGCCCGGTGAGTGCATATCTCAGCCAGGTGGCTCAGTGCTCTACGTGCTAAGTGGTCGACGCCGCAGGTGCAGACACGATGCGAGATACGAACCCGGGCCCGGTGAGTGCATATCTCAGCCAGGTGGCTCAGTGCTCTACGTGCTTAGTGGTCACAGCCGCAGGTGCAGACACGATGCGAGATACGAACCCGGGCCCGGTGAGTGCATATCTCAGCCAGGTGGCTCAGTGCTCTACGTGCTTAGTGGTCACAGCCGCAGGTGCAGACACGATGCGAGATACGAACCCGGGCCCGGTGAGTGCATATCTCAGCCAGGTGGCTCAGTGCTCTACGTGCTAAGTGGTCACAGCCGCAGGTGCAGACACGATGCGAGATACGAACCCGGGCCCGGTGAGTGCATATCTCAGCCAGGTGGCTCAGTGCTCTACGTGCTAAGTGGCCACAGCCGCAGGTGCAGACACGATGCGAGATACGAACCCGGGCCCTGTGAGTGCATATCTCAGCCAGGTGGCTCAGTGCTCTACGTGCTAAGTGGTCACAGCCGCAGGTGCAGACACGATGCGAGATACGAACCCGGGCCCGGTGAGTGCATATCTCAGCCAGGTGGCTCAGTGCTCTACGTGCTAAGTGGTCACAGCCGCAGGTGCAGACACGATGCGAGATACGAACCCGGGCCCGGTGAGTGCATATCTCAGCCAGGTGGCTCAGTGCTCTACGTGCTAAGTGGTCACAGCCGCAGGTGCAGACACGATGCGAGATACGAACCCGGGCCCGGTGAGTGCATATCTCAGCCAGGTGGCTCAGTGCACTACGTGCTAAGTGGTCACAGCCGCAGGTGCAGACACGATGCGAGATACGAACCCGGGCCCGGTGAGTGCATATCTCAGCCAGGTGGCTCAGTGCTCTACGTGCTAAGTGGTCACAGCCGCAGGTGCAGACACGATGCGAGATACGAACCCGGGCCCTGTGAGTGCATATCTCAGCCAGGTGGCTCAGTGCTCTACGTGCTAAGTGGTCACAGCCGCAGGTGCAGACACGATGCGAGATACGAACCCGGGCCTGGTGAGTGCATATCTCAGCCAGGTGGCTCAGTGCTCTACGTGCTAAGTGGTCACAGCCGCAGGTGCAGACACGAGGCGAGATACGAACCCGGGCCCGGTGAGTGCATATCTCAGCCAGGTGGCTCAGTGCTCTACGTGCTAATGAAGTGGTCACAGCCGCAGGTGCAGACACGATGCGAGATACGAACCCGGGCCCGGTGAGTGCATATCTCAGCCAGGTGGCTCAGTGCTCTACGTGCTAAGTGGTCACAGCCGCAGGTGCAGACACGATGCGAGATACGAACCCGGGCCCGGTGAGTGCATATCTCAGCCAGGTGGCTCAGTGCTCTACGTGCTAAGTGGTCACAGCCGCAGGTGCAGACACGATGCGAGATACGAACCCGGGCCTGGTGAGTGCATATCTCAGCCAGGTGACTCAGTGCTCTACGTGCTAAGTGGACACAGCCGCAGGTGCAGACACGATGCGAGATACGAACCCGGGCCCGGTGAGTGCATATCTCAGCCAGGTGGCTCAGTGCTCTACGTGCTAAGTGGTCACAGCCGCAGGTGCAGACACGATGCGAGATACGAACCCGGGCCCGGTGAGTGCATATCTCAGCCAGGTGGCTCAGTGCTCTACGTGCTAAGTGGTCACAGCCGCAGGTGCAGACACGATGCGAGATACGAACCCGGGCCCGGTGAGTGCATATCTCAGCCAGGTGGCTCAGTGCTCTACGTGCTAAGTGGTCACAGCCGCAGGTGCAGACACGATGCGAGATACGAACCCGGGCCCGGTGAGTGCATATCTCAGCCAGGTGGCTCAGTGCTCTACGTGCTAAGTGGCCACAGCCGCAGGTGCAGACACGATGCGAGATACGAACCCGAGCCCGGTGAGTGCATATCTCAGCCAGGTGGCTCAGTGCTCTACGTGCTAAGTGGTCACAGCCGCAGGTGCAGACACGATGCGAGATACGAACCCGGGCCCGGTGAGTGCATATCTCAGCCAGGTGGCTCAGTGCTCTACGTGCTTAGTGGTCACAGCCGCAGGTGCAGACACGATGCGAGATACGAACCCGGGTCCTGTGAGTGCATATCTCAGCCAGGTGGCTCAGTGCTCTACGTGCTTAGTGGTCACAGCCGCAGGTGCAGACACGATGCGAGATACGAACCCGGGCCCGGTGAGTGCATATCTCAGCCAGGTGGCTCAGTGCTCTACTTGCTAAGTGGCCACAGCCGCAGGTGCAGACACGATGCGAGATACGAACCCGGGCCCGGTGAGTGCATATCTCAGCCAGGTGGCTCAGTGCTCTACGTGCTAAGTGGTCACAGCCGCAGGTGCAGACACGATGCGAGATACGAACCCGGGCCCGGTGAGTGCATATCTCAGCCAGGTGGCTCAGTGCTCTACTTGCTAAGTGGCCACAGCCGCAGGTGCAGACACGATGCGAGATACGAACCCGGGCCATATCTCAGCCAGGTGGCTCAGTGCTCTACGTGCTAAGTGGTCACAGCCGCAGGTGCAGACACGATGCGAGATACGAACCCGGGCCCTGTGAGTGCATATCTCAGCCAGGTGGCTCAGTGCTCTACGTGCTAAGTGGTCACAGCCGCAGGTGCAGACACGATGCGAGATACGAACCCGGGCCCGGTGAGTGCATATCTCAGCCAGGTGGCTCAGTGCTCTACGTGCTAAGTGGTCACAGCCGCAGGTGCAGACACGATGCGAGATACGAACCCGGGCCCGGTGAGTGCATATCTCAGCCAGGTGGCTCAGTGCTCTACGTGCTAAGTGGTCACAGCCGCAGGTGCAGACACGATGCGAGATACGAACCCGGGCCCGGTGAGTGCATATCTCAGCCAGGTGGCTCAGTGCTCTACGTGCTTAGTGGTCACAGCCGCAGGTGCAGACACGATGCGAGATACGAACCCGGGCCCGGTGAGTGCATATCTCAGCCAGGTGGCTCAGTGCTCTACGTGCTAAGTGGTCACAGCCGCAGGTGCAGACACGATGCGAGATACGAACCCGGGCCCGGTGAGTGCATATCTCAGCCAGGTGGCTCAGTGCTCTACGTGCTTAGTGGTCACAGCCGCAGGTGCAGACACGATGCGAGATACGAACCCGGGCCCGGTGAGTGCATATCTCAGCCAGGTGGCTCAGTGCTCTACGTGCTTAGTGGTCACAGCCGCAGGTGCAGACACGATGCGAGATACGAACCCGGGCCCGGTGAGTGCATATCTCAGCCAGGTGGCTCAGTGCTCTACGTGCTAAGTGGTCACAGCCGCAGGTGCAGACACGATGCGAGATACGAACCCGGGCCCGGTGAGTGCATATCTCAGCCAGGTGGCTCAGTGCTCTACGTGCTAAGTGGCCACAGCCGCAGGTGCAGACACGATGCGAGATACGAACCCGGGCCCTGTGAGTGCATATCTCAGCCAGGTGGCTCAGTGCTCTACGTGCTAAGTGGTCACAGCCGCAGGTGCAGACACGATGCGAGATACGAACCCGGGCCCGGTGAGTGCATATCTCAGCCAGGTGGCTCAGTGCTCTACGTGCTAAGTGGTCACAGCCGCAGGTGCAGACACGATGCGAGATACGAACCCGGGCCCGGTGAGTGCATATCTCAGCCAGGTGGCTCAGTGCTCTACGTGCTAAGTGGTCACAGCCGCAGGTGCAGACACGATGCGAGATACGAACCCGGGCCCGGTGAGTGCATATCTCAGCCAGGTGGCTCAGTGCACTACGTGCTAAGTGGTCACAGCCGCAGGTGCAGACACGATGCGAGATACGAACCCGGGCCCGGTGAGTGCATATCTCAGCCAGGTGGCTCAGTGCTCTACGTGCTAAGTGGTCACAGCCGCAGGTGCAGACACGATGCGAGATACGAACCCGGGCCCTGTGAGTGCATATCTCAGCCAGGTGGCTCAGTGCTCTACGTGCTAAGTGGTCACAGCCGCAGGTGCAGACACGATGCGAGATACGAACCCGGGCCTGGTGAGTGCATATCTCAGCCAGGTGGCTCAGTGCTCTACGTGCTAAGTGGTCACAGCCGCAGGTGCAGACACGAGGCGAGATACGAACCCGGGCCCGGTGAGTGCATATCTCAGCCAGGTGGCTCAGTGCTCTACGTGCTAATGAAGTGGTCACAGCCGCAGGTGCAGACACGATGCGAGATACGAACCCGGGCCCGGTGAGTGCATATCTCAGCCAGGTGGCTCAGTGCTCTACGTGCTAAGTGGTCACAGCCGCAGGTGCAGACACGATGCGAGATACGAACCCGGGTCCTGTGAGTGCATATCTCAGCCAGGTGGCTCAGTGCTCTACGTGCTAAGTGGTCACAGCCGCAGGTGCAGACACGATGCGAGATACGAACCCGGGCCCGGTGAGTGCATATCTAAGCCAGGTGGCTCAGTGCTCTACGTGCTAAGTGGTCACAGCCGCAGGTGCAGACACGATGCGAGATACGAACCAGAAAATTTCAGATTTTCAAATTCGTTCGTAAAGCAGAAAGTCTTTCTCTCCCCAGTAAAAATCGTACTGTGAAATCTTAAAGGGCCTTTTGAAGCGTTCTTCTATCGTAGATTGAAATCTGGACTTTGGGTCAGCTGAATATTTGTTATTGGTTCCCATGCAGCAACTTTAATTGTATAAGTATGATCGAGCACTAGCCTGGTGTACATATGGAGTTGTCCTACAAACATCGCACGTTAACCTAAGAACAACCACAACACATTTGCGCATATTTTAAACTTATAACTAAACATATATTATAAACTTCATGGTTGAAACGATTTATTTGGAGGTTCCATAATAGCCTGACAGGTGTTTGAATTAAATTCATTTTGTTCTCAAGCAAAATAATTGTGATTAACATGATTTTAATGTAATTTTCTGTCTTGTTGGAATTTTATATATATATATATATATATATATATATATATATATATATATATATATATATATATTAAAACACTAAAGCTTTCGTGGCCAGGATTTATGTCAATAAAATTAAAATATTATTGCGGGTTATTCCGCCACGTCCTACCTCCATAATGTGCCGACGTTTCAGGAACCTTATGGATCATATCCTCAGTTGACTGCTCGACGCCCTGAGGATAGGATCCATAAGGTTCCTGAAACGTCGGCACATTATGGACGTAGGACGTTGCGGAATAACCCGCAATTATTTTAATTTTATTTATATATATATATCCATTTTATATGCAAGTGTTTTTTGGTTGTTGTGGTTTTTTATTTATTTGTTTTTTATGTTTGTATGTCTTGAAAAAGACGACGCTAGAGTCGTTGAAACGTTGAAATATCATTTTAAATAAAATTTGGATTGGTTAAACCGAAAAATGTATCCATACTTTATATATATATATTTTTTTAGCCTTTCACTTTATAGAAGTACATGCTTGAATTATGAATTCTCTAGACAAGAATAAATAAATAAATACATCAAAAGAATGGAATGGAATGGAGTATGTAAGTATGAATGTTCCCACTCCTCATCCCCGTCAACCGTGTCATGGAATAAGCATTTGATTTCTACCTTGGAACCGAAACACAAAAACTTTGTAATAGCGTAGGCCATATTTTCGAGCCGATTGTGTTACAAAGATTTGAAAATTATAACAAAACACTGTCTACTCGAGTTATAACCGTAGACGAAAACATGTTCCGTCTAAAAACATTGACAGCACAATGCATTGTAGATAACTTTTATATTGCAAAGTACGTACATACTGCAATAAATTCGAAATAATAAAAAGCGCTTAATCGAATTTGTCTTTCTGTAATGTACCGTAAAGAAACCGGGAATAAACAGCTTCGTTGTATACAGTAGACATCAACACGATCTCATCTATGATTCTTTTAATAAAGATGGAATCACAAACCGTTAGTGTTTTGTCGGCGCATTAGTAGTGGTAACGCGTATTGGCTTCCAAGCGATAGGTTATGAGTTCGTCTCCCCTCGCATGCAGGCGCTGCTCGTCGTGTTGGCTGTCACAGATCGCGTCCCGTCGTCACGTAATACGCGATATGTATTCATGACGTGACGCAAGCCGCTTACCGACAGCTGCTTCTGCTTGCGTGGACGCGGCCGTAGCTACAAACTAAATCAATTCGAGAGGTGAAACTTATTTCACGCCTTATTGACTCCCTGCTTCCGACTGTCCGCCCATGAAATTTGAATTGATAAATACTAGGAAAACGCTCCGCGTTGCCAGATGAGCGAGTTGGTTCAATGTTTTAAAGCAAACACATCTTTTGAATATCATATTTCTCTTAAAAAAAAAAAAAAGTAAACTTTATAATAAACATATGATTTTTTTTACAAAATGGCGGAGCAAGTAACAACCTTATAACTTAAGTATATTATTTCTTGATATGTTGCTAATAAATGCCCGAAATATAATTTAAATCCGTTCAGAAGTTTTCTTTAATGAAATTAAAACCTTCAAGTTGATGGATTTACGCATAATTTCATTCGACCGTGGTCTACTCATTAGGCTCTAATTCATAAACTATTGAACCTATCAGTGTATGGAAAGTTCCATAATGTAGATACAGACTATATCTAAAATGTAATATTCATTAATTATACAATAACCCGCTTTTAAATCATAATAAAAGCTTTTTCATTCGTCGACCAAGTTCGTTGTTGACATTTGCATGTTTGCCATGAAGGTCATTAAATATAACACGTCATTGTAGCCATTCTATGATAGCTATCAAAAATCCAAATACATAGTGAGAAAGGTCTTACTGCGTAAGCCATTTCGGCAGCATACTATTTGCATCTTACTTCAATGGTCCGCAAATGCGAATCATATCGGTGGAACACTGTAAAAAAGGTGAAAATTACTTCCGTAAATAAACAATATTTGTTTATAACATGGCGGATGAAGCTACAATTTTGAAACTGTTGTCGTGTGTTGGTACTATTTATGTGGACTCACATATAAAAAAATTATTTATATCGGTTTGTAAGTTTTAATTTAATTAAATAAATAACAAAACATGTGTTTCAGTTGTTAATTTTTTGTAGGTTGGCATCTTACGTCATTGTAGCCATTCTATGACAGCTATCGAAATTCCAAATAATATTGCATAGGTATTGTTACGAACGCTATGTTTGGTGTATACTATGTGCATCTAACTGCAATAGTCCGCAAATGCAAATCATATCGGTGGAACACTGTAAAAATGAAGAAATTATTACCGTAAATAAACAATATTTTTTTATAACATGGCGGATAAACGTACAATTTTGAAATTATTGTCAATTGTTGGTACTGTTGATATAAACCTACATGAGAAACATTATTTAAATCCGGTAGTAAGTTTTCATTTAATTAAATAAATAAACAAATTTAATTTTTCAGTAATTAATTTTTTGTAGGTTGGCATCTTGACGACTATTGCTGGTTATGTTAACAGCATCGAGTTTAGTGGTCACGTACGTTGCCCGAAAATTTCAGCCATATACGTCAAGCCGTTTGACCTGTGCGCGACGAACAAAATTTAGCGCACACACATACATACATACAGACATACATACACACAAACAAAGCGCCGATCGAGTTGTATGGAAAGATTCACTCCGCTTCGCTACGCTCATCTAAAAATACTTTAAATTTTAATGAGTTGCTATTTTTTAAAAAACATTCTTAGATTTTTTCCCGTCATAATTAGATAAAGTTTATTTATTTAATGGTTTCGTCATATTTTTAGGAGACCTAAAGATACTATCAAACATACACGTTTAATATAAACTACTTTAATTCCGTTTCAGGATGTAGCAATAATTTTTATTAATTGAATTAATCTATCATTTAAATGAGGCGTTAAATCATCTGCCCGCCCCGCACCTAGTTTAACAGTGACAACGTTGTCATGAGACTCATAAATGTATGGTCAATGCATGTTGCTTATCCCCGGCGACCGTGTTTTGGACTTGCCTAATAGTCGTTTTGTTGTTTTGCGTATAATCATGTAGCGGCAAAGTGGGTTTAAAACACACAACGCTTGTCTTTATCCTTATCGGGCCTCCTCTCCCCACCCAAGTCGACACATAAGTCCACACTTAGAGCGAGATTCAACAACAAGACATAACCGGAAACTACATCATAATTCTAAAACGAAATATGTCGTTCTGTTATTTTCTGATGGAGGACATAAATTCGAGACGAAAACACACTCGGGATATTTGTTACTTGGACACAGCCGAAAGCAAATGTAAACGGGATTCGTTTTGACCAGTTTTCTTGTGGCTAATATACATACCTGTGCATCCGTCATAACCCAGCTATGATCGGTTCCCATGAGAGACGGTGAGACGGTGACCTATTATTACTCTCCGCCAACAAAGCAACAACGAACGAGTGGTTCGCATTTCTTATCTATCATAAAGCATAAACATGTAGCTGGCTGTTTGCCCAATATCTGGCTGTGCCAATATTTCATAATTCATAAGGTGTACGTTTCAGTCTTCCGTATACAACAGTCCAAGGTATCGCAGTGGAACATCAATATTGATGACCGGTTTGCATAAGCTCACAGGCAATACTTATTATGATAGTGTTGGTGTTGTTATGGTTAGCTTCGCTGTGTATTGATGCAATTACCCTACACGCTGGGCTGCGCGATGAGGATAAGCATGGAAATCAATCACACACATCTATCTATACTGAATTCCGACTGAAACCCTCGACCCTGGGATTTAGACTACACATCGAATGGTTTGATCCACCGCGGATGAGTACTCTATTGTTGTTGTTACCATTATCCTTACGAATCACGGCACAGAGCGCACACTCAGCGATCACCGGTATAGTAGGCCCAAGCTGCAGCCGGCAGAATATTTTACTACACTAGTATTGATATATTTATATTGTTATTATTTTCATCACTAGTATTATTATTATTATTCTAAAATATTCCACCTCAAACATACCCCTTATTTTATTATTATAGTGATGGTAATAGTAGCAGTGGTGGTAGTGGTCGTGGTAGTGGTAGTGGTAACGGTCCATCACGAACATTAGACAAGTGGGTCCTACCAGTTTGGGAAAGCGGTCAAATAATTATTGAATATAGGTGTATACAAGGAATCTTGGAAGTTCTGAAGAATATTTTACAACACTATAAACGAAAGTTTTGTTTCGTTTTGCCTCAGGTTAGAATAGGTCCAGGGTAGCTCTGCTGTCGTCAGAGGCGAGAAAGGGGCCGAAGTCGTATCAGACGACATAAATGCTTTTAGGCCATGCTTAGCCTTGTAGGTTTGAGAAGCAGCTGACTCTTTCGATTTCATGTCTGATTTAGATTCAGATACAAAATTTATCTTATCAGCAACTATGCAACTGCGAAAACGTTTTGTTAAAAATATGTAAATATTGTTTCATGACATGTTTGTCAGAATCAAGTATATCTGCACAAACTGTTTGGAATTCTTTAAATTAAATAGCTTGTGTGGCATTTTTTAATTAGCTACCTTATACAATATACAATATTGTCTAGGATATTCGTACAGTAAGTCATGGAATAATATGAATTAAGGTAGTTTGTAATACAGTTTGAAAATGTAAGTATTCCTACATAAAATGGTTTACGAAGGTAAGCAGAGCAAGTAGACCCACGTATAAGTTCAATTTGGGTTAAGGAAAAGTGTCAAGCAATCTAATACATGAGCTTGACATTTTCACGTTAATTTGCGTTGTAAGACATGACATTGTAGACGATTTATTGGATGCAGGTAATTATAGTCTTGCAATTAAGCCCAGTAAAATAGTACCATGCAATGTGGAGGAAGGATTTACAATTATTTCATAGCTTTTAAAACTTGGCTCCAAATGATGTATTATATGTCTTGCTTTGTTATAGTCATGGTTGTCAAACGTGCCTGGTTGATCTGTTGGTTATTTTAACGATCTTCCAGTGGCGCACCCCACGTGCACACGCGCTATATGGGAAATTAGTCACAGCTAGTGAGAATGGGTTGAGATTGGGATAAGATCCCAAAAACGATTACCATTTGGGAAATGTCCATTAAACAAGAAAATAGCTTAGCTAAGGGATCAATGTACAGTGGTCAATTGGGAATCTTTCCTTCCCGGGGGGGGGGGGGGGGGAGGTCGTTCATTTATTATTTGTCGCTTATTTTGACACGTTTTGGCGTTTTATGAACATATGATGGATCTCTATGTTTGATTCATTGGCAAAAAGTCGCCATTCTTGTGCCCACTACAAAACAACTGGTTTAGTTATTAAATATTGAAATGTTTGTCATAAGAATTGCTTACATGGAATTAAATTAACTAGGTATTTCAGTTAGTGTTTTGGCCGTTTTAAACCTGAATTAGTTTGACCTATTCTCTTCCGGGGCCATACGGGGGAGGAAGTTGGAGGAATGGGACAAGTTGAAGGAATATATATAAAAGGCTAATAGGTGGAAGAGATAAGGGGGTTCCTCTTTTCACGTTGTCCGATTCTGAAACGTGTTCACAGGCGTTTAAAACGTCACATATGAAAAAATTCGCCAAAGGCGAAAACGTCACTAGTGGCTGGGGCGATCGCCCCAGACTCTTATCTGCTTGGTATGCTGACGCCCCATATTGTGAATTCCTGGATACTCCACTGAAGACATGCATATGACTACTTCTAAGCTTATTCGGCAATGATTCTTGAAACAACTATTAGTGCTTAATAACTCATTACTTTTTAATCTGCCACACATGTTTGTGATTGGGACCAATGACGTCATAAAATAACTTTTCTAACTGCCTATTGGTCAGCACGGATGCCAACTCTGCTTGTCGCTGCATTGTCAGCGCCCACTAGATCTATAGTAGCAGCAGCAGACAATTCGATTTAGCTCGGCTGTTGAGCGCGAGATGAAAAACAGAAGCCACCGAGTAATTAAGTATTTCTCGACATGCTTGTGTATACCTGTTAATTACACAAGTGTCTTCATAAATTGATCACGAGTAATGAAGGCTATGAAATAAAAATAAACGAGTTGGAATTCATTGCACATTTAGCTCTGGCGCTGTTTTATTGTTCGGCGATATGAGTCGAGTGTTTTTAATTCATCGCGAGATGCGCCAAGGAATTAATGGACGGTTTATGTACTTGACGGCGGCCGAGACTATTCAAGTGAGCAATGCAATGTGCAGCTAATGGGTTCTGTGTCGAGAGCAACTATTGGTAGTTTACCATATAGGTGTGACGATGTTATCGTGTATCATCGCAGTTAGACATATCATTGTGTCATATTCCGAACCAACTTAGACAATTTTGTGTACCTGAATACGAAAAATGGTTTCTGGCTTCCTGTCATGAATACAATCCGAACCGATTTCAAAATATGTTTTGTGTAATATTGTAATCCAATCCGATCCGACTTCAAAATATATTTATGTAATATTGTAATACAATTCGAACCGACTTGGATACATATTTATGTAATATTTATAATACAATTCGAACAGACAAAAAAAGTTTTATGTTGTGTTTAAATACAATGCAAGGCTATATGTCAGCATGCGTAACGTTGACTCGGAAGTCAGAAGGTTGTGGATCGGAATCACAACCGTAGGCCTACTGGTTATATCATTAGTAACTACTTTCAATTTTGATGCATCTTCTGACATAAACGATTGTGCACCGTATATTGGTTCATATTTTAGAGCAAAACGTAGAACTAATAGTGAACTTTTTAGTTTTTATAAAACAAAAATACGAAGGATATACTGCACATAAACATTTTTAAGATTCGATTTTTGGATTCGGTTTCACATTTTCTACACAAAATTGAATTCATTAAGTGAAATATTATTAAATAAACATTGAAAAACATATTTAAAACCATTTTTGAACCAAATAACTAAACCACACTACTCCTAAAAAGTGTTTTATATTACACGACATATTGAAAGTCGGACAGCATCACTTTACCATCCTGCATAGATAGAGATAGGGTAATCCGTTCCATGGAGATGGAGTCTTCACGGCCATTTTGTTTAATTCTTATTAAATCTGATCCCAATCGCACGAGGCTGTCTCCGTGTGACCGTGTGACGGTGTGACGGTGTGACGTGTGACCGCCCTCTCAGAGCACCGCCTTGTTACGTTCCAACAATGATGCATGACGCACACTTCCACCACCCTTTAGATGTTCCTACCTGAACATGTACAGCGAACACTGGGGAATAATTAATTGGCTGGCTCGACAAAATATTGTAACGTAAAATAATTGCACAATCTTGTATGAGGCACACCCATACCACTGAAGCTATCGCACTTACATACAGACTCGCTAAGATGGTTGGATAACAATAGCATAGACCTCTTAAAAGCAAGTCAACAATATTTTACGAATTTTGGTCCGGAATCCGGATGCATAATGACTCCTGCATAAGGGAAGCCCCAATTTATTAAGGAATTTGATTTTCATATGGCAAATAAGACACTTTCATAGCAACAAGAGGGTTTCAGCAATTAGGGTATCTCTGCATATAGGCAGGCCCTAATAGGGTTCGTTAAGATAAAAACAAAATAACCACGAGGTGGTGTTTTGTTTCGAAAGAAATATGAATATGCTGATGCATCCATCCAAGACAAGAATACAATGTATAGTTGCCTAGCAAACGATTTTTGTCGGAAAGGGGGTCGCATGTTGTCACAGCACCCTTAATCGTACAATTATATGTTACAATATGTTATATTAGCGATGTTGTATGACGTAGAAACAAAACAATGCACTCATTTTGGTGAATTGTGATAGTATTTTGTGTAGATAATCTCAAACATTAGAATATTACTTTTTAGTATAGGTATCATATCATATCATTCTTTATTAACCAAAATGAGCTTGCGCTCTTTACTATGGTAAGAAATTAACACTAAGAAATTGTAGTAGATGAATAAAACAATGTAACTTACGACTATAACATATTTGAGTTGAAGATGAGAATACAGATTATACGACATATTACTTACAGTATATAACACTTACTTAGTAGTAGTGAAACGTACCATATTAAATTGTATGCGTTGAAGACGATTAAGAATACATATCTATTGTCTACGTCACGAGACATGAAGGGGGTTATCCGCTACATAGTTTCCTATCCACTGTAAGAGGTGGCTCAGCGCCGCGGTGATGTGCGAGACTATGGTGCGGGAGGAAATTCTGACCACTTGGAGTCCTGAATGAACCTTTTTTCTCATGCCATTGCAGGGTTAGTATCACTCATAAGGCAAACTCTGTGCTTGATACCTATTTTTAACCCTCGGACATTTTCATCGAAAATATTCAAATAATGTGTAATATGCAAAGGTGACTCAGGAGGGGCTCATTACTTCGAATCATCCACAATGGATTCATTCGAAACATTCGTATTATTATCCTATCCAAAATCAGTGTTCAGCTGAAATAATGTATACTATAATATATAGCCACATTTACCAATCACCACCTTACTTCGAGCTTCGAGCATCCAACTAACTCTTTCCATAGTATAGGAATGGTGTGTCAACCAACTTCTAACTTTGTCAATGGATGAAGCAGTGAGACAAATTGCAAGCCCTACACTTTACTCAAATCAAGAGTACATAATAATTCAGGGTGGAAGTCACCCTTCCATCTTCTGACCAACTCCGATGTTACTTAACTTCGGTGTTCATGTGAATAAAGACATCAGCTAAAATTAGGCTTTCAAACGTCAAACCCATTTTGAAAGCTAAATAGTCTAACTAGAACTAGTATCTATAAATAACACATTTTGCAAAACATTTTTAATGGTTGTAACAAATAAATCAACGGATGTTAATTGTCTACCTATTAAATTACATGAACTGATAATCAGTGGAAGATATTGTACTGCTTATTATTAGTCTCGTGGCTATGACGGCCCGAAAGTCATTGACAGGTTGAAGCTAGATTCCGAAATATATAAAAACCACCATAATCGGGGATCGAGCCCTGGACCTACTGCGCTGCAAGTAGGAATACACTCACAAGATGCATATTTATACGATTTGTTCGTAAGTCTTCTACAATCACGAACTTATCGTTATTTCCAAAGCAGGACGCATAGTTCATGTCATAGACATCGAATAATGTATTTCATTCGCAAACGCATATCAGATGGTTTGATGGAAGAAAGCCGTATATGATGATTGAACTCGGCTAAGTTGAACAAAAGCCAATTCGATTTGAATAAGGATAGCATCTGCATATCAGTCCATCTCTTTGAATTTGCAGTTGTCTCACGATTGTGTGCAAGCCTCCGTAGGTTGTATATGCGACATGTCTTGAGCGGTACAGGACTATATTTATCTGGTTGACACGCTGACTGTGTAGTGTGTTGCATGGAAGCAGTACAGGACTATATTTATCTGGTTGACACGCTGACTGTGTAGTGTGTTGCATGGGAGCGGTACAGGACTATATTTATCTGGTTGACACGCTGACTGTGTAGTGTGTTGCATGGGAGCGGTACAGGACTATATTTATCTGGTTGACACGCTGACTGTGTAGTGTGTTGCATGGGAGCGGTACAGGACTATATTTATCTGGTTGACACGCTGACTGTGTAGTGTGTTGCATGGGAGCGGTACAGGACTATATTTATCTGGTTGACACGCTGACTGTGTATAGTGTGTTGCATGGGAGCGGTACAGGACTATATTTATCTGGTTGACACGCTGACTGTGTAGTGTGTTGCATGGGAGCGGTACAGGACTATATTTATCTGGTTGACACGCTGACTGTGTAGTGTGTTGCATGGGAGCAGTACAGGACTATATTTATCTGGTTGACACGCTGACTGTGTAGTGTGTTGCATGGGAGCGGTACAGGACTATGTTTATCTGGTTGACACGCTGACTGTGTAGTGTGTTGCATGGGAGCTGTACAGGACTATATTTATCTGGTTGACACGCTGACTGTGTAGTGTGTTGCATGGGAGCGGTACAGGACTATATTTATCTGGTTGACACGCTGACTGTGTAGTGTGTTGTATGGGAGCGGTACAGGACTATATTTATCTGGTTGACACGCTGACTGTGTAGTGTGTTGCATGGGAGCGGTACAGGACTATATTTATCTGGTTGACACGCTGACTGTGTAGTGTGTTGCATGGGAGCGGTACAGGACTATATTTATCTGGTTGGCACGCTGACTGTGTAGTGTGTTGCATGGGAGCAGTACAGGACTATATTTATCTGGTTGACACGCTGACTGTGTAGTGTGTTGCATGGGAGCGGTACAGGACTATATTTATCTGGTTGACACGCTGACTGTGTAGTGTGTTGCATGGGTGCGGTACAGGCCTATTTTTATCTGGTTGGCACGCTGACTGTGTAGTGTGTTGCATGGGAGCAGTACAGGACTATATTTATCTGGTTGACACGCTGACTGTGTAGTGTGTTGCATGGAAGCGGTACAGGACTATATTTATCTGGTTGACACGCTGACTGTGTAGTGTGTTGCATGGGAGCGGTACAGGACTATATTTATCTGGTTGACACGCTGACTGTGTAGTGTGTTGCATGGGAGCGGTACAGGACTATATTTATCTGGTTGACACGCTGACTGTGTAGTGTGTTGCATGGGAGCGGTACAGGACTATATTTATCTGGTTGACACGCTGACTGTGTAGTGTGTTGCATGGGAGCGGTACAGGACTATATTTATCTGGTTGACACGCTGACTGTGTAGTGTGTTGCATGGGAGCGGTACAGGACTATATTTATTTGGTTGACACGCTGACTGTGTAGTGTGTTGCATTGGAGCGGTACAGGACTATATTTATCTGGTTGACACGCTGACTGTGTAGTGTGTTGCATGGGAGCGATACAGGACTATATTTATCTGGTTGACACGCTGACTGTGTAGTGTGTTGCATTGGAGCGGTACAGGACTATATTTATCTGGTTGACACGCTGACTGTGTAGTGTGTTGCATGGGAGCGGTACAGGACTATATTTATCTGGTTGACACGCTGACTGTGTAGTGTGTTGCATGGGAGCGGTACAGGACTATATTTATCTGGTTGACACGCGGACTGTGTAGTGTGTTGCATGGGAGCGGTACAGGACTTTATTTATCTGGTTGACACGCTGACTGTGTAGTGTGTTGCATGGGAGCGGTACAGGACTATATTTATCTGGTTGACACGCTGACTGTGTAGTGTGTTGCATGGGAGCGGTACAGGACTATATTTATCTGGTTGACACGCTGACTGTGTAGTGTGTTGCATGGGAGCGGTACAGGACTATATTTATCTGGTTGACACGCTGACTGTGTAGTGTGTTGCATTGGAGCGGTACAGGACTATATTTATCTGGTTGACACGCTGACTGTGTAGTGTGTTGCATGGGAGCGGTACAGGACTATATTTTCTGGTTGACACGCTGACTGTGTAGTGTGTTGCATGGGAGCGGTACAGGACTTTATTTATCTGGTTGACACGCTGACTGTGTAGTGTGTTGCATGGGAGCGGTACAGGACTATATTTATCTGGTTGACACGCTGACTGTGTAGTGTGTTGCATGGGAGCGGTACAGGACT
Organism: Isoperla grammatica; assembly: GCA_945910005.1. NCBI lineage: Eukaryota > Metazoa > Arthropoda > Insecta > Plecoptera > Perlodidae > Isoperla > Isoperla grammatica. The sequence goes on along the minus strand of OX246737.1, from coordinate 89,371,692 downwards.
ATATTTATCTGGTTGACACGCTGACTGTGTAGTGTGTTGCATGGGAGCGGTACAGGACTATATTTATCTGGTTGACACGCTGACTGTGTAGTGTGTTGCATTGGAGCGGTACAGGACTATATTTATCTGGTTGACACGCTGACTGTGTAGTGTGTTGCATGGGAGCGGTACAGGACTATATTTATCTGGTTGACACGCTGACTGTGTAGTGTGTTGCATGGGAGCGGTACAGGACTATATTTATCTGGTTGACACGCTGACTGTGTAGTGTGTTGCATGGGAGCGGTACAGGACTATATTTATCTGGTTGACACGCTGACTGTGTAGTGTGTTGCATGGGAGCGGTACAGGACCATATTTATCTGGTTGACACGCTGACTGTGTAGTGTGTTGCATGGGAGCGGTATAGGACTATATTTATCTGGTTGACACGCTGACTGTGTAGTGTGTTGCATGGGAGCGGTACAGGACTATATTTATCTGGTTGACACGCTGACTGTGTAGTGTGTTGTATGGGAGCGGTACAGGACCATATTTATCTGGTTGACACGCTGACTGTGTAGTGTGTTGCATGGGAGCTGTACAGGACTATATTTATCTGGTTGACACGCTGACTGTGTAGTGTGTTGCATGGGAGAGTGCGCGACTACCGGACAATCTTATCCCTAATGAGATCAATCCTTAAGGAATCACCGCCCGAATTAATAAGCATCAAACACGGAACTATAAATTAAAGTCGACGTGATTAAAAAACTTGCTGATAGAAATAGTATGAATAAATAAGAGCGGTTTTCAACTAACCGCAGTGTTTTCTATGAAGAAGTCGTAACGATCCGGTTGAAAATATGAAACGCTGTCAATCGATTGAGTTATAGATTTCTAGGAGAAATCTTGTCTCTATAAGGGCCTAATTAATCCTCTAGCGTTTCAAATATTTGCAATATGTATTTCCTGTGGATGCCATCATGGGTGGTCGGAGATGTCCACGACGGAACCACCCACTCGCCCCGACGTGAAGCCTTACTTAGCCTCGATACACTCGATCCGGTAACGCCAACTTCTGACGAATGATTGCAGCATTATTAACAAGGAGGTTTACGTGTAAAAACACTTGTAATTGTAATTGCACAATGACACTTTCCAGTCGGCGTTTGTCAAACGTTTGAGATGTAGCGGTGGGTGGGCTGGAGACCAGAGAAACCTCGTCCGACCAGGGTGGCGTGTGGACGTGTCAGCACGCCACTGGAGCGCAATGAAACCTCGTCCGACCAGGGTGGCGTGTGGACGTGTCAGCACGCCACTGGAACGCAGAGAAACCTCGTCCGACCAGGGTGGCGTGTGGACGTGTCAGCACGCCACTGGAGCGCAGAGAAACCTCGTCCGACCAGGGTGGCGTGTGGACGCGTCAGCACGCCACTGGAGCGCAGAGAAACCTCGTCCGACCAGGGTGGCGTGTGGACGCGTCAGCACGCCACTGGAGCGCAGAGAAACCTCGTCCGACCAGGGTGGCGTGTGGACGTGTCAGCACGCCACTGGAGCGCAGAGAAACCTCGTCCGACCAGGGTGGCGTGTGGACGTGTCAGCACGCCACTGGAGCGCAGAGAAACCTCGTCCGACCAGGGTGGCGTGAGGACGTGTCAGCACGCCACTGGAGCGCAGATAAACCTCGTCCGACCAGGGTGGCGTGTGGACGCGTCAGCACGCCACTGGAGCGCAGAGAAACCTCGTCCGACCAGGGTGGCGTGTGGACGTGTCAGCACGCCACTGGAGCGCAGAGAAACCTCGTCCGACCAGGGTGGCGTGTGGACGTGTCAGCACGCCACTGGAGCGCAGAGAAACCTCGTCCGACCAGTGTGGCGTGTGGACGCGTCAGCACGCCACTGGAGCGCAGAGAAACCTCGTCCGACCAGGGTGGCGTGTGGACGTGTCAGCACGCCACTGGAGCGCAGAGAAACCTCGTCCGACCAGGGTGGCGTGTGGACGTGTCAGCACGCCACTGGAGCGCAGAGAAACCTCGTCCGACCAGGGTGGCGTGTGGACGTGTCAGCACGCCACTGGAGCGCAGAGAAACCTCGTCCGACCAGGGTGGCGTGTGGACGTGTCAGCATGCCACTGGAGCGCAGATAAACCTCGTCCGACCAGGGTGGCGTGTGGACGTGTCAGCACGCCACTGGAGCGCAGAGAAACCTCGTCCGACCAGGGTGGCGTGTGGACGTGTCAGCACGCAACTGGAGCGCAGAGAAACCTCGTCCGACCAGGGTGGCGTGTGGACGTGTCAGCACGCCACTGGAGCGCAGAGATACCTCGTCCGACCAGGGGTGCGTGTGGACGTGTCAGCACGCCACTGGAGCGCAGAGATACCTCGTCCGACCAGGGTGGCGTGTGGACGTGTCAGCACGCCACTGGAGCGCAATGAAACCTCGTCCGACCAGGGTCGCGTGTGGACGTGTCAGCACGCCACTGGAGCGCAGAGAAACCTCGTCCGACCAGGGTGGCGTGTGGACGTGTCAACACGCCACTGGAGCGCAATGAAAGCTCGTCCGACCAGGGTGGCGTGTGGACGTGTCAGCACGCCACTGGAGCGCAGAGAAACCTCGTCCGACCAGGGTGGCGTGTGGACGTGTCAGCACGCCACTGGAGCGCAGAGATACCTCGTCCGACCAGGGTGGCGTGTGGACGTGTCAGCACGCCACTGGAGCGCAATGAAACCTCGTCCGACCAGGGTCGCGTGTGGACGTGTCAGCACGCCACTGGAGCGCAGAGAAACCTCGTCCGACCAGGGTGGCGTGTGGACGTGTCAACACGCCACTGGAGCGCAATGAAAGCTCGTCCGACCAGGGTGGCGTGTGGACGTGTCAGCACGCCACTGGAGCGCAGAGAAACCTCGTCCGACCAGGGTGGCGTGTGGACGTGTCAGCACGCCACTGGAGCGCAGAGAAACCTCGTCCGACCAGGGTGGCGTGTGGACGCGTCAGCACGCCACTGGAGCGCAGAGATACCTCGTCCGACCAGGGGTGCGTGTGGACGCGTCAGCACGCCACTGGAGCGCAGAGAAACCTCGTCCGACCAGGGTGGCGTGTGGACGCGTCAGCACGCCACTGGAGCGCAGAGAAACCTCGTCCGACCAGGGTGGCGTGTGGACGTGTCAGCACGCCACTGGAGCGCAGAGAAACCTCGTCCGACCAGGGTGGCGTGTGCACGTGTCAGCACGCCACTGGAGACCAGAGAAACCTCGTCCGACCAGGGTGGCGTGTGGACGTGTCAGCATGCCACTGGAGCGCAGAGAAACCTCGTCCGACCAGGGTGGCGTGTGGACGTGTCAGCACGCCACTGGAGCGCAGATAAACCTCGTCCGACCAGGGTGGCGTGTGGACGTGTCAGCACGCCACTGGAGCGCAGAGAAACCTCGTCCGACCAGGGTGGCGTGTGGACGTGTCAGCACGCCACTGGAGCGCAGAGAAACCTCGTCCGACCAGGGTGGCGTGTGGACGTGTCAGCACGCCACTGGAGCGCAGAGAAACCTCGTCCGACCAGGGTGGCGTGTGGACGTGTCAGCACGCCACTGGAGCGCAGAGAAACCTCGTCCGACCAGGGTGGCGTGTAGACGTGTCAGCACGCCACTGGAGCGCAGAGAAACCTCGTCCGACCAGGGTGGCGTGTGGACGTGTCAGCACGCCACTGGAGCGCAGAGAAACCTCGTCCGACCAGGGTGGCGTGTGGACGTGTCAGCACGCCACTGGAGCGCACCCCGCTGCCGTCAACGCAGCCGACGACAACGACAGCCTCCATGTCATCACGACGTTTGTTTATTACGACCCCTGGTCGTGTAGCCTCAGTCCGCAGAGTTGTCAGTCTTTGTTCATGTCGCGTTCAATTCGTCGATTAATTTACCTCCACCCTTCACCACGACATGTAGCCAATCCATATTTGTAGCTCTTACTGGAGAAGACGTTGCATTGTCAACTCATCAGGATCTGCCTAGAGATACGAACAAAGTTACCCGATGACATTAAATCACCAATAAGTGCGTGGATCTTACAAGGACGCATAAAAATATCGAAACTTTTCGATCATAGCTACTGGAAAAACTGGTTACTCTATGATACTCGATCGCATATAAATATTGAGCTAGAAAGACACTGCATACAGGCTAAGAACGCGTGCTGAATTCTTGGTCCATGTATGGTCAAGTTATTCCAAGTTCAATGGGCATCGCAGTAATATCCGATTGTTACCGAAGAATATGACATAGTCAAAGGCGACGTCGGCACTGTCTTACTGCTGCAAGGGTTGGGGGGGGGGGGGGGGGGGCAAAAAGACAATTAAGCCTCGTTACACGTGGTGGGACGTGACCATTAGACCCACAATTCTTGACGGTTAGAAATATCAACGGTCGGCAAGATCAAGGTATAACTTTGCCTCAGTCGAAATGTGCCCAAGACGTTTAGCACTGAACTGATGGCAACTTCCTTGTGGAGAGTTGTCAAAATGGCACATTGACTTCTAGTAACAGTTTCATAAGGCCACGATGTCTAGCTTGACACATGAATTATACATTTGATATCGCTTTATATAAAATTACTAAGAAGTCGATTCCTTCCAAATTAGGATCGCACAACGCCATCATTATGGAACAAACGTTTAAACTGCTAATCCCGATATGGGCACCCCACCAAGTGTTTTTTCTCGGAAAACATCAAGTTTTATATGTAGACTAGTTGATCGCAGGCAGGCAGCGCAAGAAATGTGGTACATGGCTATGACGGTAGGAGCAGGCAGGCACGCTCCGACACATCTGTGGACAAGTCAGCCATGCAGCCGGTCGGCTGAGGAAGAGAACGCGAAGAGAATAACCAAACACCGTTCATTAGGCCGATCATCCTCCAGTCACAACAGATGAGTCAGTGCGGCCGAGGATCGTCCCGGGCCGGCCACAAGAACGCGAGGCTCCCTTTGATGTCGGACGCCGTCACCGCTGGGTGCTGAGGTGTCTGACGAAGTGTCGGGGCCGCCGGGCTGAGGGGGCGGGGAGAGGAACCATCGGGGACCTGGCTCGAGGGGACACGGTCACACAGTGCCTGGCGCTAGGGGACACGGTCACACAGTGCCTGGCGCTAGGGGACACGGTCAGACGGCTCCTTGCGTGAGAGGACATGGTTACACGGCTGTTGGCGTAAGGGAGGGACACAGTCACACGCCTCTTGGCATGAGGGGACACGGTCACACAGTGCCTGGCGCTAGGGGACACGGTCAGACGGCTCCTTGCGTCAGAGGACATGGTTACACGGCTGTTGGCGTAAGGGAGGGACACAGTCACACGCCTCTTGGCATGAGAGGACACGGTCACACAGTGTCAGGCGCTAAGGGACACGGTCAGACGGCTTCTTGCGTGAGAGGACATGGTTACACAGCTATTAGCATGAGGGGACACGGTCAGACGGCTCCTTGAGTGAGAGAACATGGCTACACGGCTGTTGGCGTAAGGAAGGGACACAGTCACACGCCTCTTGGCATGAGGGGACACGGTCATACAGTGTCTGGCGCTAGGGGACACGGTCACACAGCTCCTGACGCGAGGGGACATGGTCACATAATGCCTGGTTTGAGGAGACACGGTCACACAACTAGTGAAAGTAAGAGTGGATGACGACGCCGATGTCCTGGTGGTCATACAGGGGACGACGCCGACCTCGTACCCCCTCCGAGGCTCAATGCGACGATGTAGACAACGTCCCCGAGGCAACGCAGCAAGAAGTTTGAGTGATGTCGGTCAAACCTGTGTGTCGGGCGAAGCAATAAACCTGTCAGTGTCCTAGCATAGGGAACACTGGTTACAAGAACCATCACACCAGCGCACTGGTCACAACCGGCTCCCAGCCTCAATCTGGTCAAGATTAACCGACATTCTGATTCACTTATGCAGAGGTGAACCCAAGGTCAAACCACCTTGCCCGACGCGGGTCACAAATCACGGCAAAACTTTGTGTTTGGACCCCTTTTCAAACATAAATCTATATTATACTCTGGCTGGCTTGTTGTACTGTTTCCACAGATCCAATTAGATGGATTTTGGTGAACATCACGGCCGAAAATACTGCTCCTGTCATTGAAAAACAAGTTTCCTTAAATCCTATGGACTGAATTATTCTGGTCAGGAGAGACTCCCTGCTCATTATAAAATGTCCTCCACATTAGAGATAACGTAACTCAAAACAGACGAGCGATACAGGTTCCAGAGCTGCGAGACCAAAATCATATATATGTTCATAGAAAGGTAAGCGTAATAAATAACATTGATTGGATTAGGTCTTCATATTATCTTCTCTAACATCGTTCAACCATCAATGGCCAATCAGTGCCACGGAACAAAATGAAGGCCCTTAACACAAGAAAATGATATTCCACTCCATTCAGAGTGTATGGAGGCCATTTAAAAGACAGTTATGCGCTATTAAATAAAACTATAACACATACATTGAAGAACAACAAAAAACGGTTGTTTAAAATAAGACATCCACCGTGATTCTTAGAAAAAGTAGTTCTTCACCACATGCAGGTCGCCGATATTAAAGCCGCCATATGTGATGTGCGTCAAACTGCTTGACGTGGCGGTTAGGCCATGTATCACCAGTGCACGTGTATTCTGCGACCTATTATTAACACATCCACGCACGTTGTCTCGAACATAGGGGCCTTACACGCACATTGCGTGCACTTTACTTCCTTTCCTCTAAACGTTTATTACAAACTGTGGGAATTTCTAATAGTCATTGTTGTTATTAATAGTGAAATGCCCACCTGGGTAATGCGAAGACCCATAAGGTGGACGGCCGTGGGGCGATCACAGAACCATATCCTCAAGCGAATGGAGACTTCCGGACAAAGTCTTGACTCGTCAAAAACTTAATTACCATGTCCGCATATAAATAGGGTGTAAAGAAGCCTGCCTCCCTCAGCCCTCTTCCAATATTTCCTGCCTTATGAGAGCGAGAGAGACAGAGATAACCCCATGTAAGTGCAACTGTTTTGAACTTTTAATAACATTACCCGAGGCTCCCCTTGCACTGCAGGTAAGGTTACACAAGACGGGATGATACACAATATCTCATACGGCTTCCGGATCATATCACGTCATAAGCCGTTGGACATGAGAAGACCCGTCTGTCTATTGGGGAAACAAGTGTAAACAGAGCATGCGCGAATCATTCTCTTCAGTTCTGCATGGGGGAATTTTAACCAATATTTAAACCACGCTAATTTAACGTTTTTTTTGTTTGTTCTATACTAAAATGCTACACGGACGCACATTATGTTTTATAACGACCGATACACAATTGGAGTAGGAGTTGGATAAGAAATAGTGGAACAGTGAAATAACAACCAAATGATGCATAACAAATGTCCATGGTTCATTGTTTCAGTATCCAAACCAGCGTTTAATTACTGTTCTTAGGTCCGGTACAATTGGCATAAGGTATATCGGAAATATATAGAGTGTATTCACATATTGCGCATAGTGGCCATACTGGAGGCCACAATGGCATGTGTGGCAGATTATTGTTGTTGTTCAGTTGTAGCTTATTAGAACGGAGATACTGCTGGTAGGAGGCGATTTTTTCAACTGTAATAAAGTACAAAGTCGATGCAACTAAAAAATGCCCATTGATTTCATAATCATACGTGTGTGATGTGTTCGATTGCGTGTATTTGATATACAAAATCAGGGAATGGGGGGATATGAGAAGCGAGGTTGTTGTGAACCGGGGGGGAGGGTGAAACATGTAAAATGTTACTTTTCGATAGCCCTCTACAGCACTTGTTATATTGTTGGAAATATATTTCATACACTCGTACATTTCCATTGTTTCAATCTTTCTCGATTGACATTTTTTTCTACAAAGTACTATTTTTTCCTTTTTGTTCGAACTTATCTTTGCCTAAAAAAAACATTATTTTGTGTGTTGTTCCTCCAAATAAAGTTTGCATTAAATTGCTGCTTTCGTTAATTTTCTACAATAGCTTGACCACAGTTGATCGTTACTGCTACTTTCTACAGACAGACAATATTCGTTCACAGTCACTACACTCCATACACCTTTTTTTGTATTTACTTTCTGAGTTTTTTGTCGTAGTTATGGTTATCTGTTATTGCCACTAGAAACCTATGTAGCTATGTAGATCACAGCATCTAATGATTTACGTCGCAATGATTGGGCCACAGACGTTTCCCTCCCACCAATAAGGCGGGAGTGATAAGATCTGATGGGACCCAGGTGAAAACAGTGGAGTGTTGAGTGTTAATGTGATTCTCGGAGCTGGATGACTTGCCCACCTCTCCACCTACATCGTAACAAGTATTAATTATTATCACAAAAGCATTGACTACAAAACTAGAAACTAAACGGTTTTAAAATGAAGCTCCAAGTGTTCTAAAATTATTGATCAACACAATCGTGCACAATGTTGTAAGTTCGTTTAGCTAATGTGCGATTTCACTAAACTTTAAAAATCTGAGTTCGGTTGCAATCGAATTTTACACAAGTTAATTTTTCGTATGAAACCTACCAGCCCAGGGAAAATCCATGTCCTTCTTCAGGATTCTTCCATGTCCTTTTTCCTTCTTCTGGTATTGCAGTATTTGGAGTTGTTGGGAAGGGATGTCCGAGGGCTGTTATTATGACTCAATCCCACAAGAGTATGCTTATCATGGTTTTAATAAACATTATGTAGCAAATGCATAGTTGGTGTCTTCTACCGACGCCATGTTTGTTCGCACCAAATCTCGGATTAGCGGCTAATCTCTATGCTAAACTTGTGGTAATACTTACGGGCAGAAAATTAGAGAAAAAATACCAAGACGAAAATAACGATCATTTTAGGTATATAAGTGGAAATAGAAAATGTATTTTAGTAAGATTGAGTTTCGACAAAAGCGAGAACAAAGGTTTCGAAGCGGACGTAGACACGGAAGAACGCTAAAACGGTGTAAAACTCTTCTCCCACAGTCTTCCATGACAGTCGGGCTCTCTAGCCTGTGTGTGGACTTTTTACTCACGTAACTAAATAGCCCCAGGCTTGCAATACGATTACCATGATGAAACTAAATACTTTCAAAAAACATTGTACAAGCTATATGTTTCAGTCATATATTTCCCTTGCCAAGAACAATAGCTTATTAGTATGATGAAAGGTGATCTGGTTCAGTGTGGATGCGGCGCCCTGGCCGGATATGCTGGGTAGAGCCTGACAGCGCCATGAAGTATAGCTGACGTGACGTGAGATGCGGGGTTATGTTATTCATATGCTCAACTCACACATGGCCTCTCAAGTCACAACACATCTGCGCCCGGGTTGCGCCCTGGCATCGAACCACGGACCGGGGCGCGCTCGGTACTACAATATGTAGACGGGCACACAATCACACACGGCTCACAACACATCTGCGCCCGGGTTGCGCCCTGGCATCGAACCACGGACCGGGGCGCGCCTGGTACTACAATATGTAGACGGGCACACAATCACACACGGCTCACAACACATCTGCGCCCGGGTTGCGCCCTGGCATCGACCCACGGACCAGGGCGCGCTCAGTACTACAATATGTGGACGGGCACACAATCACACACGGCTCACAACACATCTGCGCCCGGGTTGCGCCCTGGCATCGAACCACGGACCGGGGCGCGCTCGGTACTACAATATGTAGACGGGCACACAATCACACACGGCTCACAACACATCTGCGCCCGGGTTGCGCCCTGGCATCGAACCACGGACCGGGGCGCGCTCGGTACTACAATATGTAGACGGGCACACAATCACACACGGCTCACAACACATCTGCGCCCGGGTTGCGTCCTGGCATCGAACCACGGACCAGGACGCGCTCAGTACTACAATATGTAGACAGGCACACAATCACACACGGCTCACAACACATCTGCGCCCGGGTTGCGCCCCGGCATCGAACCACGGACCGGGGCGCGCTCAGTACTACAATATGTAGACAGGCACACAATCACACACGGCTCACAACACATCTGCGCCCGGGTTGCGCCCCGGCATCGAACCACGGACCGGGGCGCGCTCGGTACTACAATATGTAGACGGGCACACAATCACACACGGCTCACAACACATCTGCGCCCGGGTTGCGCCCTGGCATCGAACCACGGACCGGGGCGCGCTCGGTACTACAATATGTAGACGGGCACACAATCACACACGGCTCACAACACATCTGCGCCCGGGTTGCGCCCCGGCATCGAACCACGGACCGGGGCGCGCTCGGTACTACAATATGTAGACGGGCACACAATCACACACGGCTCACAACACATCTGCGCCCGGGTTGCGCCCCGGCATCGAACCACGGACCGGGGCGCGCTCGGTACTACAATATGTAGACGGGCACACAATCACACACGGCTCACAACACATCTGCGCCCGGGTTGCGCCCCGGCTTCGAACCACGGACCGGGGCGCGCTCGGTACGATGTACACACACGAAGCTGCTGGACATATTATGATATAATTGAAAATCTTAAAATTCGAAAACTATTTTATTTTGTTTACCTTGTTACAACTTTAATAGTTTTACATTATAAATATATATTAATGCCAAATAAATAAATATCAACATATACAATGAAATACATAAATAAATGTCAACTTGTTTCTCACAGAAATTACAGCAAAAACATACAAACCATACTCTATTACGGATAAATTTGAGCCAAATAAATAAATAAATAAATATCAACATTCAATATTTATAAATGATATAAACAATGAAATGCAAATGTTAGTCCCACAAAAGGTACAGAAAACACGTCAACACCGTACGTGTGTGAATAAAAATAAACAATTGGTCCTGCACCTGTTAGAAGAAAGCGTTTATTTGTACAGTCTGTTACAAAAGTGACCTAATTATGATAGATAAGATAAGTAACCCATATATTATAATATGTATGTACATGCGTATAGATTTACATCTCTATAACCCCATATTTAGTGTTTTATAGGGATCAATAATTATTATAGGATTTCAAAAAAGTAGCATACAAATTAGATTAAAGAAATAAATCTAATAAGTTAGTAATAATCCTGTTAAAAGATTGGCAACAATACACTGATGTTTAGAGGCACGTAAAATTACAGTTTGGTGTTATAAGGCAAATTACTAATTGTGACTTTTTCATAATCCTACTGGTGTATAGACCTACCTCGCCACTGAGAAGGTCCATGTTTTAGTGAGGATGGATACGACTGTATTGTTTATAGCCAGCTCCACGCTACATTACTTCCTTACGCCACTGGTGTATAGACCTACCTCGCCACTGAGCAGGTCCATGTTTTAGTGAGGATGGATGCGACTGTATTGTTTATAGCAAGCTCCACGCTACATTACTTCCTTACGCCACTGGTGTATAGACCTACCTCGCCACTGAGCAGGTCCATGTTTTAGTGAGGATGGATGCGACTGTATTGTTTATAGCCAGCTCCACGCTACATTACTTCCTTACGCCACTGGTGTATAGACCTACCTCGCCACTGAGCAGGTCCATGTTTTAGTGAGGATGGATGCGACTGTATTGTTTATAGCCAGCTCCACGCTACATTACTTCCTTACGCCACTGGTGTATAGACCTACCTCGCCACTGAGCAGGTCCATGTTTTAGTGAGGATGGATGCGACTGTACTGTTTATAGCCAGCTCCACGCTACATTACTTCCTTACGCCACTGGTGTATAGACCTACCTCGCCACTGAGCAGGTCCATGTTTTAGCGAGGATGGATGCGACTGTATTGTTTATAGCAAGCTCCACGCTACATTACTTCCTTACGCCACTGGTGTAAAGACCTACCTCGCCACTGAGCAGGTCCATGTTTTAGTGAGGATGGATGCGACTGTATTGCTTATAGCAAGCTCCACGCTACATTACTTCCTTACGCCACTGGTGTATAGACCTACCTCGCCACTGAGCAGGTCCATGTTTTAGTGAGGATGGATGCGACTGTATTGTTTATAGCAAGCTCCACGCTACATTACTTCCTTACGCCACTGGTGTATAGACCTACCTCGCTACTGAGCAGGTCCATGTTTTAGTGAGGATGGATGCGACTGTATTGTTTATAGCAAGCTCCACGCTACATTACTTCCTTACGCCACTGGTGTATAGACCTACCTCGCCACTGAGCAGGTCCATGTTTTAGTGAGGATGGATGCGACTGTATTGTTAATAGCCAGCTCCACGCTACATTACTTCCTTACGCCACTGGTGTATAGACCTACCTCGCCACTGAGCAGGTCCATGTTTTAGTGAGGATGGATGCGACTGTATTGTTTATAGCAAGCTCCACGCTACATTACTTCCTTACGCCACTGGTGTATAGACCTACCTCGCCACTGAGCAGGTCCATGTTTTAGTGAGGATGGATGCGACTGTATTGTTTATAGCAAGCTCCACGCTACATTACTTCCTTACGCCACTGGTGTATAGACCTACCTCGCCACTGAGCAGGTCCATGTTTTAGTGAGGATGGATGCGACTGTACTGTTTATAGCCAGCTCCACGCTACATTACTTCCTTACGCCACTGGTGTATAGACCTACCTCGCCACTGAGCAGGTCCATGTTTTAGTGAGGATGGATGCGACTGTATTGTTTATAGCAAGCTCCACGCTACATTACTTCCTTACGCCACTGGTGTATAGACCTACCTCGCCACTGAGCAGGTCCATGTTTTAGTGAGGATGAATGTGACTGTATTGTTTATAGCAAGCTCCACGCTACATTACTTCCTTACGCCACTGGTGTATAGACCTACCTCGCCACTGAGCAGGTCCATGTTTTAGTGAGGATGGATGCGACTGTATTGTTTATAGCAAGCTCCACGCTACATTACTTCCTTACGCCACTGGTGTATAGACCTACCTCGCCACTGAGCAGGTCCATGTTTTAGTGAGGATGGATGTGACTGTATTGTTTATAGCAAGCTCCACGCTACATTACTTCCTTACGCCACTGGTGTATAGACCTACCTCGCCACTGAGCAGGTCCATGTTTTAGTGAGGATGGATGTGACTGTATTGTTTATAGCAAGCTCCACGCTACATTACTTCCTTACGCCACTGGTGTATAGACCTACCTCGCCACTGAGCAGGTCCATGTTTTAGTGAGGATGGATGCGACTGTATTGTTTATAGCAAGCTCCACGCTACATTACTTCCTTACGCCACTGGTGTATAGACCTACCTCGCCACTGAGCAGGTCCATGTTTTAGTGAGGATGGATGTGACTGTATTGTTTATAGCAAGCTCCACGCTACATTACTTCCTTACGCCACTGGTGTATAGACCTACCTCGCCACTGAGCAGGTCCATGTTTTAGTGAGGATGGATGCGACTGTATTGTTTATAGCAAGCTCCACGCTACATTACTTCCTTACGCCTCTACTAAATAATTCATAGTCCTCTTGCGTTGAAGCCAAGGAAGGCTGGAGGATTGTTAGTCAAGATTGCCATGTCTTGTCGCTGATTGTATGTTCAGTGGGAACGCGCGTAGCGAAGATGAGATTTTGCATTGTAATGAAAAGCCAGACCGAAAGGCGAAAACTATTTTATGCCACGGTTAAATGTTACTAGGTATTTTAAAATTACTTAGTTCAAACAATAATAAACGCTTTAGCACATAATTGACAATTATGTCCATGACATTACTGCTATGGAATGAGAGTGACGCCATCATGTCAAGTTATGTATTTATTACTGCTTTATGTTACAGAATCCTTATGTGTTATACATGCAATCTCTTATAGACAGTTGTGTTTATCACCAGTGTTTTTTTTAATGTTTGCTTCTTACATTTTTCACTATAATTTAAAACTTTTCACATGATTCATCATATTACATTAATCCAATGAACCGGTGAGATAATTAGTATTATACATTTTAAAATTGTACAGTTTAAAATATCGCTCATCTGGCAACACCGATCTCTTTTCTAGTACAATTACATAAGCTTTTAGCGTTGATAGAAAATAGAAATAACTGCTAAACACAAATTAAACTTGCAAAGTCCTTTTTGTAAGTTTACATTTTTTATATACATTATTAACAAATTTACAACAGAATTACTTTAAAAGAAGCTCACGTGTGGTAACAACCCTGTGTGTGGGCTATGATGGGCTATCTTAATTGTAACAATAAAAACGGCACACCAAAATTATAATAATGCTAATATAAATATAACATAAATCATAATATAAAATAATAAAATGCATTGTACATTTTTTTCATTTCATATACATTTACATTGGAAAACGTTTCGTAAAAGTTTAATTTACAAGATAAAAACCCAAAATGTATTAGCTTACTGTATTATGTCTTCCGGTAAACACAAAATAAGTTCATGGTCAATGAAAATACGTAGCCTCCAATTCAAATCATAACATGAGTGGTATACGGGTCATATGAATGAAGAGCTTTTTACTGTCAACACATATTTAAGCTGTCTTAATTATTTACCAACTGTTAACTAAACATTTACATGGTGCCAAGAATATAACACAATTACACCACACGTACGAATCATCATATTTTGAATTTCATTGTATTGTATTCCCACAATAAAAAGTGTTTGTTCTAGTTACTTATCCACCACATAATCTTCATCAAATCACTGCGTACCATATAAAATACTGTATTTGCATTTAGATATTACTTATCCCCAACGATCAGTTCAAAAAATTTCAATTCTAGTCATTCTTAAAGCTGAACCAACAATTGTCGGTATCGGAATCTCCATCGCAATCCGAAAATCGTGAAATAGTTGTACTAACTTGGTTCTTATGGTGCTGTTCTGACTAATAATGTCGAAATCCGGATTGACATGCGTGTTCATACTTCTCCTATTACGATCACAATGCCGACAATTGCGATTAGGGCTTTACTGTGATATCGTCCTCAATTATGAATGATAATTTAAAACAAACACACTTCGAAAGTAAAGCCCCAACCACAATTGTTAGCATCATGATCGTAATCGTAATCCGGAACTCGTGAAAAAGTTAACTAACATGGTACTTGTTACAATAAAATCGTAATGTCGTAATGATTCAGCACGAGAAAATGTAAGATCGATCCCGATTGCAATTATGATCACGATGTCGACAATTGTGGTTGGAAATGTACAATTATGTCCCTTCAGGTAACTTACAAGTAACATTATAAAAAATAATAATGTTAGCCACTGGTCCTCGTCTGAGCTCGGGGTAGAATAGGCCAGCGGTATAGCTCTGCATGTCGTACGAGGTGACTACAAGAGACGACGCTGTAATCTAGCGGTCATTTGGCATTAAGATAGGCCCACAACATACAATAATGACCATGTTGTCTTTCTGGCATCAATTACTAGAGTTACCAGCCAACTTACCAAGGCGTTTCAAACCGGCGCGGTGCAATCGCTTCTTAAAGAAACCGATTTTAAAACCTTTATAGCGTATAGATTTTGCGTCAAGTCAGTTTGTATTCAATCCAGTTGAATATTTCAATTGAAAGTATCAAATCGCCTTGAAAACTTAGTAGTTTGTTCAACGTACAAGCTGGTTTTAATTCAAACCGACTTGGTTAAAACCGGTTTGAAACGCTTTGTTAATGACAGTCTTGCAGTCAACGTGAAATCAAATGAGACGTCGCACCACTATTATAGTTCCTCGGAACACCGCAGCAGCGCTGGTACGTCAAGCGTTGAACCGCAGCACTGACAGTCGATATACGGAATCACATCTCCTCACTTCTGCGTTAAGGAGCACAACACGTGGCATTATGCATATTATCCACACTCGCCTCCACGCTCGTGGTCTCCAGACCAATTTGCTCCAACCAAACGAGACCTTTTGGTCTCTTAACTCAAGAATGCTGCATTTTGTATTGATGGCATCATTCGCAGTACCTTCACTAGTGTAAAACATTTGTGTCTAAAGGGGCTCTGCTGTTATTTTTTCCATCAGAAATGTGTACGTAACATGTTATAATGACATCACACATATTGACAAAATAAATGTCTTCTGAATGATGTAACGACACAGAATGGTGGAGGTGCCGGGCTCAGGCCGGATGTGACGTTACTTCTGGGGAAGCGAACTGATGGAATGATGTAACGACACAGAATGGTGGAGGTGCCGGGCTCAGGCCGGATGTGACGTTACTTCTGGGGAAGCGAACTGATGGAATGATTCAACGACACAGAATGGTGGAGGTGCCGGGCTCAGGCCGGATGTGACGTTACTTCTGGGGAAGTGAACTGATGGAATGATTCAACGACACAGAATGGTGGAGGTGCCGGGCTGAGGCCGGATGTGGCGTTACTTCTCGGGAAGCGAACTGATGGAATGATGTAACGACACAGAATGGTGGAGGTGCCGGGCTGATGACGGATGTGGTGTTACTTCTGGGGAAGCGAACTGATGAAATGATGTAACGACACAGAATGGTGGAGGTGCCGGGCTGATGACGGATGTGGTGTTACTTCTGGGGAAGCGAACTGATGGAATGATGTAACGACACAGAATGGTGGAGGTGCCGGGCTGATGACGGATGTGGTGTTACTTCTGGGGAAGCGAACTGATGGAATGATGTAACGACACAGAATGGTGGAGGTGCCGGGCTGATGACGGATGTGGTGTTACTTCTGGGGAAGCGAACTGATGAAATGATGTAACGACACAGAATGGTGGAGGTGCCGAGCTGAGGCCGGATGTGGCGTTACTTCTGGGGAAGCGAACTGATGAAATGATGTAACGACACAGAATGGTGGAGGTGCCGAGCTGAGGCCGGATGTGGCGTTACTTCTGGGGAAGCGAACTGATGGAATGATGCAACGACACAGAATGGTGGAGGTGCCGAGCTGAGGCCGGATGTGGCGTTACTTCTGAGGAAGCGAACTGATGAAATGATGTAACGACACAGAATGGTGGAGGTGCCGAGCTGAGGCCGGATGTGGCGTTACTTCTGAGGAAGCGAACTGATGAAATGATGTAACGACACAGAATGGTGGAGGTGCCGAGCTGAGGCCGGATGTGGCGTTACTTCTGGGGAAGCGAACTGATGGAATGATGCAACGACACAGAATGGTGGAGGTGCCGGGCTGACGACGGATGTGGTGTTACTTCTGGGGAAGCGAACTGATGGAATGATGTAACGACACAGAATGGTGGAGGTGCCGGGCTGACGACGGATGTGGTGTTACTTCTGGGGAAGCGAACTGATGGAATGATTTAACGACACAGAATGGTGGAGGTGTCGGGCTGACGACGGATGTGGCGTTACTTCTGGGGAAGCGAACTGATGGAATGTTGTAACGACACAGAATGGTGGAGGTGCCGAGCTGAGGACGGATGTGGCGTTACTTCTTGGGAAGCGAACTGATGGAATGATGTAACGACACAGAATGGTGGAGGTGCCGGGCTGAAGCCGGATGTGGCGTTACTTCTGGGGAAGCGAACTGATGGAATGATGTAACGACACAGAATGGTGGAGGTGCCGAGCTGAGGCCGGATGTGGCGTTACTTCTGGGGAAGCGAACTGATGGAATGATTTAACGACACAGAATGGTGGAGGTGCCGAGCTGAGGCCGGATGTGGTGTTACTTCTGGGGAAGCGAACTGATGGGATGATGTAACGACACAGAATGGTGGAGGTGCCGGGCTGACGACGGATGTGGCGTTACTTCTGGGGAAGCGAACTGATGGAATGATGTAACGACACAGAATGGTGGAGGTGCCGAGCTGAGGCCGGATGTGGCGTTACTTCTTGGGAAACGAACTGACCTCATTAAACATTGATAGTATGCTCAATCAATTTTCGTATTATTGACTTGCTGCATGCTTTGAAAACGTTGAATCGTAAGCGGTACTTCCAGGCCTTAGTTTAGGGCTAGCGCAGTAGAGGCGCATTGTACATGCACTATCTATAAAACGTTGAATCTTAAGCGGTACTTCCAGGCCTTAGTTTAGGGCTAGCGCAGTAGAGGCGCATTGTACATGCAGTATCTATAAAACGTTGAATCTTAAGCGGTACTTCCAGGCCTTAGTTTAGGGCTAGCGCAGTAGAGGCGCATTGTACATGCAGTATCTATAAAACGTTGAATCTTAAGCGGTACTTCCAGGCCTTAGTTTAGGGCTAGCGCAGTAGAGGCGCATTGTACATGCAGTATCTATAAAACGTTGAATCTTAAGCGGTACTTCCAGGCCTTAGTTTAGGGCTAGCGCAGTA
Organism: Isoperla grammatica; assembly: GCA_945910005.1. Classification (NCBI taxonomy): domain Eukaryota; kingdom Metazoa; phylum Arthropoda; class Insecta; order Plecoptera; family Perlodidae; genus Isoperla; species Isoperla grammatica. The sequence goes on along the minus strand of OX246737.1, from coordinate 89,353,416 downwards.
GAGGCGCATTGTACATGCAGTATCTATAAAACGTTGAATCTTAAGCGGTACTTCCAGGCCTTAGTTTAGGGCTAGCGCAGTAGAGGCGCATTGTACATGCAGTATCTATAAAACGTTGAATCTTAAGCGGTACTTCCAGGCCTTAGTTTAGGGCTTAGTACTGTAGAGGCGCATTGTACATGCAGTATCTATAAAACGTTGAATCTTAAGCGGTACTTCCAGGCCTTAGTTTAGGGCTAGCGCAGTAGAGGCGCATTGTACATGCAGTATCTATAAAACGTTGAATCTTAAGCGGTACTTCCAGGCCTTAGTTTAGGGCTAGCGCAGTAGAGGCGCATTGTACATGCAGTATCTATAAAACGTTGAATCTTAAGCGGTACTTCCACGCCTTAGTTTAGGGCTAGCGCAGTAGAGGCGCATTGTACATGCAGTATCTATAAAACGTTGAATCTTAAGCGGTACTTCCAGGCCTTAGTTTAGGGCTAGCGCAGTAGAGGCGCATTGTACATGCAGTATCTATAAAACGTTGAATCTTAAGCGGTACTTCCAGGCCTTAGTTTAGGGCTAGCGCAGTAGAGGCGCATTGTACATGCAGTATCTATAAAACGTTGAATCGTAAGCGGTACTTCCAGGCCTTAGTTTAGGGCTAGCGCAGTAGAGGCGCATTGTACATGCAGTATCTATAAAACGTTGAATCTTAAGCGGTACTTCCAGGCCTTAGTTTAGGGCTAGCGCAGTAGAGGCGCATTGTACATGCAGTATCTATAAAACGTTGAATCTTAAGCGGTACTTCCAGGCCTTAGTTTAGGGCTAGCGCAGTAGAGGCGCATTGTACATGCAGTATCTATAAAACGTTGAATCTTAAGCGGTACTTCCAGGCCTTAGTTTAGGGCTAGCGCAGTAGAGGCGCATTGTACATGCAGTATCTATAAAACGTTGAATCTTAAGCGGTACTTCCAGGCCTTAGTTTAGGGCTTAGTACTGTAGAGGCGCATTGTACATGCAGTATCTATAAAACGTTGAATCTTAAGCGGTACTTCCAGGCCTTAGTTTAGGGCTAGCGCAGTAGAGGCGCATTGTACATGCAGTATCTATAAAATGTTGAATCTTAAGCGGTACTTCCACGCCTTAGTTTAGGGCTTAGTACTGTAGAGGCGCATTGTAAATGCAGTATCTATAAAACGTTGAATCTTAAGCGGTACTTCCAGGCCTTAGTTTAGGGCTAGCGCAGTAGAGGCGCATTGTACATGCAGTATCTATAAAACGTTGAATCTTAAGCGGTACTTCCAGGCCTTAGTTTAGGGCTAGCGCAGTAGAGGCGCATTGTACATGCAGTATCTATAAAACGTTGAATCTTAAGCGGTACTTCCAGGCCTTAGTTTAGGGCTAGCGCAGTAGAGGCGCATTGTACATGCAGTATCTATAAAACGTTGAATCTTAAGCGGTACTTCCAGGCCTTAGTTTAGGGCTTAGTACTGTAGAGGCGCATTGTACATGCAGTATCTATAAAACGTTGAATCTTAAGCGGTACTTCCAGGCCTTAGTTTAGGGCTAGCGCAGTAGAGGCGCATTGTACATGCAGTATCTATAAAACGTTGAATCTTAAGCGGTACTTCCACGCCTTAGTTTAGGGCTTAGTACTGTAGAGGCGCATTGTACATGCAGTATCTATAAAACGTTGAATCTTAAGCGGTACTTCCAGGCCTTAGTTTAGGGCTAGCGCAGTAGAGGCGCATTGTACATGCAGTATCTATAAAACGTTGAATCTTAAGCGGTACTTCCACGCCTTAGTTTAGGGCTTAGTACTGTAGAGGCGCATTGTACATGCAGTATCTATAAAACGTTGAATCTTAAGCGGTACTTCCAGGCCTTAGTTTAGGGCTAGCGCAGTAGAGGCGCATTGTACATGCAGTATCTATAAAACGTTGAATCTAAGCGGTACTTCCACGCCTTAGTTTAGGGCTTAGTACTGTAGAGGCGCATTGTACATGCAGTATCTATAAAACGTTGAATCTTAAGCGGTACTTCCAGGCCTTAGTTTAGGGCTAGCGCAGTAGAGGCGCATTGTACATGCAGTATCTATAAAACGTTGAATCTTAAGCGGTACTTCCACGCCTTAGTTTAGGGCTTAGTACTGTAGAGGCGCATTGTACATGCAGTATCTATAAAACGTTGAATCTTAAGCGGTACTTCCAGGCCTTTGTTTAGGGCTTAGTACTGTAGAGGCGCATTGTACATGCAGTATCTATAAAATGTTGAATCTTAAGCGGTACTTCCACGCCTTAGTTTAGGGCTTAGTACTGTAGAGGCGCATTGTACATGCAGTATCTATAAAACGTTGAATCTTAAGCGGTACTTCCAGGCCTTAGTTTAGGGCTAGCGCAGTAGAGGCGCATTGTACATGCAGTATCTATAAAACGTTGAATCTTAAGCGGTACTTCCAGGCCTTAGTTTAGGGCTAGCGCAGTAGAGGCGCATTGTACATGCAGTATCTATAAAACGTTGAATCTTAAGCGGTACTTCCAGGCCTTAGTTTAGGGCTAGCGCAGTAGAGGCGCATTGTACATGCAGTATCTATAAAACGTTGAATCTTAAGCGGTACTTCCAGGCCTTAGTTTAGGGCTAGCGCAGTAGAGGCGCATTGTACATGCAGTATCTATAAAACGTTGAATCTTAAGCGGTACTTCCAGGCCTTAGTTTAGGGCTAGCGCAGTAGAGGCGCATTGTACATGCAGTATCTATAAAACGTTGAATCTTAAGCGGTACTTCCAGGCCTTAGTTTAGGGCTAGCGCAGTAGAGGCGCATTGTACATGCAGTATCTATAAAACGTTGAATCTTAAGCGGTACTTCCAGGCCTTAGTTTAGGGCTAGCGCAGTAGAGGCGCATTGTACATGCAGTATCTATAAAATGTTGAATCTTAAGCGGTACTTCCACGCCTTAGTTTAGGGCTTAGTACTGTAGAGGCGCATTGTACATGCAGTATCTATAAAACGTTGAATCTTAAGCGGTACTTCCAGGCCTTAGTTTAGGGCTAGCGCAGTAGAGGCGCATTGTACATGCAGTATCTATAAAACGTTGAATCTTAAGCGGTACTTCCACGCCTTAGTTTAGGGCTTAGTACTGTAGAGGCGCATTGTACATGCAGTATCTATAAAACGTTGAATCTTAAGCGGTACTTCCAGGCCTTAGTTTAGGGCTAGCGCAGTAGAGGCGCATTGTACATGCAGTATCTATAAAACGTTGAATCTTAAGCGGTACTTCCACGCCTTAGTTTAGGGCTTAGTACTGTAGAGGCGCATTGTACATGCAGTATCTATAAAACGTTGAATCTTAAGCGGTACTTCCAGGCCTTAGTTTAGGGCTAGCGCAGTAGAGGCGCATTGTACATGCAGTATCTATAAAACGTTGAATCTTAAGCGGTACTTCCACGCCTTAGTTTAGGGCTTAGTACTGTAGAGGCGCATTGTAAATGCAGTATCTATAAAACGTTGAATCTTAAGCGGTACTTCCAGGCCTTAGTTTAGGGCTAGCGCAGTAGAGGCGCATTGTACATGCAGTATCTATAAAACGTTGAATCTTAAGCGGTACTTCCAGGCCTTAGTTTAGGGCTAGCGCAGTAGAGGCGCATTGTACATGCAGTATCTATAAAACGTTGAATCTTAAGCGGTACTTCCAGGCCTTAGTTTAGGGCTAGCGCAGTAGAGGCGCATTGTACATGCAGTATCTATAAAACGTTGAATCTTAAGCGGTACTTCCAGGCCTTAGTTTAGGGCTAGCGCAGTAGAGGCGCATTGTACATGCACTATCTATAAAACGTTGAATCTTAAGCGGTACTTCCAGGCCTTAGTTTAGGGCTAGCGCAGTAGAGGCGCATTGTACATGCAGTATCTATAAAACGTTGAATCTTAAGCGGTACTTCCAGGCCTTAGTTTAGGGCTAGCGCAGTAGAGGCGCATTGTACATGCAGTATCTATAAAACGTTGAATCTTAAGCGGTACTTCCAGGCCTTAGTTTAGGGCTAGCGCAGTAGAGGCGCATTGTACATGCAGTATCTATAAAACGTTGAATCTTAAGCGGTACTTCCACGCCTTAGTTTTGGGCTTAGTACTGTAGAGGCGCATTGTACATGCAGTATCTATAAAATGTTGAATCTTAAGCGGTACTTCCACGCCTTAGTTTAGGGCTTAGTACTGTAGAGGCGCATTGTACATGCAGTATCTATAAAACGTTGAATCTTAAGCGGTACTTCCAGGCCTTAGTTTAGGGCTAGCGCAGTAGAGGCGCATTCAGTGCTTAATTTGTAATGGAGCGCGGGTATACGCAGTATACCCACCTATTATCGTGGGTATACGCAGTATACCTACCTTTTTTCATGAATTATGAGATACGCAACACTCATATTTTGGCTAACATATAAAAAACAAAAATAATTTTTATTAGGTATTTTACCCTCACATGCTCATATTTCAAATTTACTTGAATATATCTATAACTCTAAATAAAACTCTTATCTCTTGGTTTTACGTTTTCCCAAATCAACCTCCGTACTTCATAAAATAGAATCATCTACTATTGTTATTGGCTGCAGGTTCCTCGTCAACCACAGCCAGTAAGGGTTAGCAACGCGAAGGCGGTACAGTCGCTCTCGCTGCTGTGAGGGAAATGGCACGATCCGTATAATTTGATTTACATGTTTGATACAGCATTTCTCTGTTTGTGGATATACGTTCGATTCCTCTTTAATACTAAAGTGGTGTCCTGTTAAAACTTAAAATTTGGCTGTGCATTATGTTTGATGGTCTCAGGCAGGGGCGGCAACCGGGCAAATGCCCGGTGGCGTGCCTGTTTTGGCCCAAATTTGGACTGGTCCGACTGGAACAGGCATAAACTGCCAGGCGCCAGCAATAAGTTACCGCGCATTGAAATTTAGATTTCTTTAAACCCGAGTCCCTCCCACCCCTTCCTTCACGATATTGCAAGGTTTAAATTAAATTGTAGATTCGTTGGATTTCGGTGTAACTTGATCTCATTCTTATCAATCTTCTTGCTGGTGTTTTTCTACTTTTAACCGACGAAAACTACAGTATTTTGGTAGTGCATTCAGCCTGCTATGTTTTGTCCTAAAACGCACCAAATGCCTTCTAAAAACCTGATTTAAAAAAAATTCGCCTACGGCGCTGTTTGTTGGGGGGCCTCAGCCTCCCAACCCCCCCTCCCGTGCCTGGCCTGACCAAAAGTTTGCCCGGCCTGGATTTTTTCCCCAGTCCGCCCAGCTGGTCTGAAACGCGTTTTGAGGTGATATCTTGTCATAAAAATAGATGCAACGGATAAACATTTCTGCTATTGTTAGGTTGTTCCTGAATTGTTGCCAGTTGACACATAAAATTACTGTATAACTACTTAAATAACTGATATTTTATAATATATGTATCTGCTTTTAATCATTTAATGGTAAACTTACAGGGCAATTAAAATAACGATTGGCTTTTGAAGACGAGTAAAACTGTATCAAATCCAACCCAAAACTCCAAATCCAATTCCAGATTACGAGCCCAGAAGCTGAATTGGTAAGCGGGATGGAGGGGGGGGGGGGGGGGGGGGCAATTTTTCCACCGAGACATCAATTTTTATCACGAGCACATTGTAACATGAAACTATGATGCGTATACCCACCTTTTTCCTTACAAATTAACCACTGGGCGCATTGTACATGCAGTATCTATAAAATGACAATCAATGTCAACATTTGGGAATGATGAGGGGCTTGATATTATCATGGTTTGCACATAATCTTAAAACAATGTGACTACATTGACTGTAGTCGTCTAGTTTCTCTAATAGTCGGTTTTTAATTGTTTTATTGTCTAAGTAGTGAATTGTCTGATTTCATCCATATATAATACGTTTTGAATCAATTTAACGAAAATAACATTTGTAAATCCTTATATCTTGTCTCCCATGATTGCAAAATGATGGCGTTGAATGTATAGGCCTAATAAAGATACGAACAAAATAATAACATTTCATTTTCAATTTTTCTAGTTATTTGTGTTGAACATTAAAATTGTAAACATATAATAGATTTCTTTTTGAAATATTGATGAATAATGTTATAATCAATTAACAAAAGTACTTATTAAATTGGAAATGGAGAAGACGATCCAACTTTTTCAAGAGACCTTACCTGTAACGTACTCAAGCACTCACGCACCTCACGCACCTCACGCACTTACGCACGAGTGCACGAACCTCCTCCAACGATCTACGCTACGTGAATCACTGTGTCTATTAGATCCAACTTAGAGATCCACTCAGAGATACAATTAGACAGTAATTAAACGTGATTGAAATCAGTTATCAACAGATCGTTGGTGTGGAGTCGTGTGGGAGTATAAATGTATCGGACATGTTTGTAAGCTGACACGAGGAATGCTGCAGTTCCGTCTAATGAGTATCAGAGGTGGCTACAACTGCTGGTTTCGTTCGACTAACATTCTGTGTTATACTCACTAGGTATAGTGGCGCTGTATATCACGGGACTAGACTACTTCACTCTGAGTCCAATTCATTTCAACTATGTTTGACTTTATAAGACACGTATACGATTCCAATAGTTCGTTTAGACAGTCACAGTTTTAGAATGCCGAGATCGTTTTTGAAGTGGGAGTAATGAGACAGCAATTGTGTATATTAAACAAATTGCTGCTTCAATACGGCGCATTTGGAGGAACAAAACCTGTTCAAGTTAATTTCCTTGCAGATTATTACATGATCTTTATTGTTTGAGCCATGTTTTTAAGGTCATTATGTACAAGAAAATGTGGTATAGATTCCATAAAGTTTTTTGGGGAAGTAATTGGCTCAGTTAATGCACTTCAAATCTTAAGTCGGTGAAATAATAATTACTTATAAATTCCACGAATCATTTCTGTCTGATCCAAAGATAGTATTATGAGTTTTATTCATACTCAAACATGATCTTATTTCTTTGAAATCGTGTTTAAAAATATTCAAGTGTAATATTTCAAGAGTTCCGCACAGCCTTCTTAGTATGGCAGGATTCCTGGTGGAACAGTCACATGACGCAATGTGCTCCTTCGTTTGATCTCTGAGTTATGACTGGCAGGAGAGGTTTTTTAGCGGCACTAACCTGTTCCTATGTAGGCCTTTTCAGCCACGTTCTGTGCAGCGGCAATATCAGTACATGGGTTTACAAAAAACTGGGCAAAGCAGCCGAAAAATTGTATATGATCTTGATGAGGGTTTTAATGGAACCGTTTTCTTTCTATGCTGTGTGGCTATTTCCTTTATCTTAGATTTGTTATACCCTTTAGTGCTATTGTTGGTGTAACTCGTAGTTATCTTCATCATGCTCTCTCGCTCTATCTGACGCCGCGGCCGCTATCTCTTGTTCGTGTCTCATTCTGTGAATGTGTGCAAGGCTTATCTAGTCGTGATGTGTGTCCCTTATTCGACAGCATTACGGAAACATAGGTATACAATATACATACATTAGACAAGAATGCTATTGGCAAAACAGCGGCATGCCAGATGTGTTTACTAAAGGATCTCGTTTACGGTTTTCAATATAGTTTGTTGCGTTGAATACAAAAATGAACTACTAATGTAAGTTGTTACCGTTATTCCGTCCATTAGCAGTTTTAAGACGACCTTGCACATAATTTACTGAATGATTAATTAATTACAGTATTAACTCAAAATATTATGCAATTGATATGGTTCATTCAAGTTTGTCTTGAATAGAATAATTTAAGTATTTTGACATGTTTTTCAAATTCCAATAAAAAATAGTTTAATTGGTTTATCTAAATTGCCTGTTATGTTCATCCATTAATACATTATTCCAAGTGTATGCAGAGGCACGTAGCTGATTTTTTTTTAGTTTTTGATCCATTTTAAAATTATCATTATAATCGTTCAAAAAATATGTTAAATAATAAATATACTTAATAATATTTCAAAAGCAAAGCAATCCATTCACTACTATTTTCTTCCAACGTTTATCAGTAATAATTTATGCAAACGTATAATATTGTATTAATTTTGTTTCCTACTAATTATAAATATAAATCCAGCCCTATGTTTAAAAGTGTTCAATTAGTGTAAAATAATCGTACGAATGATTGTAAGTTAATCACGGTCTCCATACAACTCCGCTATAAGGCTGTCGTCAAGACATCAAGGCTATCATACCACACACTACATCGCCGGCCAACGTTCTACACAGCATCCGTAATGATTTCAATTTTTACCACAGGGAAACAAAAACAGGTAGTCGGTAAAAGTAGTCAGCAACATTTTATATAAAGAGGTTTCAAAGAACACATGCTCGATTATTAATCGTTTCTCTGTCCGGGATTGTTTGACAACAGAAAGTTGTCTGAAAGCCGTCGCGTATAAATCTCTAATATGACTAGGCGCTCTATCAGAAGGATGTCGCTACGTCGCTACGTCACTACGTCGCTACGTCGTCCCAACGCAGAGTGGGCCTGCCCGAGCACATTCATCAGGCGACCAGGAAATGGGAGCTCACTCCACACTCCAACAAATCAATCGTATTAACGAGCATAAAATAATAACCGGCGAGGAAAGCGATACATCTGTCGGGCGGTCTGCCTGAGTGAGGGATGACTAAGTGACATCCATCATTATAATTGTCGGATAACTTTGACAGCTCGTTCAGTCGACATAAACCGTTACCAGATGCGGTCGTAGCGTTTAACCTGTGGATATCGTTCGCTTTATGACAATCTGTGTAGACATAAAACACGAAACAATCAAGTTATAACAAAGTCGACTGAATCAACAATCAAGATTATCGCCAATTAAACGTGGATATATAAGCGTGCAATAAAATCTGGGTTGGGTTAGCTTTATAATAAGGTATACTTGTTGTTTTAGTTCCTTGGAGTTTTATTTAATTTAATGGCATGTTATTAGGATCAATCATAATTACTGATAATTATGCTGTCACTCGACGGTAACTTCCTTCCATAGCGTGGGATTAAGGTGTCCAAAATCAGACTATTATGGTTATTATTAAGTTTCAGTGTAAACGTTTGGTTATTGGAATACAAGTTAAAACGTGACTTTACCTGGGTAAACCCACAACCCACAACCCACAACCCACAACCCACATCGCTCATCCCTGGCAATGCGCAAGATTGAAATACTGGTTTAGTGGCCAAGCGCGTAGGAACGTGTTTTAAATGTGTTGAATGTACAAGAGATTTACTTTAAAAACTCGCTCTAAGCGTCTAATTCTATTAAATATATCGAATATTAGTGAAATGACGATAGATTACAAGATAACGATGAACACGATAGCAAATAATAATAATAACAAAACAAATAATAATAGTAATAGAATAGTGCTAGGATGGCTACAACAAATCGGCCACGTTGACCTACATATCATTTTGTTTAGCTTCTCGATTCTCACACCACTGCTCGGCAGCGCCCATCTCTTTTATATCATGTTCCCTTCAGTTTAGTTTCAGCGAGCTACTTTGACAGGAAATATCACCTGCGCTACCTACGTCCTACGTGTTTTATGTTTTCGTTACATTGGCAACATAACTCTGTTCCAGACACGAAATATGTGAAATAATACATAATCGAATATAAAACAATGGTAATAGTTAATAATTGTCCTAACAAATAGATCAACAGAATATTGAACCCTGAGTGAGCCCAATGAATGCTATAATATTGTGCGTGTGAATGAATAAATGTGTATCTATCCTGTCAGTAACATACCGATAGAGGTGGCTCAACGGTAAGACGCGAGACTCTAATTCGGGAGGTCGCCGGTGTAACGATACACTATTACTCCGATACAAGAGTACTCGCAGTTGTAATATATTACAACATGATTACTCACCCAGTAACAATATATCGAAATAAGAGTACTCTATCTGAAATATTAAAACTCACCCTATTAACACAAGAAAATACCAACCGAGACGTGAAGGAGTATAAGTATTACATGTACATGATTAAAATATTCTTACTCAACTAAAGGAGGGTAAAAATATTGAATTAAACAAGTGCAATACTATTACTCTACCTGCTAGCAAGGTAAATGACATACCGTGTCATTGCAACAAGGATCATCGCGAAAATGTAGGAATAGACACTTTCTACAAAATATACAAGATGCTAAACAGTAATGATATTGAATCCTCCACGTGAAATACTATTACTCTACCTGCTAACAAGGTAAATTACATACCGTGAATTGCAACAAGCTTCATCGCGATAATGTAGGAATAGATACTTTCTACATGAGACCCTCCATGCTAAAGGGAGTAATGATATTGAATGACGGACACGAAATACTATTACTCTACCTGCTAACAAGGTAAATTACATACCGTGTCATTGCAACAAGGACTATCGCTAAAATGTAGGAATAGTTACTTTCTACATGAGACCCTCCATTATGAAGGGAGTAATAATATTGAATGAGGGACACGAAATACTATTACTCTACCTGCTAACAAGGTATATTACATACCGTGTCATTGCAACAAGGACTATCGCGATAATGTAGGTCTAGATACTTTCTACATGAGACCCTCCATGCTAAAGGGAGTAATGATATTAAATGACGGACACAAAATACTATTACTCTACCTGCTAACAAGGTAAATTACATACCGTGTCATTGCAACAAGGATAATCGCTTAAATGTAGGAATAAATACTTTCTATATGAGACCCTCCCTGATTGAGGGGGTAATGATATTGAATAAAGGACACGAAATACTATTACTCTACCGGCTAAAAAGGTAATTGACAAACAGTGTCAGTGCAACAAGGATTATCGCTAAAATGTAGGAATAAATACTACCCAAGTAGAACACGAACGCCGTTCCAACGTTGTTCCGCCGGTACCATTTGCGTCGGAACACCGTCGGATTTATGTCGTGATACTGCGGCGGATTTCCGGAGTTATGACTAGCTGAACGGCATCGGTACGACGACGGTTTACGCTCTCCACAGGATCAGAACAACCGAAACAGGCCTCAATCCCTCGACCGAAACCCCTCTAATACGCCGCGAATACGCGTTGGTACGACGGTGGAAATTAGTGGCGTATTTACGCCGTATTAGCAGCGTATTCACCCTCGTTTCAGCAGCAGGAGCGCACTGTAAACTGCACAAACCCACTTCTGATACGCCGCGAATACGCTTTGGTCCAACGGTGGAAATTAGTGGCGTATTTACGCCGTATTAGTAGCGTATTCACCCTCGTTTCAGCAGCAGAAGCGCCATGTTAACTGCACAAACCCACTTCTAATACGCCGCGAATACGCGTTGGTACGACGGTGGAAATTAGTGGCGTATTTACGCCGTATTAGTAGCGTATTCACCCTCGTTTCAGCAGCAGAAGCGCCATGTAAACTGCACAAACCCACTTCTAATACGCCGCGAATACGCTTTGGACCAACGGTGGAAATTAGTGGCGTATTTACGCCGTATTAGTAGCGTATTCACCATCGTTTCAGCAGCAGAAGCGCCATGTAAACGGCACAAACCCACTTCTAATACGCCGCGAATACGCGTTGGTCCGACGGTGGAAATTAGGGTCGTATTTACGCCGTATTAGTAGCGTATTCACCCTCGTTTTAGCAGCAGGAGCACACTGTAAACTGCACAAACCCACTTCTAATACGCCGCGAATACGCGTGGGTCCGTCGGTGGCAATAAGTGGCGTATTTACGCCGTATTAGTAGCGTATTCACCCTCGTTTCAGCAGCAGAAGCGCCATGTTAACTGCAATAACCCACTTCAAATACGCCGCGAATACGCGTTGGTCCGTCGGTGGCAATAAGTGGCGTATTTACGCCGTATTAGTAGCGTATTCACCCTCGTTTCAGTAGTAGAAACGCCATGTCAGTCACGCCAGTCGGAAACACCTGTATTCAATATCAATATTATATACATTCTAACACAAGTAGTGGAAGGTATTGTTTTAACTGTATGGAATTATAGTACATCTGTAAGACTTTTTACTACAGTAGAGATTATGTTTGTTTATTACAGATTCATTTTTCATGAGACAGACGTACTTTTACAACCAAACCCATGTATTCTATAACCAACAATGTAGATATGTAGTAATTAATAAGAGCAAATACTCATATACTTAGTAATTATGCCTACGAAGGGGTTAATTAATGTATTTAACAATATTGATTATTTGATACAATTCGATATGCAAGAAAATCGAGCTGATGTTGATTTTGTCATACTCATATCGGAACGATATCATGATATCGTAGGCCATTAATAACCTTAAAGGTCGGTGCACAATAGCCCGGTAAGGAGCTCCGGTAGCGGTAACGGGAAAGTTCGCTATATAATTTAACATTGCCCGGTAACGTTAACGGTAACGGGAAGCTCCTTCCCGGGCTATTGTGCACCGACCATTACAATTCAAAAGATAAAAACAGCTCAAGCTGCCGTCACTGTAGAACGTTGCTTGCGTCGAAGTGTTTACAGTAGCGCGATCTTTGGTAGATCTAACGCGACGAGCAAACGACAACATGACAACTGTCATGACATGTTCATAACCTAAATGTATACGTGATGGAAGACACACGAAGACACACGAAGACACTGACACACGTCTACTCCTCCTAGCGCCCTGGTGAAAGACACACAAGTCATATCCGCTCAGCGCAAACAAACACGTATAAGTCGACTTATCTTAGCACCCTGGGAAACACAGACACGTCTACTCCTCCTTGCGCCCTGGTGAAAGACACACAAGTCATATCCGCTCAGCGCCCTCTGTTACAAACACGTATTAGTCGACTTATCTTAGCACCCTGGGAAACACAGACACGTCTACTCCTCCTAGCGCCCTGGTGAAAGACACACAAGTCATCTCCGCTCAGCGCCCTCTGAAACAAACACGTATAAGTCGACTCATCTCAGCACCCTGGGAAACTCAGACACGTCTACTCCTCCTAGCGCCCTGGTGAAAGACACACATGTCATCTCCCCTCAGCGCCCTCTGAAACAAACACGTATAAGTCGACTCATCTCAGCACCCTGGGAAACTCAGACACACGTCTACTCCTCCTAGCGCCCTGGTGAAAGACACACAAGTCATCTTCCCTCAGCGCCCTCTGAAACAAACACGTATAAGTCGACTTATCTCAGCACCCTGGGAAACTCAGACACACGTCTACTCCTCCTAGCGCCCTGGTGAAAGACACACAAGTCATCTCCGCTCAGCGCCCTCTGAAACAAACACGTATAAGTCGACTTATCTCAGCATCCTGGGAAACTCAGACACACGTCTACTCCTCCTAGCGCCCTGGTGAAAGACACACAAGTCATATCCTCTCAGCGCTCTCTGAAACAAACACGTATAAGTCGACTTATCTCAGCATCCTGGGAAACTCAGACACACGTCTACTCCTCCTAGCGCCCTGGTGAAAGACACACAAGTCATCTCCGCTCAGCGCCCTCTGAAACAAACACGTATAAGTCGACTCATCTCAGCACCCTGGGAAACTCAGACACGTCTACTCCTCCTAGCGCCCTGGTGAAAGACACACATGTCATCTCCCCTCAGCGCCCTCTGAAACAAACACGTATAAGTCGACTCATCTCAGCACCCTGGGAAACTCAGACACACGTCTACTCCTCCTAGCGCCCTGGTGAAAGACACACAAGTCATCTTCCCTCAGCGCCCTCTGAAACAAACACGTATAAGTCGACTTATCTCAGCACCCTGGGAAACTCAGACACACGTCTACTCCTCCTAGCGCCCTGGTGAAAGACACACAAGTCATCTCCGCTCAGCGCCCTCTGAAACAAACACGTATAAGTCGACTTATCTCAGCATCCTGGGAAACTCAGACACACGTCTACTCCTCCTAGCGCCCTGGTGAAAGACACACAAGTCATATCCTCTCAGCGCTCTCTGAAACAAACACGTATAAGTCGACTTATCTCAGCATCCTGGGAAACTCAGACACACGTCTACTCCTCCTAGCGCCCTGGTGAAAGACACATAAGTCATATCCGCTCAGCGCCCTCTAAAACAAACACGTATAAGTCGACTTATCTCAGCACCCTGGGAAACTCAGACACACGTCTACTCCTCCTAGCGCCCTGGTGAAAGACACACAAGTCATATCCTCTCAGCGCCCTCTGAAACAAACACGTATAAGTCGACTTATCTTAGCACCCTGGGAAACTCAGACACACGTCTTCTCCTCCTAGCGCCCTGGTGAAAGACACACAAGTCATATCCTCTCAGCGCTCTCTGAAACAAACACGTATAAGTCGACTTATCTTAGCACCCTGGGAAACACACACATGCCATCTATACTAAGCGCTCTTGTGAAAGACACATAATTTGTCTCAGCACCCTGGTGAAAGAACAAGTCATCTCGTCTTGGAGACCTTGAGACAAACGCATATATAAGTCGTATCATCTTAGAGTCCTGTAACAAACTAAGACAATTATCCCAAAACAAAGCGTTAAATGGATAAGTTGTTAATTCTGCGATATTATCTCGAATCAAGTATAGGTACCATTTTCGAGACTCTTCATATGCCAGAACCTTGGAATAAATGTAACATTATGCAGTTATATTCGTGTTTTGACGACCCCTCGTGTTTGAAATCTGAAACAACAAAACCAATTGGATCAGCTTATGCCTGTAGCCTCCATGTACTCTAGTTGACGACTTAGTTTGAACTGAGGCAAGCGAAGGGTCTAGTCTTGTCTTTTGACCGCGGCGAAAGTTTTTCTCCACATCTGGCAATGTCCGTTACGCTGGCCTTGAGCCCACAGAGCTTCTATGGGCTTTATGATGTATTGTCGCGTGTTGGTCAGGGCGTGGGGGGGGGGGGGGGTTGGGTTGGGGTGGATTTCTCTAGCAATAGCTTCAATCACACGGAAAGTTCTAATTAATTATCTGTGCTTTATTGGCGTAAGTGCTGGTATTTGTATCGGCAGTTGGTCTCCTCTATTAGAAATGTTTATTCAAATCAATGTATTACTGTATTATTTTGAATACTGCAACCACAGATAACAAGCTCACTTCGTGATGAAGTTGTTGCCTGTGCGGCAAAAAAATAAAATAGTAATAAAATAAATATTGCACAGGTTTACATGAGACAATTTAGTAAGACCGTCACACCGTGTACGGGATCCTTGCAAGACGGTTCCAAGTATTACCAATAGCATAATAAATTACAACTTGAACAGGCTGCTATATGGATTTTAGGAAATCGTACATTTGCGATTTTTGGCTTAGGCCTACGTAAAAACAAAACATTTCGATTTACATCAATACTGTACGTTGCCCATGTATGGCTTTAAATGTAATTCTTCAGTTTTGACGGCTCCTTATGCATTATTTATCATGACGAAACACCAATAGTTTGGTCAGTGTAAGCACACGATGCTCCAATTCGCCAGCACGCCAGTTCGATTCCAGGCACCGGTAATCCTAACTGAAAGTTTCTTAGTAGAGATGAGGAACGATTTAAAATCTATACCAGTAATCATGTGTAAGATGAATGTCTTAAATCATCACAATTATAGTCTTGCAGCGAGAGTATATATCTTCTCGTGTGTGGTAAAATAAATTCAGTACGATCGGAAGCACACTTGTGGCGTAGATGATGGGTTATGGAGGGGGCGCGGTCTAAATTTGTGTGACAATCTTGAGGATGAGCCAATTGAAATAAGTAATTCCATAAGAATGAAGAACCAAAGAGTGTCTAATTCATCATATTGTACTAAGTAGATGATATTGGTAATAATATGCAAGCCTCGTTATTTACGTGACAAAATTTCAAGAAAACCTGTTACTTTTTAAAGTTTAAACGTAGTAAACGGAGTTGCAATTAAGTGTGTAATTCACATTCCGTTTGTTCAGAGAATGTTTTAAGAGTGTTGTGACAATGATACTTATTACTTTTACGCCCAGCAAAATTCGAAACTGGAAAGCAGAGTGCGGTTTACTGCCAATGCCTAACCCCTAGAGTTTTAGTTTACTCAACTATTCTCTAGTGAATATAATTTACGTGTATTTTAGAAACTAATACAGATGAATGATTTACACATGATATAATACTCTCGCGTTTGTCTCGCACCTCCATTGGCTCCAATACAACTGCGCTACACAATATAATTACAAAACATTGCTTCATCGCTTATCAGACAAACTCGACTCGAAGCACAGCTCGAAGTCAAGACAATTGAGCCCCCTTGAGTGGCAGAGTACACTATCCTGGTCATAAACTCACGAAGGACGCAACCTTTTGATGTATCTCTCCTTCGCACCCTGCATGTTTGAACGGCATTCTTTTCAAATATTGGGTGGAATACTTTGGGTAGCGGGGTGGGTGGGTGGGGGGGGGGGGGGGGGGGGCGGCAGGCATTATCCCCCCGATGGCTTCGACCGAGTCTCCAGCCGAACATGTTTCTCTTGAGACACTTGTTGTATGTGTACTTGTGCGTGCGAGAGAGGTTATTGTAATTTTCATTGCCCCACCTCCCACTGGTAAAAATTATGTGGGTGCACTTGACCATTGTCTAATTGTAGTTATGGAGCCAGCTTACTGTGCACTTTTTTTATTTTGCAGTTTAATATTCACTTTTTGTATTAGTAGGATAATTATTTTTATTTAATGTGAAATCCCAATGTTAAATATACATAAAATTTCAAATTATTGACAATAATTCATCGGAATTTGATATGAACTTATATATCAGAATCGTTCGCCATCATAATCACTTGCACAAATAACTACTTTTAGCTTTTATCAAATGTGATGGTAATTTCGTGTATTATTTGCATACGTGTTTTATAATATAATTACAACTGATGTTTAATGTGGGGAGTGGGGGGCTAGAGAGTCAACAGTCTCCCCCCCCCCCCCCCCCTCCGCCATCATACTACTACTAATACTGTAAACGCCAATATACACGGATTTCGCAAAACTCTTTGCATCTTCGAAACAAATGCAACTAGAACCATATGTCTTATCGATGACACCTTTCCTTTTGCTCATTGGAGTTGTAGCATGTCGAGCCCCGTATTCTCAAATATCTTCAAAACATCATAATATGTAAACAAAACTTACCTTGTAACCATTCTTATAATAATAATAATAATAATAATAATAATAATAATAATAATAATAATAATAATAATAAATAAATATTTATTGACAAGAAGAAACAAGAAACGATTTTAATTGATGTTGCCGTCCCTTTATGCCACAATGTAGAGACAACTTGGCGGGAAAAGATAAACAGATATAAGGAATTATCTATTGAAATAAAAAGGTTGTGGAAGCAGAATAATGTAACTGTTATACCGTTAATTATATCAGCAAATGGCATTGTTCCACGTAAACTCCATGACAGTATTAAACTAATTGGTCTTCAACCGAACATATACATCGAGATGCAAAAAGCAATTATTTTGAACACGTGTAGGATAGTGCGAAAATTTTTGAACTAAGAAGAATGAAGACTTCAAGACTTCTCCATCCCGATGGTGGTTTTCGTGGTTTCCACCGTACAAAGAGCGAATGCTGGGATGAGTACAAATCGGCCACGACCGTACATAGCATCCACAGTTCGGTTTGGAAAAAATAATGTGGACAATGATATATTAAGTAGTATAGCCAAATGTGGGCATTTGAGAAGCAGAAGAAGAAGAAGAAGAAGAAGAAGAAGAAGAAGAAGAAGAAGAAGAAGAAGAAGAAGAAGAAGAAGAAGAAGAAGAAGAAGAAGAAGAAGAAGAAGAAGAAGAAGAAGAAGAAGAAGAAGCAGAAGAAGAAGAAGAAGAAGAAGATATATTAAGTAGTTCTAAGTAGATTTTAATAAGGTAAACACATGGAAATACTTGACATTTGTGTCCGTACAACATGTTTATGCCGGTTTTGACCGAGTTTGTATGTATTGCAACAATAAAATAATAATAATTATAATAATAATAATAATCATAATAATAATAATAATAATAATAATAATAATAATAATAATAATAATTAAATATCTGCGAAATAAATAAACAGGCGTTTACCAACTCAATTCTCTTTTAGCACAATCATAACGCGATGTGATAGCAAAGTGTGCAAACAAGCATAAATGACTATTGACTAAATTGACTATTGACTACAACCCCACCGTGATTATTTCTTAGTCAAGCCACAAAACTAACAAGACTCCTTTCATTGGCTGCGAGCGAGAGTTCTGCGCGCTGATTGGCTGTGACTAAGACTTGACCAAGGAATTGAGATATTTCAATTCGTTAGTCAATAGTCAATAGTCAAAAGTTACGACGAACATGTGCGGATTTAATTCTAAGTCGGGGTTTGTTTTGTAATTTATGGATACGAAGAGTTTGTCTCGTAGGCTTGATGATTCAATTGGAAAACACAGCGGAATGTAGAAGTGGATGTTCTGTTTTTAAGTTCCGCAGTCGTAGAAAACTCCCATGGCATTATAAAACTCTGACACATTCACATCGCAACAACGGAAAAAACATTTCAATTTGTATGTTTGTATTTGTATTTGATTTGTCTTTTTCCTTGTGTACCTGGTGACCTGTAGGTCCATGGTAGTTTTATTAGGCTGCAGAGGGCTGTATATTGTGGACCTAAATCAGCCTTCTCGCCTCCGGGCGAAAAAATACCAATAAATAATAATAATAATAATTTTGGTTGTTTGTTAACCTTTATTGAATTATTTGGAATATTGAAGCAAAACTAACATACCCTCGTTTTTCAATCACAAAAAAACACCAACAATTAAGCTAGCTTAAACACATGTAGTTTTCAGCTTCGGTAATAGATTATGAAATAATCTATGTCGAAATAGTGAGCGAGTGAGTGAGTGAGTGAGTGGCGAGTTGTGTTCAATGTTTGATAACAATGACGGTGACGATAATGATCGATAGTTGTTTGTGAATGGTTTTTTCCATAAGTTAACTTTATTGTTATTTATTTTCAAGTTGGCTACTGTATGTGGCGTATTTAACGGTGTACATTTTAATAATAGTTGCATATTTTGCAGATGTTTAACAATGCCCCTGTGGTTCATGTGAATCTTTGCTAGTCTACAATTTCATTTACTGACAAGGCATCTATTGTTTATGTTGTTTATGGTAAATTGTTGTATAAATTTTAATTCACCATCATTGTTTTTATTTATGTATTGTTTTATTGGTACATTTTTAATGGTATCTAATTCCCATGTAATATAAAACTGATTTTCAAAGTCATGATTTGACCTTTGATATGCGTTTGAGTCGCAAAACTGATCATATTACAATATGAAGAGTTAATGTTAGTAAATAACTATTATCTCATATCTGTTTATATGACATTGAATCACTTCATCGTCACCGTCATTGTTATCAAACATTGAACACAACTCGTTCACTCACTCAATCACTCACTCACTCACTCACTCACTCACTCACTCACTCACTCACTCACTCACTCACTATTTCGACATAGATTATTACATAATCTATCACCAAAGCTAAAAACTACATAGGTTTAATTCACATGTGTTTACTACCTCAATTTCTGGTGTTTTCTGTAATTCAATCACGATGGTATGCAAGTTTTTCTTCAATATTCAAAATAATTCGATAAAAGTAACAAAACAACCAAAAAGTGAGTTTTTAAATTTCAACTGTTACCAATTACCATTACCTTTATGGGTCATCTCTGCGGAATGTCAATAGTCGTTGACCCTTGTTGAGTAGCCGACTTGATGTAAACTTGGCCGTCCCGTCTTTAAAGCTCAATACTTTTTTAATGGTTCCAGCACTTACATGGAAATTTGAGCACTAGCCAGCACTAACGTAGCACTTACCGTTAAATGATAGTGAATGGGTTGGCTGTTTTGGGCGGGCCATCTTGACACACGCTGGGGGAAGAGCGCGGCGGAGAAGTTTACCTGCCTCAGTGCAATCTTTCCCTGGCAGACTTTAGACTATGATAGCAGCGGTATCCGAACCAAATCCGACGTTGTACCGACGCCGTTTTACGGCTCAAATACATCTATAACCTAGCAGCGGAATCCGAACCAAAACCAACGTGGTACCGACGCCGTTTTACGGCTCAAATACATCTATAACCTAGCAGCGGAATCCGAACCAAAACCAACGTGGTACCGACGCCGTTTTACGACTCAAATACATCTATAACCTAGCAGCGGAATCCGAACCAAAACCAACGTGGTACCGACGCCGTTTTACGACTCAAATACATCTCTAACCTAGCAGCGGAATCCGAACCAAAACCAACGTGGTACCGACGCCGTTTTACGGCTCAAATACATGCCTAGCCTAGCAGAGGAATCCGAACCAAATCCAACGTGGTACCGACGCCGTTTGACGACTCAAATACATCCCTAGCCTAGCAGCGGAATCCGAACCAAATCCAACGTGGTACCGACGCCGTTTGACGACTCAAATACATGCCTAGCCTAGCAGCGGAATCCGAACCAAATCCAACGTGGTACCGACGCCGTTTGACGACTCAAATACATGCCTAGCCTAGCAGAGGAATCCGAACCAAATCCAACGTGGTACCGACGCCGTTTGACGACTCAAATACATGCCTAGCCTAGCAGCGGAATCCGAAACAAATCCAACGTGGTACCGACGCCGTTTGACGACTCAAATAGATGCCTAGCCTAGCAGAGGAATCCGAAACCAATCCAACGTGGTACCGACGCCGTTTGACGACTCAAATACATGCCTAGCCTAGCAGAGGAATCCGAAACCAATCCAACGTGGTACCGACGCCGTTTGACGACTCAAATACATGCCTAGCCTAGCAGTGGAATCCGAACCAAATCCAACGTGGTACCGACGCCGTTTGACGACTCAAATACATGCCTAGCCTAGCAGCGGAATCCGAACCAAATCCAACGTGGTACCGACGCCGTTTGACGACTCAAATACATGCCTAGCCTAGCAGAGGAATCCGAAACCAATCCAACGTGGTACCGACGCCGTTTGACGACTCAAACACATGCCTAGCCTAGCAGCGGAATCCGATCCAAATCCAACGTGGTACCGACGCCGTTTTACGACTCAAATACATACCTAGCCTAGCAGCGGAATCCGAATCAAATCCAACGTGGTACCTTCGCCGTTTTACGATTCAAATCCTAATTTAGTGTAGCAGCGGAATCCACGTTAAATACAACGTTGGACCAACGTTGGATTGGCGTCGGTAATCGAAGAAAAATTTCCCGCCGTTGCACGCCACAAATACAACGTCGTTCCGACGCAGCTGTTCTACTTGGGATATCTATATGAGACCCTCCATTATGAAGGGAGTAATAATATTGAATGAGGGACACGAAATACTATTACTCTACCTGCTAACAAGAAAATTACATACCGTGTCATTGCAACAAGGTTCATCGCGATAATGTAGAAATAGATACTTTCTATATGATACCCCCCATTATGAAGGGAGTAATGATATTGAATGAGGGACACGAAATACTTTTACTCTACCTGCTAACAAGGTAAATTACATACCGTGTCATTGCAACAAGGTTAATTGCTAAAACGTAGGTATAGATTCTTTCTACATGAGACCCTCCATGCTGAAGGGAGTAATGATATTGAATGAGGGACACGAAATACTATTACTCTACCTGCTTACAAGGTAAATTACATACCGTGTCATTGCAACAAGGTTCATCGCGATAATGTAGGAATAGATACTTTCTATATGAGACCCTCCATGCTGAAGGGAGTAATGATATTGAATGAGGGACACGAAATACTATTACTCTACCTGCTTACAAGGTAAATTACATACCGTGTCATTGCAACAAGGTTCATCGCGATAATGTAGGAATAGATACTTTCTACATGAGACCCTCCATGCTGAAGGGAGTAATGATATTGAATGAAGGACACGAAATGCTATTACTCTATCTGCTAACAATGTAAATTACATACCGTGTCATTGCAACAAGGTTCATCGCGATAATGTAGGAATAGATACTGTCTACATGAGACCCTCCATGCTAAAAGGGAGTAATGATATGAAATGAGGGACACGAAATACTATTACTCTACCTGCTAACAATGTAAATTACATACCGTGTCATTGCAACAAGGATTATCACGAAAATGTAGGAATAGATACTTTGTACATGAGACCCTCCATTATGAAGGGAGTAATAATATTGAATGAGGGACACGAAATACTATTACTCTATCTGCTAACAAGGCAAATAACATACCGTGTCCTTGCAACAAGGATTATCGGTAAAACGTTAGAAATCATACTTTCTGTATTGGACCCTCCATGCTGAAGGGAGTAATGATATTGAATGAGGGACACGAAATACTATTACTCTACCTGCTAACAAGGTTAATAACATACCGTGAATTGCAGCAAGGTTTATCCCGATCATGTAGGAATAGATACTTTCTACATGAAACCCTCCATGCTGAAGGGAGTAATAATATTGAATGAGTGACACGAAATACTATTACTCTATCTGCAACCAAGGTAAATGACATACAGTGTCATTGCAACAAGGATTATCGCTAAAATGTAGGAATAAATACTTTTTTCATGAGACCTTCCATGCTGAAGGGTGTAATAATATTGAATGAGAGACACGTAATACTATTACTCTACCTGCTAACAAGGTCAATGACATAAGTAATGACGGTATGTAATTTACCTTGTAAGCAGGTAGAGTAATAGTATTTCACGTATACAACTCAATATTATTACTCCCTTCAGCACGGAGAGTCTCATCTAGAAAGTATCTATACCTACATTTTCGCGATAATCCTTGTTGCAATAACACTGTATGTAATTTACCTTGCTAGCAGGTAGAGTAATAGTATTTCGTGTCCCTCATTCAATATTATTACTTCCTTCATAATGGAGGGTCTCATGAGAAGGATCTATTCCCACATCATCGGGATAAACCTTGATTCAATGACACGGTATGTCATTTACCTGGTTACCAGGGAGAGTAATAATATTTCGTGTCCTTTATTCAATATCATTACTCCCTTCAGCATGGAGGGTCTCATGTAGAAAGTATCTATTCTGCATATCCTTGATGTACCTTTTTGCAATGACACGGTATGTAATTTACCTTGTTAGATGGAAGAGTAATAGTATTTCGTGTACCTCATTTCATATTATTACTCCCTTCAGCATGGAGGGTCCCACATGTAGAAGGTATCTCTTTCTACATTTTCGCGATGAACCTCGTTGTAATGACACGGTATGTCATTTACCTTGTTAGCAGGAAGAGTAATAGTATTTCGTGTCCCTCATTCACTATTATTACTCCCTTCATAATGGGGGGTCTCATGTAGAAAGTATCTATTCCCACATCATCGGGATAAGCCTTGTTGCAATGACACGGTATGTCATTTACCTTTTAAGCAAGTAGAGTAATAATATTTCTTGTACTTCATTCAATATTATTACTCCCTTCATAATGGAGGGTCTCATGTCGAAAGTATCTTTTCCTACATTATCGCGATGAACCTTGTTGCAATGACACGGTATGTAATTTACCATGTTAGCAGGTAGAGTAATAGTATTTCGTGTCCTTCATTCAATATCATTACTCCCTTTAGCATGGAGGGTCTCATATAGAAAGTATCTATTTCTACATCATCGCGATGAACCTTGTTGCAATGACACGGTTTGTAATTTACCTTGTTAGCAGGTAGAGTAAAAGTATTTCGTGTCCTTCATTCAATATCATTACTCCCTTCAGCATGGGGGGTCACATGTAGAAAGTATCTATACCTACATTTTAGCGATAAACCTTGTTGCAATGACACGGTATGTAATTTACCATGTTAGCAGGTAGAGTAATAGTATTTCGTGTCCTTCATTCAATATCATTACTCCCTTTAGCATGGAGGGTCTCATATAGAAAGTATCTATTTCTACATCATCGCGATGAACCTTGTTGCAATGACACGGTTTGTAATTTACCTTGTTAGCAGGTAGAGTAAAGGTATTACGTGTCCTTCATTCAATATCATTACTCCCTTTAGCATGGAGAGTCTCCTGTTGAAAGTATCTATTCCTACATTATCACGATAAAACTTGTTGAAATGCACGGCATTTTATTTTCCTTGTTAGCAGGTAGAGTAATAGTATTTCAAGTATACAATTCAATGTTATTACTCCCTTCAGCAGGGAGGGTCTCATGTAGAAAGTGTTTATTCCTAAATTATCGCGATAAACCTTGTTGCAATGACATGGTTTGTCATTTATCTTGTTAGCAGGTAGAGTAATAGTATTTTGTGTCCCTCATTCAATATTATTACTCCCTTCAGCTTCGGAGGTTTTTGTTAGAAACATATAGGTAGAGTAATATTATTTCACCTGCTACATCCTTTTACTCCCTTAAGCATTGAGTAATAGTATTTTACATTTTGCAGTCAATATTATTACTCTCTTATGCATTCGCTTGTATATTAGTTGAGTATTGATATTTCACGTAGAGTAATATCATTTTAATATATCTTTACTCTGTGAGTACTGTTATTGCGATACATGTTTACTCCCAGTCCTCTTGTTTTGCAATTATATTACTCTAGAGTAATCGCGCAGGGGAGTAGTCGAGTAGCGTCACACCGGTTCGATTCCGGCCACCCGTAGTCCTGACTGCAGGATAACCTAGTTAGTCACCTGAAGAGGGGCACATCAGGTAAAGCTGGTGTGCACCCTAGAACGGGTATTCCTACAAAAATTACTAAATTACTATAACGGGTAATCCTACGAAAAATTATTATTACTATTCAGTAACAGCTTATAATACCGAACCGGACTGTGCATGTGTGGTGCTCTGCGCGTAGATGTGAGCTTGAGTATAAATAAAATTGCAAACCGTTATTAGAAAAAGCTACTTTTCACAAAAACGAAAAAAATATTTCTATTAAAAAAGTGATTCTCTCGTTGAAACATTAAAGAAGAACTGCTCATGTCTGCTTATTCCAAATTTTGACGAATGAGACAGCCGACGCAAGACGTATGTTGTTAGCCGGCGCTGGCGTATATCTCTACTTATATGGGTCGAGCGGTTGACAGATAAATAATCTGCCATGTAAATATGAATAGCAGCGAATGAGACTACGAGGAGATGACAGCTACACGAGTAGGTCTATCAAAAGACAACAATGCGGCCTAATAAATATATCCGTTGTCGCTCGACGCACCAGCTGGCCGGACAAGAGCGCAGCAACAGCTCCCGCTGCGCCGCGCAGCAGCGTTATCTCAATCTACCTAGACAATTGAAATACCATTTCAACATTCTTAGATATTTTATAAAATATATCATATCCCGTTCTTGATTTGAAGAATTTGTGTGTTGTGAAACCGCCTGTTATGCGACTGTGACTGTGACACTACATAGCTTGTTGAGAGGTCTCGAGAGTGGAAGCCGACTTCGGTCCATCCAGGAAGTCAGTAGATCTCTCCGTTCCGCTATCGAGTGCGATCATCAACTATCCACTACTGGTGAACCGATGAACATACATGTTATAAACTTATAAGTCGATTTAAATCAAATAATTCAAATGCGATGGTCAAAGTTGAAAGGAAATTTAGAAACGGTTCAAAAGAGCAGGCTTAAAACGTTCGTGTGAGTGACGAGCAAGAAAAAGTGTTGTTGCTGCAGAAGTAGAAATAATCAAATTTCACGTATTAGTTTCGAGTCGCTATCGGCTATGTGGTTGACTTTGTGGTTGTGTAATAATCAATGAAATCAATAAGTACAGTTATAAGTAAAAAGTAATAAGCAATAAGTAATAATAAGTAATAAGTAATAAGTAATAAGTAATAAGTAATAAGTAATAAGTATTAAGTAATAAGTAATAAGTAATAAGTAATAAGTAATAAGTAATAAATAATAAGTAATAAGTAATAAGTAATAATTAATAAGTAATAAGTAATAAGTCATATGTAATATGTAATATGTAATAAGTAATAAGTAATAAAAAATAAGTAATAAGTAATAAGTAATAAGTAATAAGCAATAAGTAATAAGTAATAAGTAATATGTAATATGTAATAAGTAATAAGTAATAAGTAACAAGTAATAAGTAATAAGTAATAAGTAATAAGTAATAAGTAATAAGTAATAAGTAATAAGTAATAAGTAATAAGTAATAAGTAATAAGTAATAAGCAATAAGTAATAAGTAAAAGTTATAAGTAATAAGTAATAAGTAATAAGTAATAAGTAATAACTTAATCAGTAATAAGTAATAGTATAAATGAATGCATAAGTAGTTGAAAATGGCAACATACATAAGAGCGGGAATGACATACGTTTTATATCTTGGTACAATTTTAAAGTATAAACAACAGTTTGAAACTGAAAAATCGTGCCTTGCCTTCAGCCTCCTTATTTTCGAGTCTGTACGTTGTACAAACCACCTGTATGCGTCTTTCGCGCACATATGTCCATTACCAGTGGCGTAGCGGAAAGTCCCAGGGCCCCCCCGCAAGATTTATGTGTGGGCCCCCCTCCCCCAAAAATACCTCGTGACAAATTGCAAACATTAATAAAAATGCATTAGTTTGGTTCTCTCAACTTACATTATAAGAAGCGCTTATTTTCCTGGCGAACTCGTCGATTATTGCATCAGTTGCAAGTTTTCGAGCTGAAATGAAAAGTCCCTTCAAACGTTCTTGTGACATGCTGCTTCTAAGATAATTTTTTATTAGTTTTAACTTCGAAAATGAACGTTCAGCAGTTGCGACAGTGACAGGTATTGTTTAAAATAGTAGATAGGCAGTGACGACGTCGGGGATGTTCGAAGTTATGGCATTGTTCTTAACTATCAAAAGTTGCGATAATTCTATAATCGAATTAGGGTCACTTAGCGTTGTTAATTGGTTTTTAATAACACTTCGAAAACTTAACATCTGCGACGGAAACTCGTCGGTTAGATCATCTTTGTACAATGATAGGAATGATTCGGCTGATTTGAATAATGTGTCATCAGTAGCACTCGTCAACTCTTTCACAGTTAGGAAATTAAATTTCTGAGCAACACTATCCATTCCTTGAAAGCGGTTTTTCAGTTGGCTCGTGATCACATCGATGTTTGTGTAAAAGACCGAAATCTTGAAGTTCCTCTCTGGACCTGACAATCGTTGGTCTTCTAAGAGCTCATCAGAACGATTCCTCGTTTGCCCCTGACGCTTATTTTGAAACTTTGGGATGATGCACCAAGTTTGTGCAAGTGCACTTGCGGTAGCCTTAACGTCATCATATTGATTTCTGTAATCACAAAGTGTTTCTGAAGCCGATTTTAATAAGCTACAAGCGTAGATCAAGTCCATACTTTTCGACTGCAACAACTTAGAAACAATATTGATTGTTTCTAAAATAAAAGTTTGTATGACAACCATCATAACAAATTCGACCGTGCCAATTTTTTTTTAATTGATTTTGCTTCTTTTATACTACAAAAAAAGAAAATCGACTTTTGCCCCAAAAATAGCCACGTAGGGCATACAAGTACCTTTAATCCTTTTCCTCGGAAATTTTCGAATGAACACACTTTTTTTTGGTGTTCTACCCATTCTCTTCAAGATTCCCATCTAATGCGCGAACAATTACGGATGGATTTACAATGGAGCTTTAAGGTAAGCATTAGTCATCCACTTTCCTTGTTTCCTAATGGTAATGAATGGTCATGAATGGACTGAAGAAAATACTACTTACATTTGATTTCCTTGAATCTGAAAACCCTAAGTGTCAGTCGTAAAATGTTTTTTTTCTTTTTGAAATAATTTTAAGAAATAATTTCAAATTTTTCCTCTACACGCGAGTATCGATAAACTCATATTCTTACTCATGAACTCAGATTGACCGGTGGGCCCCCCCTGACGGGGGGCCCCCAAGCCTTGCGGGGGCGGCTTGGGTCACCGCTACGCCACTGTCCATTACGCACTTGGAATGTAATATTGTGTTCGTATGCAATGTGGCAGCTTGTGATGCGTGCACAGTGCACAGTGCACATGTTGTCAGGACATTGCTTGCATGTCAGGGTGGGTCAATGTGGCAGCTTGTGATGCGTGCACAGTGCACAGTGCACATGTTGTCAGGACATTGCTTGCATGTCAGGGTGGGTCAATGTGGCAGCTAGTGATGCGTGCACAGTGCACAGTGCACATGTTGTCAGGACATTGCTTGCATGTCAGGGTGGGTCAATGTGGCAGCTTGTGATGCGTGCACAGTGCACAGTGCACATGTTGTCAGGACATTGCTTGCATGTCAGGGTGGGTCAATGTGGCAGCTTGTGATGCGTGCACAGTGCACAGTGCACATGTTGTCAGGACATTGCTTGCATGTCAGGGTGGGTCAATGTGGCAGCTAGTGATGCGTGCACAGTGCACATGTTGTCAGGACATTGCTTGCATGTCAGGGTGGGTCAATGTGGCAGCTTGTGATGCGTGCACAGTGCACAGTGCACATGTTGTCAGGACATTGCTTGCATGTCAGGGTGGGTCAATGTGGCAGCTTGTGATGCGTGCACAGTGCACAGTGCACATGTTGTCAGGACATTGCTTGCATGTCAGGGTGGGTCAATGTGGCAGCATGTGATGCGTGCACAGTGCACAGTGCACATGTTGTCAGGACATTGCTTGCATGTCAGGGTGGGTCAATGTGGCAGCCTGTGATGCGTGCACAGTGTACAGTGCACATGTTGTCAGGACATTGCTTGCATGTCAGGGTGGGTCAATGTGGCAGCTTGTGATGCGTGCACAGTGCACAGTGCACATGTTGTCAGGACATTGCTTGCATGTCAGGGTGGGTCAATGTGGCAGCTTGTGATGCGTGCACAGTGCACAGTGCACATGTTGTCAGGACATTGCTTGCATGTCAGGGTGGGTCAATGTGGCAGCTTGTGATGCGTGCACAGTGCACAGTGCACATGTTGTCAGGACATTGCTTGCATGTCAGGGTGGGTCAATGTGGCAGCTTGTGATGCGTGCACAGTGCACAGTGCACATGTTGTCAGGACATTGCTTGCATGTCAGGGTGGGTCAATGTGGCAGCTTGTGATGCGTGCACAGTGCACATGTTGTCAGGACATTGCTTGCATGTCAGGGTGGGTCAATGTGGCAGCTTGTGATGCGTGCACAGTGCACAGTGCACATGTTGTCAGGACATTGCTTGCATGTCAGGGTGGGTCAATGTGGCAGCTAGTGATGCGTGCACAGTGTACATGTTGTCAGGACATTGCTTGCATGTCAGGGTGGGTCAATGTGGCAGCTTGTGATGCGTGCACAGTGCACAGTGCACATGTTGTCAGGACATTGCTTGCATGTCAGGGTGGGTCAATGTGGCAGCTTGTGATGCGTGCACAGTGCACAGTGCACATGTTGTCAGGACATTGCTTGCATGTCAGGGTGGGTCAATGTGGCAGCTAGTGATGCGTGCACAGTGCACAGTGCACATGTTGTCAGGACATTGCTTGCATGTCAGGGTGGGTCAAGGTGGCCTTGCATGCCATCGCAACGTCATTTACCAACATCTAAAAGGTCAAAACATATAATATTATACATTGTATTGAAGAAATGCAGCTGAGGGGATTTCAGTTTTAAAAAATTACATATTTGCCAGAGAGGGGTTTTACTGTTTATTCCACACAGGGTCAATGTTTATCAGTCAGAACATGCCCTTATGTTAAGAGTAAACATTGCATGGTATAAGAAGAACCAGATCACAAAAGAAGATTTCACCTAATGTATTATTTTTCCACTTTATCAATTCTATAATTTTAATGGGACATAAAATAAAATACCAACACGTTAAATTAAGATGATTTTTTTAAACTTTCGGTGAAAATTCTGGATGAAATCTTAATATGGAATACATATGGAGTTATTTTTGACGTTATCTAGATAATGTTTTAGATAAAATTACGTAAAACAAGCAACATTGCTTTATTTTCCAAAATACAGCCTACTTATCAAAGTTTGTGGCATTCGACATCTTGAGATTTGCCGATTGGCAACTGCTGGTTAATAAAATCGAAGGTGGTCTTTCAATCACCACTAATAAAGCGTGATATTCAACTGAGTACCAAAACGAAAACACTTACCTCCTCAATATGCAATCGTTATACTTCAGAAATGAAATACAAATTTTAGAACTGACTATAGTTTACTATACGTCAGAGGTGACGTGTGTTCAATATCCCACGTCAAGCGAGAGCGGATCGCCAACAAATGTGCCCTGGTAGATGTTAACGAGAAGTGATCTTCAGTGGCCCCTCCCCTGACGCTGTACCCCTAAAGTAATGGATTGACTGAGTCCGGACGAGCATAATTGTTGCGCGCACAGAAGGGCAAACAACTTATACTAACCCCTGCCTATATTAGGTTCAGGTTGCAACGTGCCTTGTATGAGAATTATCAGTAAGGTTTGCATAAGCTTGAACCTACTCCGCCTCCTGAGCGGGATTTTCTCTGTACCAAGTTGTTCACTCCACAACACAGTAAGTCGTGGGGTGTTTTTATCTTTGTAAGATTTATTCATTGTTAATCATTTTATTTACATTATTATTACAAATAAACGAACAACTCATTGTATTTGTCACTCTACTTATTTTTTATAAATTTGTGTATGGTTGATAACGTACGCATATATATATATATATATATATATATATATATATATATATATATATATATATATATATATATATATATACATATGTTTATTAATTTTAGTAATGAATAAGTCAATTTTAATAAATAATAACACTAATTGATATTGGTTGTATTTTGTAATGTGAAATTGTGAACCCATCAATCAGGGACAGTAACGTGTCTTTTCTCGCTGACTTCGGGGGTTGAATACGCTCCACTATTCTCACCCTTTGAGGCGATCCATGTCCCTTTCTCAAGGTCATCTTGATGCACGAAAAAACTTCATGCAAAAACTTCAGTCAGGACTGCCGGTAGCCGGTATCGAACTGGCGACCTCCCAAATTAGAGTATCGCGTCTTACCGCTGAGCCACACACGCGAATAAAAGTCTATCCAGGACATAATTGTTTACACCATCAAATATATAGTAATGTACAAATGTGCCGGAACTGTGTCCTCACTCCCCACCCCTTCCAGCCCCTAAACGCTCCTCCAACATGTAGCCTACGTCACAGCCGTGAATCACATCTCCGCACCGTAAAACAGTTCAATTATGGCGGCCCAGACTCCGCTGGGACTCTGACTTGTGTTTGTTGGGGGGAAAGAAGGGACTGCGACAACTGTTCCAATCACAAAGCGATATACGGTATAGTTTTCAACTCTACGTATTAATAAAACGTTGTGTAAACTTAATTAAATCAGTCATTAGCTACGATTGAGTGTGAGTTGAACATCTGCCATTAATTCAAAGTAATATAGAATTGTGTTTAGTTGAACAAACAATGTTGGTAAGGGTATCCGATATAGCTGGCTAATGCTCCCCATGAGATGAGCCACAGCCATATTTCATGCACGAGCACCCCTACCCTACCCCCTAAACACCCTATACAGAACACACGTCAACGCTTCCGAAATTAATCGATCCCCATAGCGAGTGTATGAAGGGTTATTAATAGCCCGTCTATTGTAAGGACCATGTAGGCTGACCCCCCCTCTCCCCCCACCCATTTCTCTTGCAAAATATGTTACCAATCCAGACAAATTGTGGAAACTCTGTCAGTGGTCGGTCGGCAGTTTTCATCCGAACCCCAACTCTCGAATTTCCAATTAAACTTTTTTTAAGGCATCGCCATCCAATCTAAAAGTAATTACATAAAACAAAACTTGATATCAGCACAAATTTTGTTGCGTGGTCCAACAACAAAACAATACTGTTATACAGAAATGTACAAGCAATATTTGTATTTATATGTAATTGTGCCTGTCCTTGTATAATTGAATTATATTGCACTTGTGGGTCATAATATAATAATAACATCAATACTATACTAAATAAGCAGTCCGATTGTCAGAATATAGTGTACTCGATTGAAAATAAGAAAAGAGGCATTTCATCTATTACACATCAACATATCATATCTCAGGTGCATGCAATAATTCTTGGTTGCCAACAATGTTCAATAAGAATGTTCAGAGTCTTTGTAATAAGTTTTGAATTTAAGTTTTCAGTTTAAGTTTTGAGTTTAATAAGTTTTGAACGCATAAATATACAA
This sequence comes from Isoperla grammatica, assembly GCA_945910005.1. Lineage (NCBI taxonomy): Eukaryota > Metazoa > Arthropoda > Insecta > Plecoptera > Perlodidae > Isoperla > Isoperla grammatica. The sequence goes on along the minus strand of OX246737.1, from coordinate 89,321,144 downwards.
CATAAACTTGATGCTGTGGACCAAGGGAACTAACAATACTCTTATACACTTATTACTTTTGGGATAAGTCCTTTTCCGAAGGATAGTGGGGAATTGGGAATAGAAAGAAATGTTCTAGATTTGTTGAGATTACTCAAGTCCAGAATATATAAAAAATGTTAGTGACGATTGACCGTGGTGGCAATCGAACCCGAGACCTCCTAAATAATAGTATCACATGCTACTCCTCTGAGCCACGTCTATCTATTGATGAGCATCAACATCCTCTGTGATTATTGTATACTGAAATAATCAAGCAAATCTATACAGTAACTCCTTTCTAGAGTTTTGTACTCAGATATTGGAAAGGTTTTTTGAAAAAGCTGTCTATCTCCAACCCAATGAACATCTAATAAGCATTCCTGAATGATGTACAGAAATGCGGTGTAGCTGTTTACGCCCGTGTGCGACGCAGTGTGGGGTAGAGGGTAGACTAATCCGTGGCCAGACATTGAGACGGACTATATTATCGTCTATACATCCATGCATGGGTTAGCTTGCTGTACACAGAGCTTAATTGTAATTAAAATCTAACGGGGTAAAAAAGGAAAAATATATTTTCATCATTCATCCAACCCGGACCATAATAATTTACCACCGTTTAACGGAGAAATAAAATCATTGCATTTTTGTATGTGAATATGTAAATTTATCAAACATTTTAGTGTACAATTTTTATATATGTGTATACTTATATATGATGTAAAAATAAGCTAAAATAAGCTAATAACAGTATAACAGTCACGGTGTAAGCGAAGGTGATAACAAATGGTAGTAAGGTTTGTAACACTGAAGTGGTAGGCCTATAGACGTTTTTTTTTTAGAGCAAATTATTGGCAATTTCGATGCAAATACTTTTCCGTCATCATAGTCACTATTTTCATTATTAGCAAGAATGTTATACTATACTCACACTATCTCAGTGATATCGTGATTAGGGATCTGCGAGAGTATAGAATGCCGGAACGCGTGTTTCCCTTTCAAAAAAGGTTATGTGAGATACTTGTCAGTTGTCACTTGTCACTTGTCAACTACCACGAGCTGTATTATATTTGTAAACAGTTCATATCATACAAATTCCAAGGGACATCATCACGAATTACACTTTTATAAGCTCTTTAGAAGATTGGGTCTGAATATAGAAAAGCATAATCCTCTTAGCTGATTTTGAGTGAGACGCGAATGTTCAGATGATAGGGCAACAGCTTTTCGAAATGTAGTTTTATTGTAATTATAAAAGTGTGCAGATTTTCAACTTCGTTGTAAGTGTTTTTCTTTGTCAAATTGACTTTTTTACTCTGCAAATGGATTAATGTGCAAACCTATTAAGTAAGTATGGCGTGTTCTCTATCAACATTGTCATGCTTTGAAGGGGTGTGATATTTGTTTTACTTTTATGTATAAATGTGTATATCATTTTCAGTAACACAACTAACTTGCAAAGGAACACCAAACTATGACACATTCAAGAAAACAACACCGTCAAAATGTGGTATTATGACGAAACTGTGTTTGGATCATCTCCCATTCCTCGCACCAACAGTGTGTCTGTTTGACTGGTCGAATAACGATGCTTATGGACAAGTAAACACCGTGTAACCCCATCATAACGCACACTAGCGGGAGAATGTGGTATAAGAGGGGGATGGATATCTAATCAAATTGGAAGATTTGAGTAGAGGGTGTCATGCTGACAGATTTGTGTTTCAGAGTGACATAATGACGAAAAAAGATTACGACTGATTCAGACTTGAAACATGTCATCGCGTTATGAAAATAGCACAATAGAAAAACCAAAACTCATCTAAAATCACAACGTATGCCAAGTTACAAATCCAATTTCGGAATTAAAATAAGTTGATACCAGGTGCATTCACCACCTTTTTTATACAAAATATGCGACGTTTATTTCAATAAAATTCATTTTAGCCCCGCATTTGAATTTGATGCAAAAACGAGATCATACTCTCCACAAACCTTACGCGAAAAAATAATATAACATCAACAGTAAATGTCTATCAAAAACACTTTTGTAAGTACCGGTATGGTATCTTCAAATTCAATATTTTTTATGGCCCAAATACTAGTAGATAATATTTTTGTCAAAATTATAAGGTGATCGGTGAAGAGACATTGTGTGTCAGAACGTGCTAGGCCTCTTCCAAAATAATGTTAGTCAAGTCAACCTGTATATCAACCTGTAACTCGCATCCACGTATAATTGACGAGTGGTGATAGGCGGAGCTTGCGCCGAGTACTGTGTCACGTGACTAGCAGTTGGGAAAAGTCCCTACTGTCCGGACGGATCCACGCAAAACACATCCACACTTATCTCGTTCTAGCTGGTATAATATTCATTTTTAAGATATAACCTGGAAAACATAATTAGTTCACATACCAGTGGTCAATATAAAGGTTATTTCAAAATTATAGACGAAGTAGTTAACTTGTTATAATAATTCACGCACTGAAGAGGATAAAATGAGCAAGGTGTGTTTTGTTTTTTCAACTTCAATTGGCGAAAAACTATTGATCGGATTTTGACGAGAGTTTCTTAAGAATACGTACCAATAATGTGAGACAATAAGCAAATAAACTTTCTAGATAGAAAATGCCCAGAACGAAAATTCATAGCATGCACTAATATGCAAGGTGCTTAGTTTCACGGTCAAAACCGCTACTTTTGAGGCCCAACCGCTACACCCTGCATATTATTGCATGCTATGAATTTTCGTTCTGAGCAATTTCTATCTAGAAACTTTATTTGTTTATTGTCTCACATTATTGGAACACATGCTAAAGAAACTCTCGTCAAAATCCGATCATTAGTTTTTCGCCAATTGAAGTTAAAAAAAACAAATCACGCGTTGCTCATTTTATCCTTTTGATGCGCGAATTGTTATAACAAGTTAACTACTGGGTCTATAATTTTGAACTAACCGTTATATTGACCACTGGGATGTAAACTAACTACGCTTTCCTATAGGTTTTACCTGAAAAGTGAATATTATAACAGCTAGAACGAGATAAGTGTCGTACATTAAGCGCGTGAAAGCGTAACAGTTCACGGATTTGTCCCAACTATGGGCGCCACGTTCCTTCGTGACGTCAGGGGGCGGGTAAATCACCACTCGTCCATTGTTTCCCTATTGGTAACCTTGTTTTTAAACTGTAAACGGATTGACCCTGTCTGTCTGTCTACGAGTGAGGACCAAGGAGTGAGGAGTGAGCGGGAGCCAGACGAGAGCAATGCCAAGTGATCTGAGACGAGCAGGTACCCACCTGACAGTCGTAGGGCGACGCCAGGAATGAATGAAACTTCACTCGCCTACCCTCCCCCCCCTCCCCGCCACCCTCGGGGCGGCACCCAACAAGACACGCCCGCAGCGGCCCGGCCCGCGCCTCGTGGTCTCGTTCAGTGTCTCTCGTACTACGGACCTCGCAACATGCAGCTCGTTCGTCCTCTCGTGTGACGAGACGCCGTCATCAACGTCAGGTGGTCGTCGTCATCGTCCTCGTCATCGACGACGCAGCAGGAGTACTCGCACGTGGCCGACCCCCGACAGACAGGCCGTCAGACAGAGTGACTCTTGACGAGAAACCGAGGTGAAGTTATTAGGGAGTGTACTTATCAAGTGTTCAAGTGTCGGTGCTCGAACCCAGGACCAGTGTTTTGAAAGCGACAGTGTCGAAAATACGAGCGTTCGGTGGTTGTTGTGACAGGGTGCGCCGCCCAGCGGACAAATATCGAGTCACCGCCCTAAACGACGACTTGCTCCGAGGGAAACCGATCTGTCTCGGAGATGGCCGATTGCGCCTGTGTGTGTGTATGTGTGATCGCCTGAGCCGTGCGCCCTACGGACACTGAACAATATTTGACGCGCGCACTCATAACCCAAGTCTATCTGTTGGATGCCTTGAATGTGTAGGCGACGTGTGGCAGATAGGGCTAGCGGCTCCTGGCGTGTGGGTCTCGACTACCCTTCCACACCTGACACATCATATCCATATTTATGCCGGTGCCGACACGGCAGCCAATAGCGACGAGCCACTGCGCCGTATGGAATTATCATAATCACTAGCCGCCAATATTGATAATCATAAATTGTGACCTGCGCACAAGGGCAGACATGTGGATAAATTAGGGGTAAGAGTTGCGGAGGGGGGACAACGAAAGGAAGAAAGGGAGGTGGAAGAACATAGAATTTTGAGCAAAGTTTAGTAATTCCGCTCGTGGGCTACGCTAGTGGTGGACTGGACGCGTCAAGCAGGCTATCGGCAGGGATGTCGCGCCGCAAACAGGCCCGGCCCATCCGCCACCTGGAGACCGAAGACGGGTTGGTGATCGCCGCTGCTCCGACCGGTAAGTGTGGCGTACCCGCGCCAACCCGCGGCCGTCCGACCCGGCTATTCTTACTCCTCATCACCTAGCTAATCACGTGCTAATACACGGAGAGATCATTAACTAGGATAATGTTTACGTGTAATGTGAAGCCAATTTGACAACGCATGATTATTTTAATCGTAGGTCGTCTCGCAGGTGTCAAGAAAGTGTCTATTTCAATCTATTCAAAACCCTATTTTTATAGTTAAAAAAACTCTTCTCGTTCTCACAATTAATCATGACGTAATATTAGATTAAGCCAAAAAACTTTTGGCGAGTTTTTAACAAGTATATTATAAATGCCCTGACGTGCTTCTGTAATTATCACGGAAATTAATTAAATAATTTTGTTTAACATTAAATATTACAATGAATTTTGACCAGTTTTTATATTTACGAGCGTTTTGCGTGTGAGTAATACCGTGCCTAATTGTAAGTGAATATAAAAACCTCATCCTGTATTTTCATAGGCTAGGCCTATTCTTCTCTGTGACAGAACAGATTTGACAATATTACCATCGTCGCTTGTTTCTTTAAATCCCCATCTCGGTGTCGCAGCTGTTAAAACTAGAAGTGAGGGTTTGTGGATCCCGATAGACTCTAAATAAACAGAGTGCTGCCACGCAAGGCAAGGCAAGGCACCGCGGCAAGCACGTGCCCGACGCTCTGACAGCCGCGCTCAAGTCGCGTGCCTGGTGCCTGCTTCACACATGCCTCGTACGACTCAGCCGAAACAATTACCGTTCCTGAAATTCGAAAATTACCCTTTCCGACGAGCTTAACATAACACAGAGAGTAACTTGTAAGTTGGATCCCGAGAAATATTGCCAGACATATTGGTGAGGACAATGTATATTGTTTAAATCCATTAGCTATCTGTTTTGTGTAGGTTATATGGCGTCAGACGATGTGTAGGCTATACTTCTCGTGTTGTCGGTGTGCTAACTTAACTTACGATAGCACTTAGGCTCGTTAACGCGCCCGTACGCTGACATTTGCCATGCACTTAGTCGAGCTTAGTTTGTACCATTGCATTCATGTGCTGCCTGCATGGACTGGTCTGTTTGTGTTGAAGGACTTGGCAGGGTTCGCTTGTTCATTGGATGCGCGCAGATCAGATCGGGAGAAGAATGGGAGGCTGGGCTATAGGGGAGATACTAGGAGAGATAACACCGCCAGGTAATGGGTTCGTTATACGAGCAACGTTACTCATTCTATTTGATACGAGAAGTAATCATAAATATATGGAAGGTAACCGTTGCTTTTTCGTGAGTATAGTAATCTTAGGATGTTTCCCTTGACAAATGAGTATAGCTACATTCGTAAATAGCATTGATATTTTCAAATGAGGGATTAACTACATTCGTTCCTAAAAGTTATATCTTCGTGATTAATTTAAATAAAATCTATTTAGACGAAAATTCTAAGGTAATCTCTGATCTTTTAGAATTCTTTTATCGTAAATTCTCAACAATACGCAACACCGAGCAATAAAGTTTTGCAACAGAATGAAATGAAAAACAAATTTTCAAAATTAAAACTGTTTAAGATTTGCATGCGCTTTTAGGTTTAAGCCCCCCCCCCTCACATAGCATTGTCTCACCAAAGGTTATTGAATGTAAATAAAGCTTGCTGTTTTGTTGCAAATCAGCTTATCTAGATCAAGACAATAGTGTTACTGTTACGATCTGCAAGCATGACACTACGTCACACGGCTTTCAAGCTTACCGGTGGACTTTTGAAAACGATGCCTTGTGTCCAGACTCGAGATAATGAAGACCTTTACGGTTTACCTGTGTGTGTTCCACTTCTAGCCAGACTAGAATGTGTCTCCTCGTTTATAAACTGTTTTCAAGTAAAAACAAAACAAACTTCTTCAATATCTCACATAGGAAATTATTTTCATTATTTTTGCTGTCCAATTATCTTTAGACATGTGCTTAACTTTTCATTTGATGGTAAAATAATGTTTTAATGGTCGCGCGCGCTTGAACTCTGCATCGTGCAGTGTCATAGAGTCAGCTGCGACGGCTAAATGAAGGGGTTTTAGTGGTGTAAAATGGGACCGCTGATTGGTTGAGTACCAACTCTAATAACATCTTTCTTGGGCGGTTATGACCTCACTCGCCACGTTCGTATGCGCAATTAGAGCCTTGCTTGAATCACTGCACTGCATTACATTACATTACATTGCATTCAACGGTTTATCTAACTTGGACGAAAGCTAAACTTACAAGTTGTACGAACTTAATCGCTGTACTATGTGAACAAGATTAAATATAACGATCAAAGTAAGTTTGATAGAGAATTTTAGTAAAGCTAAATTATTGAAAGTGCCCATTGAATGTGTGAGTGTGCTTGCTCGCTTGTTAATACACTGTCAGTTAATTATGAAATACGCTTTTTTCAGTATATAGCACAATTTTCAGCAATAAAAAGGAAAAGATTAGCAAATTAATTAATTTAAATTAATATCAATTTATCTTTAACGTGTTTTCACAATTTATTTTCAATGTAGGATTGCATGGGGCCTATATTCGCTTTATTGCTCGAATTTTGCAAAAAGATATCGCTCAGTTTTTACACGGTCCTCATTAGGAAGTTTTATGAGAGTAGACCTACAAAATGCGTTGTTTATGAAACCACAACACGGACGCTTTGTATGCAGGGATACGATCAACACATTTCGCTCTGGGAGTGTCGGCCAGCTAAATGGGCCCCCGGGATAAACGTCTTGTTCAGAGGTAATATTATGACTCCGGCTATTCGACTTTTAAATACTAAAGTACTATATAGATTAACAACAAGATACCGTAGAATATGTTCGTATCAAATAAATGTGCAGTGCATATAATGTAATTGTTTAAAGCTGTTTTACGCGCTAAAGATGAGTGGTTCTACGTTTGACAGTAAGTATATGGATCTTCTGATATCTTGACAAGAACTATTTAATTGAAGCCAAATGACGCACATTAGTGTATAATTAAACCATCCGAACTCTAAAAACAACCAACTCGTTACCTTAGTTTCAGCAATAGAAGACTGACTTGGTCAAATTAAAGAATTAAATGAAGTATATTATTTAAAAATTATCATAATTACCAATTTCATAACATTTTGTATCCGGCTTTTATAATAGCTAGATCTCGGTATTTTGATTTCTGCCCAACACTTTTACCGTCTGGTTTAACCCGTGAAGGATTCTTAAGTTGAGCTTGATTTGAAGAAATGCGAAAGAGACACTCGACAATCTTCTTGTCCCAACAATCTGCCTATGTCTATCAGGCTATCAGGTTGATGAGAATAAATTTAACACTTTCTGCCTGATTGTCTGTAAGGATGGTAATGTTTTAAAAGTTGGCAAAATTTTCATTTTTAATCATATCACAAAAATGCTATACACCGCATGGACACCGCATCCTGTGGTTTAGTAAGCACTGTTATTTTAATAATGTATTAATATTATTGATATGGTAAACAAAATAACAAGCCTACTGATCACAGTACTACCATAAAGTCTAACCTCAGGGTGGTGTGTTCCCTGGTTTCGATGTGACGTAACATTCTTGATGTATGATTAGAAAACAGAATTTCCGCGCGGTTTATTACTGTATGGGACTAAAGAACTCCCCAAACACAAACACAAACACAAACACACAAATCTGAGTTATTCGCGCATCTCCGCAGGAGTGAATCATCACCCCAGACTGATGTATCTCCAACACTAACAGTCTAGTTTCTTTGCATTGTAGACCGGTGATAATTAATGCCGGCGCTATAATGAATCACAGCCACCAACACTAATAATAGAAATACGGAGAATTACAGCTTTATAGTTATTTCGTTTTGTATTCTCCGCCCATGTCTCGTACGGCGCGGCGCGCGCTGGGTTCCAGTCTCGTCTGCGATCAGAAGCTTTTTGTGTCATCACATCCCCGCAATTATCATCACACCAGACCAGCTTGTACAGCTGATCGCCCGGTGTCGTTGTTGACGATCTAATGTGAATATCTGTCATACGTTTGACGTTGTTATTGTTTTCTTGTGAGGTTGTATTTATTGTTTACCATTCTAAATCAGTTTTATAACAAATAACAACATCGGTACATATACCTACGTATACGTACGGTCGAGTAGCCTCACCGGGATTCAATTTTGGGATTTACAGTGAATAAGTAAAATGTGTACTTGCGTTTTATAAGTAAGTTTATATTACATCCAGATACAGATTATGTGACATTATTGTCGAGTAAATATCTAAATCTATTTGTGTATGAAACTTATTTTGCTAGCAGAAGCGACAGCTTGAACTAACATAAGATATACACTTGCATAAAAAAGGGAATATGCTATTAAAAATGAATTAAAAATGAATTCGAAATGACCTTAGCTGGCGTGGTTGATTGTGTTTTCGTAGTTTAATAGTTAAAAATATGTTTTTTTAAATAATATTCGTTCATGCAAGATATCAGAACAAGTGCCAATGGATTTTTCTTCTTCAATGAAGATAAAGTTGTGTTATGTACGTTTGTGAACAAATTTAATTTACACTGAATGTAACTCACAACAATTTTAATTATGGCCACTGTGTATAACGGATTAGAACGGCGCGTAATGGACCGTGGCCTCAACGCCGGCAGATATGAGAAAATGCTCGGAACAAAATGATAATTGGCTGGCGCGGTTAATATTTTTATAATATCCTAAAAAACTAATTAATTTTAGTCAATTACTGTGTCACTGAAATCTCCGTCGCCTCGCTTCCCTTGAAGACCAGGAAGGCAATTCTGCATGCGCGAAGCCGTGTGATGACATAATTACAGTGTGATACCCAGACAGATATATCATGTGGAAGTCGCATTAACGTCTTATAAAATAGAATTGGATTGAAACGAATCTTGGCACCGTTGAAAAAAAAACTGTCTTGTTCAACATAAGAGCTATTTTACGTTTTCGGTGCGTAAAACGTGAGAGAGCATTAGTTCTACATGTAAACTTGTTCACTTACTGTTCACTCATCATTAGTGTTACTGTATACATGTTCAATCTTCAGCTCAACTGTTTAGGAATGAGACTGTCGAATATGCTGAACAAAGAGTAACGATTGCAAATATACCTATTTACGGAACCGCATCCACACAACTATGTAAACGGGTTTTTCATTTAAAATCGTGTTGTGTTGTTATTGTAATGTTATCAGAAGTCTCCGCTTACTTTGTGTTACTTGGAGGAATTGTCGTAACACGCGAGGGTGACGGAAAACCACAGTTGTACGCTCGCACAATCTTTCAAATTATTTCTTTCTTTTTATTATAACCAAAAATACGTAGTGCGAAATATAATCGAAATATATGCCAATGAGCCATGCATAATTATTATGCAATATGCATGGAAAATATGACATAACAGTGCTGAGGTGAATTGATATAACATTGAAACACACAAATTGAAAGGCCGATTAATTCCATCCACACATTGTTGTGAATTTATCTTTATGTAAATAAGTTTCTCCCTTTAGTGAAAATACATAGTTTGAAAGTAAATATTGGCCGCATCATAATATGTTACGAGAAAGTTATACATTTCAGCTGTCGGTGATTTGAAAGAAACTCAGTTTTATGTTAAATATATCATTTATGGTGTTATGCCAACACATTTCGCATGAATCCTTTCTACTTGGTATCCATCCAATTGCTTAAAGGTAGTTATCGTCGAGTCTGTATTAGTTGTTTAAGGTATACATAATTCTTCAACTTATGAAACGGATAGTAATCAAGGTAATAAATATGACTACTCGATATATAAGATAGTAACATGTATAATTATGCAATTGTGCAACATGTATAATAATAATAATAATAATAATAATAATAATAATAATTATTATTATTGTTATTATTATTATTACCACATATTATAATAATCAACGTAGTAAGAATGATATGTCTAGCGCGATAAATAAGAAATATACTCACCAGTAGTATATTATGATATTATTTAACTCAATTATAATTTATAATTGATACTTGATGTGTCAGCCTACGTGTAAGATCTGTATTGTGTAATAACTGCCTCGTTATTACAATGTATACATGTATTGCGAACATTATTTATGCACCAAAGTGCTTAGTTTCCACCAGCGAGTAGTAGTAGTAGTAGTAGGTAATCGCAAAGAACATCGTTCGTTCTTATTACAAATTTAAATTTGGAAACAGTTGCAAGTTGCAAATGAACAGAGCTCGTCTAGTCTTCTCAATTTGTCAAGAGAGAAGACTTGGTTTATTTTGTCTGGTAACGATCCTACCAAGAGTATAACATTAGACATATTTTAGAATATTGTGTTGATCAGTTTCACTGAAGATTTCAATTTAGAAAATTAATATGACGACTTGACAAACGACAGAAACTCATCGATTATTGATTCCTGATCGTCTATCAATAATGTAGTCCAACTCGGTATCATAACAACATCCCACCGGCTAGAATCCTCGTGTATGTTTTGCCTCAAGATTATGTCTATACTAACACCTACCACTCACTTCCTTACGCTCATACATTTGCCCATACTTACTTGCGTGCTTTAAAATGATTGTTTCATGTATGGCAGTACATCATATTTAGCCATATCCAGAAGTAAAAACCTCAGCCGAACCGGGAACGTCAACAATTGGTTATTTGCGCCAATCGGGAATCAAACCGTGGACTCCTGTTAGAAACATGGCTAAGGCTACAGGATCAACGATACACACAAACAGGATGCGTAGGCTACTAACTCAATCCTGGTTTATTTTCAAACCAGTCCAATCGGATCAGTGTGCGCTCTCCTCACTAGATAGCGTGGATAATAGGCCTACGCGTTAGCTGTAAAGTAAAAGTGTTGGTGGATGTCGGGAATCGCCTATAAAAACTTAAAATTATAAAAAACGAACGTGCCAGGAACATATGATGAAATCTCCGCTGCATTCTTGATGGGTCGGTTTCCGTCTCGTTGCCGCGAACAGTCAGGATAAATACAGAAATAACTTTGGAGAACCAACGAGCGTCATATAAGCCGCACGAAATCACCCATTACAATTATTTACACACAAAAAGCTAACAATAGAAAAGTTAACATAACAAAGCGTGGATGGTATGAGATGTATTTAGAACGAAATTGATAACAACATCTTTTGGTTTGCGGTCGTTAAGCTAAGTTGCTGTAAAATGTAAAACGCCGAGGCCATTAAAAGAGGCGGTGGTCTGATTATTCTTCGTTGGAATGCCTCCCTCGGAGCAATTTCCTTTATTTTATGATTCCCTATTTTTCCCCGTGTTTAAATCGTGGAGTGTTTTCCGTGTGTTGTTCTTTGTGTAATGTGTAGTGAGTGTGAGGGAGGGTCGTGCGACCTGCGTATGTCACCGCTGCCTCTCATAGCGACGAGACGCATCACGGAGAGTCTTATATATAATCCGCTTCCGCGAGATTCTTGAGTAAATTTCTCGTCGCTTCTCTCAAGAATAACTCAAATTCTTCCTCGACAAAGTGTGTAGTAGGATTGAAGATTCACTTTGTTGAAAGTAATTAGATCTGGCGTCTAATTATTTGTGATGTCTTCCTCAATTAAAATGCGAGTTCCATTAGAAAAGGTGATTTTGAATTGTTTTATAACTGTTCAAATCGTCTTGAAAATTGTTTTAATTGTTCTCACGGAAGTTCCTACATTCTTTTGAAAAAGTTTACTTCGGTAAATTAATAAAAGAAAAATATGTTTATAATCGTTGACGGTGTACCAAGAGGAATTTGTAAAATAATTCGACAGCTCTAAGACAAAGATGACGGAAGTCATTGCGGTAGATATACGTCGTAGAATAATATGCGTCGCGCATTCCTTCTAAGAAAAAGAAATAGTTCGCCTAATTAGGTCTACATTTATCATCAACCTGTAATCGCTGCGCCGCTAAAAAGTGACTCCGAGTCGAGCGCTTTGCGGCTGCACTGAGCGCGTATGACCGAGATCTCATTAGGCACATTAAAAGCGCAGTTTGGGCTGGGGATTAGAGGCACCACCACATTCCGCGCATTTCCACCGCTCTGTGCCCGAAAACGTTCATTTAAACCCGATTGTATTTTAATTGCAAGTTAAGGTAGAAACCACAGAAGAATCTTTCACTATCAACGGCAATGATAATAATACCGAGCGATAGGGTGGCGGGGGGAGCCGGGGGGCGGGGAGGAGGCTAGCACCCTTCACTCTTAAATAAAGGACCCACTTGATTAGTGCTACTCTGACGGTAACCAAGTTTAAGCGCACGAAGAGTGTTTTTCACATTTTTATACTTAAAAAGTGCTGGTCAATAGTTATTTATTCACTCATCAAACAAATAACCACACTGGCACGCCAAATGTTTCGAAACCACACAAGCAGTTAATAGTGACAGATGGAGAGAACTATATAGTGATTAATTTAACGGTAGCCTTCAAATACCGAAGCTAAAAATAATATGGTCAATATTCTCAAGCGCTCGAGTGTGCTTCAACCTTCAATGTATAGTTTAAAAAGACACATTTCCAGGTCCTATCAAAGAAGATGGAAACTAATGACATTGACAGGGAATTCACCATTAGGGTCATTCTTGAATGGAGCCCTAGTTACCTGCTGAAATAGCTGGCCAGCATCCCGTACGCCCCTTGTAGGCTAAACACCCATGTTATACGACCCACAGGAGTTTTGTGCGGCACACTTCCATTTATACAGATTGCGATACAAAGTAAAATCAATAGGGGAGACAGAATCGTGTAAATTTTCGGCGTTTTCATCGTACATGGTGGTTTTGTGCGTACGCTGTCTATTTTATTTGTCCGTAAATATAGCGGCCAGGGGAAGACAGCGAAATAAAACTGAAAGTACAAACTGAAGTAGTATACATAATAAAAAAATACAATTGTTTTCAATTATTGTAAAAGGTGTGTGCTCAATTCGCATCTATTAGTGACCGGTGCCCGCAAAAGGAGTCTCGTGTATATTTTTAATCATCTCTTTGCGCAACCATGGTCTTTGGACTTTTTAAAGTCACTTTTCCGTCTCTTCTCAGTCTTTCGCTTCAGTTTTATTCTCATTTTAGCGACCAAAACGCCTACCAATCCCCTAAACCCCCATCCGTATAGGTCACTATTGCTATAGATAGATACTGTACAAGATACTTTATTGTTTTGCTATAAACAGTAACGCACACAAACACTGCGTGAGGTTTCGGCAACATCCACCGAATTCCTCCCTCTGTATTGTACTACGTGCAAACTGAAAAGTATTGTTTTTCTGTGCTCTGCTAAAATCATTCGAAATGGCACAAATCTAAAATATCAAACCCCAACTTTCATCTCCGTTCGTGAGTTGCACTAATCATAACATTCCGAACAATCCTAAACACTTGTCAAAATATATTGTAAAACGCTTTTGTTATTTCAACTTTGACAGCGTGTCAGATAAAATTTGTCAAGTCCTCTCATACAGCTGAAAGATAAGCATGGTCCAGAAAGTCTTTTGTTAGTTCTACTTCTCCAATGTAAAGGAGAAAAAAATATACATTGACGAATTATGAAAAGGGGTTTTGACAAGCAATTTCTTTCAAGTAGAAGTAATGATTCGAAATTCCTTATTTCTGTGGCTTTTGTATGGTTATTGGCTACAGAACCTTTTGAATTTTACAATTATCCATTTTGAACTGAAACTAGCACAGAAAGAGGGATTGAAGTCCCGTTCCGAAAACACAGGCTCACCTATATTGGGGCTCGGGCTACTTTTATAAGTGAATGCGACGTTTTGTGTTTTTGATTACTGTCAAGAAAAACGAATTCGTACTAATCTGAAAAATAGTGTTTTAACCTGATCAGTAAGTTGGTATAAACTCTTAAGATAAATCTAATCCGTGATAACTATAAAACCCTTTTGTTCTGACCGCACCAATAAAATCCCAAACCTCAAGAGATTGGTAAGACACAATCGCACGCTACAGTAATTCACAGCAATGGCTGAAAGAGACGGAGGATTGCGGTCAATGCAAATAAAAAGAGGTGAGGATGAAGATTGAAGCGCTCGAATGGTTCAAGCTGTGGGCGATAGAGTGTGCATGATGCAAGGCTCGACGGGAGCGCGGAACAGGGCACAACGGAATAGGGCACAACGGAACAGAGCACAAACCGAACACTTCCGAAGCGTGCGGTGTTGCCAAATGTGATGATTGTGTTCTGTTCCGTTGCAGAGCGGATTACCGCACACACGTTAATTTGTGTGCGGTAATCCGGTACAGAACGGATCACAGCACAATGTTTACACATAAGCGTGTGTGCGCTGTTCCGGTTCCAAACGGATCACAGCACACATTTTGTGCGCTATTCCTTGTGGTAGTTTGTGCGCTGTTCCAGACCATAACGGATTACAGCACACACTTCGCGTGTGTGCGCTGTTCCGGTTCCAAACGGATCACAGCACACATTTTGTGCGGTGTTCCTGTCCACAACGGATTACCGCACACACATTGGGTGTGTGTGCGCTGTTCCGGTTCCAAACGGATCACAGCACACATTTTGTGCTGTGTTCCTGTCCACAACGGATTACCGCACACACAAAGAGTGCCATAAGAGTAGAATGGAAACGCTCGCTTCGCTCGCTTAATTACAACTCTGTGTAATATTATATAATGTCCGTATTACAACTTTTACGGTTTTTTGAATAACAGCCGTATGCATTATGCAAGGGTAGTATCGTTGAGTCACTAACATATAAGACTTGAAGCATGGCGACATACGGTCTGGGCCAGACATTTCTTTTTGTATCACTATAAGCAAATTCTCGATTTTTGCATTAGCATAATAGTAATTGGGCACAAGACGCATTTGCGTAAGTGTACTACAGCAGTCATTCAACATTTTGTCCACACACACGTGAACACGGACATTCCACAGGCCGTTCTTTATAGCGCGAGTCTGAGCTGTATATCGTTCAAACTAAAAATTATAATTCATCTATCCCTAGGAAAACGCTCTGTTTGACGCGTTGATAAGCGAGCGCGTCCGTATGTCCACAAACATTCTGGCGAAAAGTTCTCAAAGCTATCGTCATTGTTTAATGTAAGAGACAAAAATGTGCAAACATCAGAGTTTTTATTGTCATAGTTATTATACTTCCTGCCATTGTTCAATAAAAGATCGATTGTCCATATAAATTATAACTTGGAAGTTTCGTTGTCATAGTTACTTCAGCAATACAATATGTAATTTGTACCTACAATTCTCATCGGATCGCGTTGAAATTAGTATATTCGTGACCGGCTGGAAATTTACTATAAAATGGCCATCTCACATTTTGCCACCATTTTGTTTGAGAAAAGAACTTTGTACAAATTAAATTGTAACTTTGTAACTTTTCGACGGATTTGTCCACAAACTAATGGCGTTCAATCCACATCGAGGCTTGTGGATGGTTCAAATTTCAAATTGATCGGACTTTCCGTTCGACCGCTATCGCGAGACAAAAAAACAAACAAAAAAACAAACAAAAAAACAAACAGAATGAGAGCCATAAGAGTAGAATGGAAACGCTCGCTTCGCTCGCTTAGTAATCATAATAGGCATTATAACTAGGAAAACGCTCTGTTTGACGCGTTGATAAGCGAGCGCGTCCACGAACATTCTGGCGAAAAGTTATCAAAGCTATCGTCATTGTTCAATGTAAGAGACAATAATGTGCAATGATTAGAGTTTTTATTGTCATAGTTATTATCCTACCATTGTTCAATAAAAGATCGATTGTCCATATAAATTATAGCTTGGATGTTTCGTTGTCATAGTTACTTCAGCAATACAAATGTAATTTGTACCTACAATTCTCATCGGATCGCGTTGAAATTAGTATATTCGTGACCGGCCGGAAATTTACTATAAAATGGCCATCTCACATTTTGCCGCTATTTTGATTGAGAAAAAAACTTTGTACTAATTAAATTGTAACTTTGTAACTTTTCGACGGATTTGTCCACAAAACTAATGGCGTTCAATCCACATCGAGGCTTGTGGATGGTCCAAATTTCAAATTGATCGGACTTTCCGTTCGACCGCTATCGCGAGACAAAAAAACAAACAAAAAAACAAACAAAAAAACAAACAGAATGAGAGCCATAAGAGTAGAATGAAAACGCTCGCTTCGCTCGCTTAATAATAATGAATGTGTAATAACTAGGAAAACGCTCTTGTGTGACGCGTTGATAAGCGAGCGGCGCGTCCATATCCACGAACTTTCTGGCGAAAAGTTCTCAAAACTATATCGTCATTGTTCAATGTAAGAGACAAAAATGTGCAAAGATTAGAGTTTTTATTGTCATAGTTATTATACTTCCTGCCATTGTTCAATAAAAGATCAATTGTCCATATAAATTATAGCTTGGATTTTTCGTTGTCATAGTTACTTCAGCAATACAAATGTAATTTGTACCTACAATTCTCATCGGATCGCGTTGAAATTAGTATATTCGTGACCGGCCGGAAATTTACTATAAAATGAAATATAAAATATTTTATATTTATATAAAATAATATAAATATACCATCTCACATTTTGCCTCCATTTTGTTTTAGAAAAAATCTTTGTACTAATTAAATTGTAACTTTGTAACTTTTCGACGGATTTGTCCACAAAACTAATGACGTTCAATCCACATCGAGGCTTGTGGATGGTCCAAATTTCAAATTGATAGGACTTTTCGTTCGACCGCTATCGCGAGACAAAAAAACAAACAAAAAAAACAAACACACAAACAGAATGAGAGCCATAAGAGTAGAATGGAAACGCTCGCTTCGCTCGCTTAATAACGCTCTAAACAAAACAACACAAAAACAAACAGAATGAGAGCCATAAGAGTAGAATGGAAACGCTCGCTTCGCTCGCTTAATTACACCAATAGCATTGTTAATTTACATACTAATTCACTTATTTAGTGACAACCGCCATGCAAAAATCAGTAATATGAGTTGCAATCTTCAACCTTAAATAAATTCATTTATCTTGCGAAGCTCAAAATGCGGGCCAAAACTTGACCCGTTTGGTCACCCCTTGATAATAATTTTACATATTATTTATTTTTTTCTATAACACACGACTGGGTTTACAATATGAGTGTGTATTTTTCGTAACAATGGTTAAACATTACTTTAGATTGGCCATAAAGGCTAGAACCAACAACAAACTTTAAAATTGCATGAATTTTCTGTCACACGTAGCGTCTAAAATACAAATGCCAGAAATGTAAAAGTAACGCCATTCTAAAGTCACAGGATTACTTTAGTGCCGTTTGAGTTTCATAATGATAACGCAAAATTGATAACAGGCATTTACTAAAAAACCATTGCGATGTGGAAGGTAACAAATTTTTTTGTCTTACAAAACGTGCACTTAGTAGTACTTACGCCTCACTCAAAATATTGAGATTTACAATAAACATGCGTCATTCTACTGAGAACATTAATGCCAAGTTTCATTCCTATCCGTTAATATCGTCTACCTCAAACAAATACATATATCTTGTCGCGCGTGGAATGCGAACGGATACATACATAAATCTGAGGCAAACTTATAAGGGCAGCTATCGCGCCCTATCAATCATATTGGAGATGCATGAAAAGAAATACAAAAAAAAAAATTGTGTCGAATAGCAGCATAATATAGACAACTAAAAGCAACAATCCCTTATCTGTGCTAAAAGGGTTATGGACATGTCCATACCCTCTCTAGCCTTCTTGCGCGACATATTTGAACGAAGCGCCTGTCGTCTCGTAACAGCCCCTGATGGCCGCAACCCGCCGCACGTGGAAGTAACGCTATTTGCGTACGGTTTACAAAAACTGTTTTCTTCCCGCTCGTGACGGCGGGCCGTAAGACCCAAACTTTGTGTGTTGTGGCCCAACCTGTAGGGGCCGTAAGACCCAAACTTTGTGTGTTGTGGCCCAACCTGTAGGGGCCGTAAGACCCAAACTTTGTGTGTTGTGGCCCAACCTGTAGGGGCCGTAAACCCAAACTTTGTGTGTTGTGGCCCCACCTGTAGGGGCCACAAGACCCAAACTTTTCCTGAAACAATTTAAAATTTGCTTTACCCGAAGTAGAACAATTGTGCGTTCCAACCCCTACGGTAGGTGCCACAAGACCGAAAATTTGGGTGTCCCGTCACTTTGTGCGTTGTGGGTACCTCTGTTGATAAAATTCGGACTTGTAAAATCTTCAATTTTGTGTCTTGTGGGCATTGTGTGTTACGGGGTTTGTGTGCTATGGCACCTCTTTTGTGTCTCCCGGCCCGTCTGGAGGGGCCGTTCTACACAAAATTAAACGATTGTGTGTTCCGACCCCTACGGTTGGTGCCACAAGACCGAAAATTTGGGCGTCCCGTCACTTTGGGCGTTGTGGGTACCTCTGTCGGGAAAAGTAGGACTTATAATAAATTGCACTTTAGTGTCTTGTGGGTATTGTGTGTTACGGGGTTTGGGCGTTGTGGCCCGTACTGTCTATGGACTCTAAATAAATATCGGACTTACATAAATTCAACAGTTTGGGTCTTGTGACGATTGGGTGCTATGGGGTTTGGGCGTTGTGGCCCGAACTGTCAACGGACTTTAAAAAAATGAATTTTGGGTCTTACGACCCGTTTGGAAACACTTTAAAAATTTACGAAAAATTTTGTGTCTTGTGGGTATTGTGTGTTGTGGGGTTTGTGTGTTATGGCCCCGACCCCGTTTGGAACCGGAAGAGTGCACACACACCCAATGTGTGTGCGGTAATCCGTTGTGGACAGGAACACTGCACAAAATGTGTGCTGTGATCCGTTTGGAACCGGAACAGCGCACACACGCGAAGTGTGTGCTGTAATCCGTTATGGTCTGGAACAGCGCACAAACTACCACATGGAACAGCGCACAAAATGTGTGCTGTGATGCGTTTGGAACCGGAACAGCGCACACACGCGAAGTGTGTGCTGTAATCCGTTATGGTCTGGAACAGCGCACAAACTACCACAAGGAACAGCGCACAAAATGTGTGCTGTGATCCGTTTGGAACCGGAACAGCGCACACACGCTTATGTGTAAACATTGTGCTGTGATCCGTTCTGTACCGGATTACCGCACACAAATTAACGTGTGTGCGGTAATCCGCTCTGCAACGGAACAGAACACAATCATCACATTTGGCAACACCGCACGCTTCGGAAGTGTTCGGTTTGTGCTCTGTTCCGTTGTGCCCTATTCCGTTGTGCTCTGTTCTGTGTACCCGGCTCGACTAGACGTAATCGATTGTTGAGTCGTAGCCTCAGCCTCTTCGTCTTCTTCGTGGTTGAGTCTACCACCGTCGGTTACCATTGACCGGTGCGGTATCGGCAACGCGCCACTTCGGTCCATTCATGGGAGCAGAGTCTTACGCACGGGAGACGTAATGCTCCAGATTGACATTGACTGTAGAAGAACTATAAGGCCTACTTGTTGATCCAGAGGACTCCGACATGAAATGGCCATATTGAGTCAATGCATGCACGATATGTTGATTCAATGCATCATGCTAGTTGCACATGTTCAGTTTTTATTAAAATTTACAACATATTAACCACAAATTCATCAAAACGATTTATGTTTGCCAGAACGAGCGGAATATCATTTTCAATAACAGAGTTAAAAATAAATGCATTTGTACTTGTTGTCTATAACTAGAGTTCAGAGATTTTCTGTAACAAATTGAAACATAGTACAGCTGTTTCCTTCTTTAGTAGTTCGGTATGTCGGCGCACAGGTGTACGTTTTTTAAAGTTCAAAGTTCGAAGTGTTATATTTTTTTCTTACAATTGAAAATGCTGACGCCGAATACGAATACATTAAAACACAATTATTATCATAATCATTCATTACAATTGGTATTATTTTTGTGAGAACTTACATAATATAAACAAATTGCATTTCGGTTCCCTGATCACTGGTCGAGCCATATATAATATATACATATAACTGCAGCAACAGATCACAGCAACAACATTATGTGGCAGCGTAATGCAGTGCACTAAAATAAATCATAACGCAAGACAGTAAAGCTGAAGGTCTTATTATTTTTGGCCACCTCGAATGCATGCAGGCGAATACCATGTCGAGGCTGCCTACATTAATAGCGAGGTGGGCGTACACTCCTACTTGAGCTGACGCCCGTCCTGCAATGACAGGTAACTGAAATTTGAATTTCAAAGTAAAAGGGAAATAAGTGAGCAGGTTTGTGATGACTGTTGCGCTTGAGGTATAGTTTTGTCTGGCATGCTAAGCGTTTACCCCCCCCCCCTCTCCACAACCCCTTTTCTGCGATCTAATGTAACTTGTCCCTTGTAACAAATAGTGCTAGCATGTTTTACTATAGTGATTAGGTAGAACGAAACGTTATCGTTTGCTGCGACCTCTACATTTACCCCATTGTGTCCGTTTGCTATTGGATATTGTTGTAATTCACAGGTTGAGCACTGCATTTAGCAAATGAGCGAAGACACTTTCTGGACAGTTATCCAACATATTTCCAAACGCAACTAATACTTCAGACCAAATGTATCTATTACATATGTAGCATGTGTTATTAAAAGATAATGTGATTTACGTAAAGCTGGGTTTGTTGCTTGTAAGTAGATCATATCTTCAAAATTTTATAACCAAACCACTTTCAATGCACGTTAAATTATAGAGGCAAAGACAAGTTGTATTAATTTGTATTTCATTGTACCCAAATCCATAGATAATAAAATTAATTAATTCTTCTATACTAATACAACACAAAATGTTTTGTAACTTGAATATTTAGACTCGTGTTATACTATTGTTTCGAAGCAGGCATTGACCCCAAACACAGTAATTCAATTATTCGTTTCGTCTTGTCTTATCGACTGTATCTCTGCTAAACTTTCTTGTGGATGGAGCAAAACCAACAGATCGCTGCAACTGGTACATGAACATCTTAGAAAGTAAACATTAACCATTTGCCCTGCAAGTTAATTATACTAATGTAATGTAAGCTATATTAGTTTCCGTTGCGCGTTGGCTAATTCAGGCCAAGAGAACTAAGATAATATCGCTAGATTACCATTCAGATCTCGCTGTTTTAAAACGTTCCTACCCTTTGTTTCTGTGTATAAATTGTTGAAAAACGCGAAAAGAAGGCTTCCTTGATTCTGTTCTCTGACAAACGTGCGCGTTCATGTTTGGCACGTCACAATATTTTATGGCGGCTTTGCAACTGAATGTTCCCTCTTTTACTGACTGACGCACCAGAAATTGAAAGCAAAACTGTTGATGATGAGAGAACACATCAAAGAATTTATTTGTTCGAAATGAAACCCGCGCCATGCCCCACCGTGCCCCACCGTGCCCCACCGTGCCCCAACCGACGCTGCCAGCCAGCAGTTAAGCAGTGACAACAAACTTATGGTCTATAAAATAAGATTGTATATGAACACAAGAACTTCTCACATTTTAATAGAAATCTTGTTTTAACGATGTAATACTGATGTGTGTATTTATATAGATGCCAGCATGTGTAGACATTTGGTGTAAATAAACCGTATTTAGAGTGGAAATGAGTCTCTAGTCACCACTCGGGCCTAGAAAACATAAATATGTTGAAAAACCTGAAAGGGAGGGTCGGACGGATATCAATTAAAGACGTTCATACAATCATGTTCTCAAATGGCTCAATATGTTAGTAATTTATCTATACTTGATAGTTGTTTCTGTATAAAGTACCTCATTGCATTGCGCTAAATGCGCTCGTATGTTGAACAAGGCAGTTAATGAGACAATTGATTGCTCGACTAATATGATCATAGGCCTTCGTCGCCAACACTTATAGAATCTTAAATTGTTCCAATAAACAACCTTTGAAGCCATAATAGAAACTAATGATGACACGTCACTCATGCTGCCATTGGAATAATGATTGATTTTTAATAATAGGCCTATACATTGTTTTATTACCAATATAGGCTACGTTTTGGAGGGTCAAAGTTTTTCTTTTTACGTTTTTTAATATTTTTTTCCACGTGATGATGCGAAAAGTTCAAATTTAGGGGGAAGAAAGTGAGGAGGATTGTAATATTTTGTGTGAGAGTAGCGGTATTTCGTGTAAAGACCGATGCACTGAAAGCTACGAACAGCAAAACGAAGGAAGAAAATGTGTCAGGTAGGAGGAAGGCAGGGCTAATTTGTTGTGGGAATCCGTCTGAAATGCTGTATTCCGTGGTAGATCTGAAAAGTGCACATAAGAACAGCTTGGCAGAAAGCGATGAGGGTCCGGGTTATTACGACGAGCAGAGTGCGGTAGTGGGTGAGCATGGGGAAGCGACTCATGGTGTGTATTACCTCTGTATCCGATGCTTTGGACCATTACGCATGTCTACAATCTGGCGTTATTGTCAACTATGGATAAACTTAGATGTCAATGCTAAATTATTTGAATTATTTTCAAATCGAAAACGCCACGCCGTTAATTTTTGTAATAATTGATCTATGATAATTTTCAATATGTGCAGTACTATAGTCATCAGTTTTGTATTCATTTTTTCTTCCGTCGTGAAGATGTTAATGGCCATACGAAATAGGTACCAAGAAAAGTCGTCGTAATGAGGTACTCGCGCACTTTCATGTCTCCTCGTCTAGCATTTGATAAATCAAATTGGATTAACCTTTTTATTTTAATTTTAATGCGTGCATTATATATATTTTAAGTGAATTGGTTTCTGAAGGAAGATACCAAAGTCATTAAAAGTCCGAATGATGATTTTCCATTAGGTTATTGTGGTATCTGAATATTAAAACAAGTTTCTTGTTTTATTTCTCAACTCACGTCCAGCATCATCATAAATCCGACGACCACTTCACACATCGCTTCACAACTGGTAGACCTAAACTTTTAGTTAGCCATCAATTTGCATGAGGTTTTCTCCATCTTATTAGCTCTATTAGGGCGTATATGTTATGCACTTGGAGACGATTATAACTTATATTATTATACGTGGGGATTTTTATTTAATGTAGCAGCATTCCAGAGCGACGCTTTATCAATAATGGGAGATCATTTGTCCTCACTTCTTTCTCGGTCCTGCAGACGTGGGAACCTGATTTATAAACAATTGACGTTTCGTCAGTCATCAAAAGTTATGGATAAATGCGGTAAAATTCATTCCACTAAAAGCATTTCATACCGAAGAAAAACACCCACAAAAAATAGGAATTAAAATTGCCTTTGTGCCGAATAAAATGCCGCCACAATAAAAACAGCCACGTCCAACAAACTTGTGAAATAAAAACTTGAAATTTTTACCATTTTGTTTTATAATTTTACGATTTAACTTTCCGGCCATTATCGTTAGCATTTTATTCCTGTGTGTCCATGTAGATATGCGTGTCAGTTTTTAGATCGCCGCCATGTTTGAAATAAGCTCATTAGGGTAGTTGTATGCAACGCTACGTAATGCAGCAAGGAGGGTGCTCAGAGGGTTAAAAGGGGCTAATCTGCGCCACAATGGATGCGTTTTGCTGCGCGCATGCGTTAATAACCCCAATACACCAACAGGGCGGATAATATGGACGACCCTAAAGCTAATCGAAACATCAAAGTAATACGAGTTATGACAGAGACGGAGAAACTCAAAAACATCATCCCTCCAAACTAACATCTTGATTATAAGCACAATTTATTCCCCCCTTCCTCAAACCAAGACATACTCTCACAACCATTTCGGCTTACTATTGTTACTGGTTATTACGTAATACAGTATATAAAACTGATCTACAAGGACAGTGCGTACAACTAGAGGGTTCTAATCCAGGTCGAAGAGGAAAATATTAAATAACAATATATTATGTCAGTATCATTCCAATTGGTTCATTCCAAGCTATCTGTTTTGCTTTTATCTCTACCTAAGACATCGTTAATTGGCAGCTACGCATCTACAGGCCCACTATCGTAGTAACTCAGAAATGTATTGAAATGCACAGTAAACGTTAGTTAACACATACAGTTTGAGCATTGGATTTGGTTCATGATTGCAATTTCCTTCTGCGGTCTGCCTATGAAGATAGTCGTCATGCCGTTGAGGCCCAGGTCCTATAAGCGTAGGCATCCAACTGGGCTTTCTTCATTTCATAATACCTGCAATTACAGGTCCATATTTTCTCCATCTTGTTGTATTGTTTACGTTTAATTTCATGTTTAGAAAGTTATAGTTTGTAATTATTCATTGTTTAGAAAGCAGAAAGAACTTTTTGACAAATTTGATTTTCTGCGGATGCCTGCTTACTGCTCAGTGCTCGCCATCCAGCTTGCAGAATAACCCACACATGTACACATGAGTTGATAACTAGTCATGATGACTAGTCCCCACGTCAGTAAACGTAGCTGAACATTGTCCCGATCTCATTTGACAGCCATGGTATTACTTTTCGTGATAGCTTCAGATAAATGAGTCGGTAAAGTTAATTAACCTATAGAATATAATATGAAGAAAGTTAAACAAAAATAGTATTAATTAGTTAATCGCGAATTAAGG
This sequence comes from Isoperla grammatica, assembly GCA_945910005.1. NCBI lineage: Eukaryota > Metazoa > Arthropoda > Insecta > Plecoptera > Perlodidae > Isoperla > Isoperla grammatica. The sequence continues at coordinate 89,296,138 of OX246737.1, read as the reverse complement.
GTTAATTGCGTACTCCGCAATCTCATACATATGATAAGGTCACTTTATATATGTCAGCATTTCCCGATCGCTGTGAAACCACCTGACAGCTATATATAATATAGCTATACCGATCAACAGTCTTAAAATTAGCTCCGCCAATGTTTTCAGAACAGTTAGTACACTCACCCGATTGCGAGTGAACAAATTATGTTCACTATTTACCCAATTTAATAAGCTATGTTGTGCGCATGCGCTCACGCAGGGCGCAATTAAAGGGCGTCCTCTAATGAAGAGCGCGTTGCGGCGCGTGACAATATCACACGGACGCCGGAAACCAGCCTGGGGTGGCGTCGGGACGCCTTGATAAACAACGCGGCCGTAATCTGAATGTAGTAAAGCCTCCGACTCATAAATACACCGAGTATAGTCGTAATGGATCTAACCACGGCCGGACAATACTTCGTAATGGAGATTTTGCACTAATAATAAGTCATTAATTCATTCAATTTGGAAACATTATATAAGTTTTGTGTTATCTCTTTGTACGCACTTGGGTTGATTTAATGTTAATAACTGACAAAGGAAGTAAATTAATAATTACATAACATAATACAAAAAATGATGGAATGTTAAAATCGGTTGTGTACATCTGGATCTCGGACTCAAAAGTTACTAAACTCTCTTCCCCCCCCCCCCACGGCTAGTTTATATCTTTATCGTGATTCTCTTATATCAGCTGTCTCACTAGCGCCTTATCGTCAGTTAGCCGCACGGTGTGTCTTTTCGGAACTAACTTATTAGTCATATTATGTCTCCCCAACGCCACAGGACATTCAGAACGTAAATAATGATATTCATATGCTGTCGTAAGAACACTAAAGGCCCAGCCACAATTGTCGGCATCGTGATCGGAATCGGAATCGGAATCGGAATCGGAATCGGAATTGTACGGAATCGTAATTGTACATTTTCTCATGCTAAATCATTACGACATGACAAACGATTTAGCTGTGAACAGCGGCATAAGAACAAAGTTAAGTCAATTCTTTCACGATTTCCGGATTACGATTACAATCACGAGGCCGACAGTTGTGGTTGGGGCTTGAGGCTTTAATACGATATGACACACCTATATTGTAATCAATAGGGTCGGTAGTCTTTGGAACGAAGTTAATACAAAATGCCACCATGTGCTGATTACAAAATTATATATGTTTGTATGCAGTCCCAACCACATGGATATCCGTATTTTGTTGCACAATCTGATATAGCCATCTTGAGATATGACTAAACATATTAATTTCGCGATAGTAGAGTAGGCACTATTTGCGTAATGTATGTAATTGTTTGACCTAATGGATGTAAAAGCCATGAATAGGCGACACATAATCCAAACCTCTCTCCTTTAGATTACATATTTCGTTTTGAGTTTCTGCTGTTTTAAATTAAAACTGTGTGCTTCAAAAAGCAGCATCAGCTGTAAATATTATAGCGAATATAAATGTTTACACGGAAAGACCTTTAATAAAATCTATAATGCAATTCCCCCACATGTTTGGTTTCGACACGTCACAATAGCTATAATATTAGTGTGTTCGAGATGAATACATATTCCACTTGTGGGAATGGAGGGGTGGGGGGGAAAAGGGGTCCGGGGACAGAACACTCTCACACCAAAACACGCCCGTAGGCTGTTTCCTTCTGTAGCGAAATATTTCAATTCCTCACTCGTATCACAAAAAATGATTATTGTTACATATTTCATAACATGGAGATGAACGCCTGCAGCGGTTTTCCGCCGTCGAAAGAGCATTGCCCATCCCCAAATGTATGTGCAGATACAATAGGTCTACGCCCTGAGCATTGGAAGTGAACGCGTTTAAAAAAATGAAGTGCAATGATTTTTATTAAGTGGTGTCAAATCCTGAAAGTATGGTGGCTTTTCATTTAGGATTCTGTCAACATTGTCAACAGTCTGCCTTTACGTATGCAAATAATAATGGAAGTATTCAGATTATTCATATATATATTTTGAATAACTATTGAGGTTTTATTATTCTAATCATGTAAATAGATATGTAGAGAATGAAAAGAAATGACGAGCTGTTGATGATACCTGTCCTTGTCAAAGAAGTAATGTTAGCATAATGAGACATGTAGGCGATTACTCTGTCAAGAGCGAGCGAGAGGGATCCATCTGGCATAGCTTGAGGCTCTGACGTCACACACCTATCATCGCCTCGTCTTCTCACAAAGCACGTGCAAACGAGAGATAAAACAATTATCATGTAAAATTGGTAATAAATTCGTCGTTAATGTGTTTAAAACATGGCGCGAATGCGTCGTATGCGTCGTATGCGTCTGGTCCAGTGACCACGTGCATTGTCTTGCATTCTGCGCCGCACGCTACGCACCCGAGTGCGTGGACGCGCTTTTCTCATGCCAGACAACCTAAAAATAACAAGAGACGAGCATTTTGGAATGAGGAATTCTCGTTCGCATTGTTAGATTTCTAAATGAGCGTCGAAGAGGCGGCCACAAGCATGTCGCCTAAACAACTGCACAGTAGATGATGTATTTGCCACCCCGCCGCAGACCGCACGACAGGCCTAGCTCGCACTACATACGTATATCTAGGTGATTACGAAATTGTGTTACAAAAATAAACAATCGCCGAAATTTTCGTTGTAGAGCCCTCACAAATCTTCTATCGTTGTGTTTAGACTGGTTCGGGTTTAAACTGAACAGACTTGTAACTAGCCGTAGGTCGATGTCTGAACTTCATACCTTTACCTCTGGGTCTGGCCTACGCCAACACGTGGCCTGTTCTGTGACGTCTCTCTTCTCCGTATACGACGAACTCTGTATATTAATATCACAAGTCCACATGTTATATAAATGGTGATAATTTAAATAAGGTTATACTTGTTGAAGATATCTTAGATCTGAAATTTATTCAAATCCGACATTTGGGTGTGGTGTGGTCCGACTACATAAAAAATATTTGCGCCCACGTTTAAGGAAAATGACATTTATTTGTAAGACATCATAATATTTACAAACTTGTCATAAAAACAATTCGAATCTAGTAATAAAGTTGAGATTGAGTTTAATAGTGTTGTAAACAATAAAATATGGACAGTTATGATATAGCCACACCTCGGTAGACTTGTACATGGAGCGAGGAGGCCGAGGGGCCCACGTGACCATCATAAGCCGAGCCACTGGTCAACACTAGTACATGGCACACTATATTGAAATACACATTGCATTGTTCCAAAATCTTGTCATTTATTTACTTAACCAATTACACGATGACAAATTGATCACAATATAACCGACTCAAAACATTATCATTAATAACAAATGTAATAGACACCGTTAGTGCATTCTGAATGAACAATCTATTCGAAAGAATTGGTGAATGAAGTGAATATTCGATTGCAACTTTGTTTCAGTGTGAAGCACTTGAGTGAGCATATTAAACGTTGTTTTGCACCAGAATAGATTCTAGTTGTTCCATCGGCCTGCAAATGTCGATCCATACTTATTAAATTAGTTTTGTGTATACTAAATGTTAAATAGATCAAGTTTTTAAAATGTAAATGTTAAATGCTTAAAAATGATTATTATGACAGCAAATTTCTGATTCTCGTTTAATATTTTGTACTTGTACTAGATAATAATACTCCATCTCAATCATGATATTATAGGATCTGTAGATTAACAACACAGAATTTTCTATAAAACCCGAACAAAGGTTTCGTTCGATGTTTCGAGCAAAGATACTTAATAAAGGTTGCAATGATAGCGTTATCCGACCTAGCAACTATTTATTAACGCAATTATTTGTTTATAATACCCGATACGAAGCCGGACACCATTATTCTAGCACTTCTATCTCTAGACATCCATTAACACAAAAGGCTTTATTGTTGGCCAACGAGTCAACTTCGAACATGTGCGCGCCATACACGTGAATGTGAATGTGAATGTGAGTGTGAATGTGAATGAGAATGTGAATGTGAATGTGGTGAATGGCGTGGTGAAATCATTATGAAAAGTGATGAAATACAGTCACATACTACCTTTTTATTATTCAAACCCCTGCCATTTCAGACACGTGCTAGTAGTTCAATCAAATTCTGTGGGTTCAGTCGCTTTTTTGGAGTACCTTATTTATTAATGGATGTATGAATTATGAATACGCGCAAATACTAGTGTTATATAATGATTATAAACATCCATTTCAATTTCAAAGTAAAAAATAATAAATTTTATTTCAAAACAAATAAAATGTATTTAACAGTGGTTTTTGGTTTACTTTTTGCATCTCTCATGTTGTCGTCGGCGTTGTTGGGATCTATAGTTACTAAAAGTAGCAACGCTCTTTCAGTTCCATATGGACCTGGTAGGTCCATGGAAACGATGTTTGAGTTAACCCAAATCATTTGTACGAAGAGATTATTTATTGAAGTGTACTAAACGCTAAACCCCACCTTAACGGTGCTAGCACGCAATGATTCGGGAGCCCCAGGGTCGATTGTTTGCTCATCTCTTGTTCTTTAGTAATACGATTACTGAGACTGAGCTCTTCGTATACTTCGCACCTGACCTCTCCTTCCCCTCCCTCCCCCCCCCCCTCCCCCCTCCCTCTGGTAGGACCACTTGTTTTGTTTCCTAAGACAAAGTAAGCGTATTCACCGCTGAAATATCTATTAGTGTGGGGTTGAAGTATTATTTAGAAAAGTATGTGTATGTAAGTAAAACCTATCTAAACTAACAAAATGTATATTGTTTTAAAAAAACTATTAGTATAACTGGAGATGGCAATTAATTATTATTATTATTTTGTTATTAACTGAGTTGGTAGATCTATAAATACAAATTTATTTATTTATTTATTTAAGGACAGTAGTGTAATTCGACAAAATAAAATAATGTAGAGCACTCAGTTCTGCTGGGTATAGGACTGTCTGTATAAGTATATAATACATATAGTATAAGTATACAGCTATGCCTACCGCTATATGGGTATGCTCAGTATGCTAACAAAACCACGGTTTAAATGTGCTTTCCACTCACGTTTCTAAAATAATTTGATAATTTTGAATATTGTTTTCTCCGTGCGTTTTAATCTGTCAGTTATCCTTTCTTCGTGAACGTCGGCCCCGCTGGAGGATCTTAGTAATGCCTACTAGAATATACATATGAGATGTTATCTCAGCCCACCTCATCTCTAAGTGTGGTTATGTAGTAGTCCTAATGCGCAGGGCTTGAAGCTGAAACAATGGAAATAGAACTCATGTGCTTGAGTGCGGGCGTAGGCCTATTGTGTGCCTCAAAGTTAGATGAGAAAGAGCATTTTTAAAATGGCGCCAACAAATGAAAGAAATTAATTCTTGATTCTACCGTGAGTTTCGCCATTGTGTTGTCATATAATTTCTATTTTCTGAATAAAAGGCAATTACTTATGCAATGAGTTATAATTCGCATTAGCAGCAATTCCGTATGAATAAATTTTAATTTTTTATTAGAAGAAGATGAAAACCACTCTCCAACAAATAATTACACGTAGCCAGTTGAATATTGTAATTCTAGTTTCATATATACAAGATGCCCACGAAATTACTTGTTTACCCCCGTAAACTATTAGAGCAATAAAACAGTGTTGCACAGTTTGGACTTCAATTCAAACACCTTAACATTTTAGACTACAGTGATTCAAATGTGATGATGAAAATAAATAATACAATCATCGATTACCCCCGTTCGTTTCTATAATAATTAATCGTTAGTGGGACACACACACATTCTATTGTGTGATAAATTGCTAAATCAGGCATAACATCGTGGCCAAACCAAAAAACAATTTCTTGGAAGATGGCAAGTTATGGTAGGAGAGGAAAAAAGAAAGAAAACGCACCTACCTGTTTCGATCCTGGGAACTTCTCCGTTGGAAGCAGAAACACAGTGGCACAAGACCAGATTAAATAACACCCCAGATTACGATTGTGGAGTAAATTACTCTCTCGATTGTCTATTGGTATGTCTCACTGAATTACTCAAACTTGACGACAGAATAGCATGAACGGTATAGGCTACTTTAAACTGCTCACGTAATAAACGATCGTGCTACAATTATAAACTTAATTGCCGTATCGCATTCACCCGCATGATTGTGGTATTGATAAATTACAACTTACAGAAAAGTGCTTCAGTGCTGCTAGACAAGTGCACGGGCTCAAAGTAAAGATTACCAATACAACACCCCACATTATATTAGTTATGTACCATCTACAGGTTTACCAGTGCTGCTAGACAAAGTGCACGGGCTCAAAGTAAAGATTGCCAATACAACACCCCACATTATATTAGTTATGTTCCATATACAGGTTTACCAGTGCTGCTAGACAAAGTGCACGGGCTCAAAGTAAAGATTGCCAATACAACACCCCACATTATATTAGTTATGTACCATCTACAGGTTTACCAGTGCTGCTATCATACATTTTTTTTGTAAGAATGCAAGCTGTAGGGTGCTGCTCTTTCTTACTAGGTTGGGTATAGTGTAAGGTATTTAGATAGTAGCTGCTTGGGAAGGAAAGCTCGAGTACTGTTCGTATGACTCAATCTTCCATATTCAAATGTATTTTTTAAATTGTGCAACTGCGTTAACTTTTATCTCTGTCAATACAAATTTGATCAATACTTTTGGTTGATTAAAAACAGTTAATTTGTTACTCGACTGTAATCGTGTAGGCTACACTCTACACTCTACAGTCTCTACACTCAATACTCAGTTGGGAGAAAACACGTTTTCCGTTGCTCTGGGTAATATTTGCTTATACCTCCTTCGTGCTGGTATTAGAAACCTACAGATATTCTATCAGTAACACCACCTTAAACAATAAATAATGAATGTTTTACGAATGCAATTTCCAACAAAACTACATAATATACCCCCCCCCCTCCCACCCCCCCTTCGCACGGTTAACAGGCCCCGTAGTGCAAGGGCGTACCCACGTTGTGGCATTTAATTTACACTGTAAGCAGTGAATACAGGTTAATGTCACTTGGAGGCTGAGGTTGTAGCAGATTGGATTGGTAAGAGCCTTTTCACACGGAGCGGGCCAGACCTGCGTCGTGTGTGAGCGCGGGCGGGCAAACCCTGGAAACTCTTCGCGCTTTTCGCAAAAAGCAAAGTAAAAGCAAAGATTATCCCACTCAGTAATCTTTGGTAAAAGGAAGATGTGGTTGCAACCACTGTTAGAGCAAAGAAGCCAGGTTGGAGGCACTTCTGTGGTACTTGTCCTGGATTTGTTTGTATTCTTTCAGACATTTTCCTGAAGCTTACCGGACACTAATCAAATGCTCAATATCTATTTACATGGTATCCATAGCTTTAAATCTCAGAGCAATTCAAACTAAAATCAAAGATTACAAACTTTGCTAAAATGAACTGTTGCGTGATCCGCGCGTCGAGGCAGGCACACATAGAGATAATAACCCATGGGCATGGCAGATATCTCTATTTTTTTATGCAAAATACGCCAACATTGGTTTGATTTTTCTTTCACAAAAATATTGGAAAATTTTTGGTTTTACATTTTTTCTTTTACAAAAACTAATTTTTAGTTCAATCACATGTTGTGCAAACATTTCAAGTTGTATATCATGAGAAGGTAATATTTTCACATGACTTCCATTTAAGTTATGTTGGGAATAAAATCAATGTTACTTTCATGTTCATTTCATACAATTGTTTGTTGTTCAATAACAAATACTCAATATTTTAGGTATATCGCATTATTCCTGAAAACAGAACCTAAGCGTCCTGCAACAATGCAGTCATCTTGAATTACTTTCGTATTATTATTGTAATACCTACTAACATACATCGTGTCCCCCTTACCATCTCTCTATCTATCTATAGCATATTATCATATTTTATTCAAGTATGAAATATACCTACTCGTTTTGTCGTAGCCCGAACTTTTGAATGGATGCGAATTATTAGTTCCCCAGTACCACATTGTGCTCATCGTCAGACGATCGGATAAACTGATAGACACAATTTCCGATTTGCATAATACGCCTCCTATGAAGCAGTGGGCTGGCGATGGCCGCGCTACCTAGCGGGCGCGTTGCGAACCGTGACTCGTGGAGGTGTCCGTGTTCGTGAACTTGGTCGGCTAAACACGAACATCATGACGACGTTCTGAGCTACGTGTGTACAAGTACGAGCGTGTGTCATAATTACCATCGTACTTGACATGTGTCAGTAATGTTAGTAATGTTTTGTGTCAACTCATCTCATAAAAGTGTGCACTTGATTTCTGTGCAGGATTTGTATGAGATTGTAAAAATGTTTTCGAATAAGGCTACAGTGCTGTTTCTAGTCTTTGAATTGACACCTTGGACTTATTGTTGAAATTAATCATAGTACTAACTACTAAGTATAACATTCGTATTTCCCCCACCCCCTCCCCTCACAAAACGCACACTTTTATGAGACACATTTTATTGGACCATGTAATTGCTGTCTCAAATCAAAGGATACACGTTTTTTTCGTGTATAGTAAACTAAACTAGTAACTATGGTAGTATAGTATGATCACTAAAATTCATGTATTGCCTCTTCTTCTTAAATCAGATACAATAAAATCTTTTTTATTTTTTATTTTGTAGAAAGTTACAGTGCATAACTGCTTTGCTTTAGCACATCAAGCAACACAAGTTTTAAATCTCCAATGCTTATTTGGTAAAAACAAATTTTAGATACCAAAATCTCAGTAAGATTTTTGGATCATTTTTTAATTTTACGTCACAACACTTGTTTTGCATACAGTTGTTTTTTTTAACCGAGTGAGAAGCCTCGTTGAAAACATTCGCCTGTATTTTATTCATATAGTTTTTAATATTTAGGCTATATACTAGGATAATTTCAACCACACCGCTGCGTTTTTTATCGGCCGACTCCGGATATTCGTTATTCCTGACTTTGTACGTTGTCCATTTCCATCCAGATCAGTGAAACGATTTTTGGCCAATATGTATTTCCACACGTGCAAATAAACTAAAAGCTGTCTCCTAATGCGATCATCTATTAATTGCAGTGGTTTTGCCTATATTTAAAATGTATTAGTTTTGGAAAGCTGCATGGACAGATGCACAAAACTCGTATTCAAACACATAAACGGTAGTTTCGTTCATAAGTAGCGACATTCCGCTAATCTGTTCATAGATCACAACCACATAAAACAGTTATGAATGCGAGTCAAATCTCTCGACGGGGCTCCGCATATTATGCGCGCATGACGCATGACGCACAAAGCGAGATGTAACCGATACCCTTTCTCACAACCATGATGTGATGCACCTGGCCCAACACGACGCAACGATAACTCTATTATATAAATAAAGGATAATTTGTCCCCAGCTATATCGCATAATGGGATGCGACGGTTATTGTCCATGTTGGACTTAAAACTCCCACTCTTGAATTTGATACAACTTCATAAGTAGCCATATGGAACTGTTCTCGGCATGACAACAAGGAATGGAAAACATTGAGGGGTGATTTTGAATCATGGTGTCTCTATACAAACGAATTGTCAAAAAACATATAATGGGAGTGGGACAGTGAAAACAAACGTATGAAAAGAAGGGTGTATGGATGGCTGTGATGCAGCGGTGACGTACATCCCCTAAATACGGGTTGTGCACTAACTAAATCAAAAACATTACTCTCAAAGTGGGAGTTTGTAATCAATTATTCGTATATACATATTTGTCATTTAATTAATTCACATATAAAATCTATGTAAATTTGGCATCTCCTGAATTGTGGACGAATATATGCGCGCTAATGTTTTTGGAATAGGCTTCGTTTGTAGTTCGTCTCCAACGAGATTTTTGATCAGTGATCGCTCCGGTTATTATTGCGTCAGTTTGCCACACAACGACTGTACATACTTGTGTGTGTGTGTATGTGTTTTTATCAGTTCGCAATCTTTCCATCCCCTCGCTAATGTACACATTAGAAACGAGTGTACTTTGTTATACAGGGCACATTTTCCGCTGGAGGGATCTTCAATAAGCAACTATATAAACGTCTCCCTCCCTCTTTTATTCCAGCGCCCGTATATCTTCACATACAGTGAGTTGGGCCAGCTAAACATCACTTCCCCCTCCTGGAACGAATCATTTACGCAAATTGCTCGTGGTGCTTCGCCCCCCACACCCCCATCACATGTTTTAAACACACATTAGGAACTCTTTTCAGAACGACGTGTGTAAAAGAAATAATTATTTTTACTTTCCTTCTGAGTATATTGACGACTGTCTGTACACACCAGCCCTCCCCCCCCCCCCTTCCCCTCCCCCCCTACCCTCAGTCACATTAGCCACCATGCAATTTTGTTTGTTTGCCAATTAGCTAGAGATGTAAGTAATTTATTGCGTCAACACTTTAGAATTACACGAAACACTGGTGTTTTATTTTTATTCTAGTGAAACCTTGTTTTACGTTTTGCGTTCTCCAACTCCTTGCTTATCTTGTACTATCAAAGATAATGTAAGATGTAATGTTCGCACATAGGCGAACGTAAGTGCACGATTCATAACTAATTAAATCATTTATGTTTTATATGAACCAGATAAGTGCATTAAATGAATTAAATCTATAAAATGATGTTCTCAGTGAATGAATGGAATTTAACTTTTAACCCATCTTCTGGTTCCGAGCGTAGTACGTTGTCAACCAAACAGTTATACCTGGGACTGGAACGTAACTTATGATCCGTGTTCAATTATTTTCCTTGCTTAACATTTCATCATATACACATCTGCCGAGAAAATTAATGCTGCCATTTAGGTATTAAAATGTGTGTAATTATAATTTAGGGGACACATTACAAATTAAAACTATCAAAGTAATATAAGAATACTGTCAAATTAAATGATATATTTTGAAATGTAAAGTAATAGCTTAGCCTGTACAGTGAGTAACTGGGACCAAGTAGCAAGATGACCAATGATAATAAAACTAACCAAAATTATTATAATGTGCATATAAAACATGTTAGATAGAAAAAGCTCTAGTTTTGTCTTGTCTAGCACGAATTAATTTACAACTTTAGTGGTTCTAATGAACTAATTCGTTTGATTGTATAACTCTCTCAGAACCTTCGTGCATGGGTGGTAATTATACCTACCCCTGAAACCAGCTGATTCGTGGTTCATTCATAGGAATCCTTTCATTAGGCAGCTTGCAGGTTCGATTCCCATTCCCGCCAATTGGGACTTCAAACAGCTCTTGGACATTCCTTACTTCAGTCAGAACTATTACCAATTACCTAATTGAAACACTTCACAATGACCACGTTTTGTCTACTTCGTGTGCCTACTAAGTACATGTGTTTGCCACATCGTAGATAGAGTGAGCTAGGCAACGCCATTCTCATCAGGGTCCATGGAGATATTTTTTTTACCACTTTGTCGCCATTATTTGGCTTGCTCATTATACATGGCTACTTGATTGTTTGTGAGTTGCTTTATTTTTCTACTTGTTCCTCTAAATGTGATAGCTTTGTTGTTTTGTCTTGTCTCCCTCAAGTATTTTTGGCAGTCTCCACAGTTATTATACAAATGCGAGACAGATGACATCTGCCGGAGTTAAGTCTGAACATAAAGCTACTACACGTTCAAAATACCTGCGGCCCGAAGACGTTATGTGACATTGTGTACTCAAACCGCGGTACATACGCGACAAATTGGAACATATTTTTGCAAACACAAACCTGTACATGGCGTTACGATTATGGGAAGATTATGCCCCCTATTGCCAAAGCGCTGATAAGTGCATGTCATAGACATACATTGCAAAATTTGAACATATTTAAAACCACAACAATAACAATAATAGTAATTTAATAATATTTACATTTGTCAATCCATGTATACAATGCACATATTTGTGGACCTATACTTTCTTGTTTCACTGCAGCTCTTATTAGTATTTAATTTACATATAATATAAATAACTACCTTTTATAAATTAAGTTAATAATAATAGTTTAAACAGCAATTAATTAATAATAAAAATATGTCTTTAATTGTAATTGACGTCAGCATAATAATAATTTACCTATACCTTGTATACGTAATTGATGAACTTAATACATTCAGTGTTGAAGTTATGAATTATGATCTTAAATTGATGACAGTAATCGACTGTATTCTTGCATTGGTGTGTGCTCAAAACTTAAAATGTAAAATGCAAAGTGGACAATGTATTTAGGAAGACTAGTAGCGATCCACCTGCGTTATGAAACGGTATAGCATAACAGTTTGAGTTGCTCATAACAGCTAATTATCGAAGCCGGTCGGCTGTCTGAATTGTCTGCCCCCACATTTACACTCTCCCATAACTTACACGTGTCCCGGTGACAAATTGCTGGCTCCTGTGGGGTACCCGCACCACCTCGTGGCCCGCCGATATGTTACCATCATTATAAACTTATGACAGAACACCCACCAAGTCATAATTTAAATTAAGCTCTTTGGAATACTTTCAAGATATTTATAATAAGTTTTTGGAGACGAAATGTGTCATCCGTCAAAAAACTTAACATCTTTTCATTAGAAAAAAGAAGAGCATTTATCACATCACAAATTAGGGTTATTATTTAGACAAAATTGTGTTGGATTATGCCAGGAGAAATAAATTATAGTTTCTATGATTAGTGCTCCTGCTATATTAGTTCTTCTTGCATACATTATAAATAAGCTGCTGGTTTTTACGCTTGATCGCATCGTTATCTGAAGAATTGATCCACTCAAACTGATGCGCTTATGAAACGTGTAGACACGATTACGCCATAATGCAGATTTCTGTCGGCTGGAAATCAAATCTGTCACTCCAATCAACATCCCCTGGCGTATCAAGCGTTCGGTTACAAATGAAAATGAGATTGATGAAATGTCTTTGTGAGTGAAGATGATGTTTATCAATAGTGATCGAGGCCGACATTTACATCGTCCCGGTTGATTATAATGCGACGTCGCGTCACTGTCGATAGCTCTGAGCTGATCGACGCCCATCAGGCTATCAGGACTCGTTCCAGGTGACGTTAGTGGGCGTTACACAATTCATGCGGGCTTCAATATCGTTCAGAACAGATATCGGTCTGTCTCGGTGATGAAGAAACTCTCGAAATTTAGGCATAAAACGATTCTAACTTATGGGTCAAGGTTTTTGTATATCATCAATAAAAATGCATTTAAACAGTTAGTTTAAATTCATTGGTCTGTATAAAAAAAAAGAATTCATCTGAACCCCTTTGGTTCTGATGCGGGAGAGCACTGAACTATAGTGGACCGTAGTTGCGCCACGGTTTATTGTATTTATACAGTATCTGCACAGTGCACATGATGTATATAGTTAACTAACTTGAGTGCACGTTGCAACTTTCTATGCGTTGGTTTGTCATTTATTCATTCGTTCTGTTTGCATTTATTACGTCATTTATTCATCAGTTGCATAATTTGTCCGTGCGTTGTGTCAATTATTCATGCATGCGTGATGCGTTCTACACGCGCGTGTCCTGCAGGGAGCTGTCCTACAATACGCATGTGCGTATGCTGTGTTCTACACGCGCGTGTCCTGCAGGGAGCTGTCCTACAATACGCATGTGCGTATGATGTGTTCTACACGCGCGTGTCCTGCAGGGAGCTGTCCTACAATACGCATGTGCGTATGCTGTGTTCTACACGCGCGTGTCCTGCAGGGAGCTGTCCTACAATACGCATGTGCGTATGATGTGTTCTACACGCGCGTGTCCTGCAGGGAGCTGTCCTACAATACGCATGTGCGTATGATGTGTTCTACACGCGCGTGTCCTGCAGGGAGCTGTCCTACAATACGCATGTGCGTATGCTGTGTTCTACACGCGCGTGTCCTGCAGGGAGCTGTCCTACAATACGCATGTGCGTATGATGTGTTCTACACGCGCGTGTCCTGCAGGGAGCTGTCCTACAATACGCATGTGCGTATGATGTGTTCTACACGCGCGTGTCCTGCAGGGAGCTGTCCTACAATACGCATGTGCGTATGATGTTTTCTACACGCGCGTGTCCTGCAGGGAGCTGTCCTACAATACGCATGTGCGTATGATGTGTTCTACACGCGCGTGTCCTGCAGGGAGCTGTCCTACAATACGCATGTGCGTATGATGCGTTCTACACGCGCGTGTCCTGCAGGGAGCTGTCCTACAATACGCATGTGCGTATGATGCGTTCTACACGCGCGTGTCCTGCAGGGAGCTGTCCTACAATACGCATGTGCGTATGATGCGTTCTACACGCGCGTGTCCTGCAGGGAGCTGTCCTACAATACGCATGTGCGTGCAAACGAAACCGTCCATGCCCCATCATTATAATCCAAATACGCATGTTTTGTTTTATTCTTGACTTATAACAACAACGGGGTCGCTACGCTCAATGGGACAAGTCAACGGACTCATTCTTTTAATTATAGAATCAAAACCACGAACACTTCTGTGCTCCACCCAATTCACTACACCTTTGTTTGTTGGTGTGTGTTATTATTTATTTTTGACGTAAGATATCATAATCCGAAAGAGATGACTCAGTGCTAGCCCGCGAGGCTCTAATTCAGGCGCTTGCCGGTTCGATGCCCGCTACCGGCAATCCTGAGTGGAAGGTTTCCCTCAGTCACAACGCGGTTGTTGCGATTGAGCTATAGTCAGAGCCCTCGGGTATTCCTCCCCAAACTATACACATAATGTAGTCACCTGACGAGGGACAATGTTTTGAGTGCTCGATCCCAAGATTTGAAGTGACTGAGGGACCCCCCGTACAGTCGTGATGCAGACCGGGGGCGGGAACAGAACGCGGGACCTCCAGACTGCGGCGCCTGCTACACTGAGCTACACTGAGCTACGTGTGTCTATGGTGGGTGGTGTAACAACGTCTCAAAGTGTCTTAATATCGCCTGCTACACGGACACTGAGCTACGTGTGTCTATGGGTGGGTGGTGTAACAACGTCTCAAAGTGTCTTAATATCGCCTGCTACACGGACACTGAGCTACGTGTGTCTATATGGGTGGGTGGTGTAACAACGTCTCAAAGTGTCTTAATATCGCCTGCTACACTGACACTGAGCTACGTGTGTCTATGGGTGGGTGGTGTAACAACGTCTCAAAGTGTCTTAATATCGCCTGCTACACTGACACTGAGCTACGTGTGTCTATGGGTGGGTGGTGTAACAACGTCTCAAAGTGTCTTAATATCGCCTGCTACACGGACACTGAGCTACGTGTGTCTATGGGTGGGTGGTGTAACAACGTCTCAAAGTGTCTTAATATCGCCTGCTACACGGACACTGAGCTACGTGTGTCTATGGGTGGGTGGTGTAACAACGTCTCAAAGTGTCTTAATATCGCCTGCTACACTGACACTGAGCTACGTGTGTCTATGGGTGGGTGGTGTAACAACGTCTCAAAGTGTCTTAATATCGCCTGCTACACTGAGCTACACTGAGCTACGTGTGTCTATGGGTGGGTGGTGTAACAACGTCTCAAAGTGTCTTAATATTGCTCTTGGAAATAATGAAAATGCGGTGACGCAACATAATACAAACAGCCAACAACATGACTAGGCAATATCATAATAGTGTTCTATTATTAATTAACAGTTGGGCAATGCTCTTCTTGGGATCTAAATATCAAGCAGTACATCCAGTGAGTGAAGGGTTTTAACTCTGCTTGAATGCGTTGTCCTTGTCGATGAAGATAACCAGACAAGTATTTGTTCGTGGTATTCGAAACTGCAACTTTAAAATCAACCATTACGGCATAGTAAATAAATCTCTTTCTTACTAATGCAAATAATTCTCTAAGACAATGCGCTCAAGACCATTATTCTCAATTCGCCTATTTATTTAGACACCACGTAGCAGCAGATGTGAGCATTTTTTGTGCTGGCATGAGAAAGCGGTTGATTTGCCAAAATACGAAAGAAATGTAGGATGCCATTGCCAAATTCTAAGAAATTGTACGGAACAAGTTACTTTTTATGCACAACACTAGTGCCATCTAAGTCAATTCAGGGCCAATAAGGTGACAAACAAAATGGCTGTTGTGTTCGCCAGACATTGCTCGTTACCTGTTGGTCGTGCGTAACTCTGAGACTGAGCCACAATTGCAGGTGAACGAATTTCAGGGCTTTGCACTAGCCATCTGATACGCTGCAATCAGCCAAGACATGATACAACTGCTCTTCGCGGCAAAAGATAGAACTACAATAAGTGTTGGTGTTGGCTTGGGGTGTGAGAACCACTAGAATTGCTATAGGTCCCTACATGTACCAACATTTGAAAAATATCCCAATTATAATATATGTTAGAACGGCTGACCAATTCTCAATTATAGCAGGGCACTAAGGTCCTAAAATTAATTGATAACAGAACTGAACATATATGTATTAATATTTCGGCATAGTTATACTAAGAATAAGCACAGTTTTTATTATTATTATTATTTTTATTATTATTATTATTATTATTATTATTATTATTATTATTATTATTATTATTATTATTATTATTATTATTATTATTATTATTATTATTATTCGGTCACTTTTCATCTTTTCGGGTGTGAGTTTTTAGTTATGTTTCTCAAAAACACATAAAAAAGTGGCAGGCAACGTAATAATATTTTCACGTTATCATATTTCTAAAATAACGTGTAAGCAATAATGTACCACTACTGCCTTAGGGCTGGTCCACACAGATTTTTAAGACGTACGATTTAAGGTTTAACGCGTAGTCGTAAAGTTGGATCATAGGAAACACGTACTGGCGTTCACACAAAGTTTTAGTTTTAAGAAGTTGTTTTCATTGTTGTTTTTAAAACAACGTCTTAAAACCTTATGCATTATGCCTTAAAAATCTGTGTGGACCAGCCTTTAAACCTTAAATCGTATGTCTTAAAAATCTGTGTGGACCAGCCCTAACAAAAACACATTTGGTAAAAATAAAAAAAACAAAGCATACACAATTGAATGCTCATCAAGAACATGAATCAGTTTGACTATAAAGTAGGACATTTACGCTAAGAAAATTGATTTTAAATAAAAAGAGCACTTTTTCAAGATTGCGTAACAGATATATTTGAAAGTAATATATTATTATTTGTAGATTCTCATGCGTTTCCAATAAATCCATTATCTGCTTGGTGGTTAGTGTCAAGTCTTGGATGGATCTCTTGGGAGTGTTGTGACTTGCGGGGAGCTGGGCACGTGCCATATCCCCGCGCACACGTGGTTAGCGCACAAGACTGACGTGTAACGAGTACGTCTCAGTCGCGCTGGGCACGTGCCATATCCCCGCGCACACGTGGTTAGCGCACAACACTGACGTGTAACGAGTACGTCTCAGTCGCGCTGGGCACGTGCCATATCCCCGCGCACACGTGGTTAGCGCACAACACTGACGTGTAACGAGTACGTCTCAGTCGCGCTGGGCACGTGCCATATCCCCGCGCACACGTGGTTAGCGCACAAGACTGACGTGTAACGAGTACGTCTCAGTCGCGCTGGGCACGTGCCATATCCCCGCGCACACGTGGTTAGCGCACAAGACTGACGTGTAACGAGTACGTCTCAGTCGCGCTGGGCACGTGCCATATCCCCGCGCACACGTGGTTGGCGAGGGGGTTCACAACGCTGACGTGTAACGAGTACGTCTCAGTCGCGCTGGGCACGTGCCATATCCCCGCGCACACGTGGTTAGCGCACAAGACTGACGTGTAACGAGTACGTCTCAGTCGCGCTGGGCACGTGCCATATCCCCGCGCACACGTGGTTAGCGCACAAGACTGACGTGTAACGAGTACGTCTCAGTCGCGCTGGGCACGTGCCATATCCCCGCGCACACGTGGTTAGCGCACAAGACTGACGTGTAACGAGTACGTCTCAGTCGCGCTGGGCACGTGCCATATCCCCGCGCACACGTGGTTGGCGAGGGGGTTCACAACGCTGACGTGTAACGAGTACGTCTCAGTCGCGCTGGGCACGTGCCATATCCCCGCGCACACGTGGTTAGCGCACAAGACTGACGTGTAACGAGTACGTCTCAGTCGCGCTGGGCACGTGCCATATCCCCGCGCACACGTGGTTGGCGCACAAGACTGACGTATAACGAGTACGTCTCAGTCGCGAAGCACGTCTCGTGGAAACTTCATTCATAGTCGACAAATCCACTCGAATTCCGTTATCCCTCTGTAAACGTAATTCAATATATCTTGAGAACATCGCCTTATATAGGGTACAATACCCTATTTAGGTTTACTCGGATAGTATTAGGTTATTCTTACAGCCCAGTTTCAATTGAATGTGTTGGGATCTCAGTTCCAACATTCAAGACATTTGAAAAATAAGGATAGGCAGTCGGTAGGCTTACTTTATCGGGAGCGGGAGTCGAACCCGCATTCTCCCGAATGAGAGTTCTGCGTGTTAACAATGAGCCACTTATGTCGGTCACACGTACATGTCATCTACCAACAAAATATTTGCTTATTTAGTGTCGCATTTTTTGCCGTTTGCCTTATATATGGCATTACATCCATAAACGTATGAATTATTGCTTATTAGCAGAGGCAAGAGTTTATGGTGAACAGCAATATAAATTACATGTATGTATACCCAAAAGGAAAAATTACTTCACATTTCGTGTTTACAGGGTTTTTATTTCACGGCAGGGTTAGCATTGCATGAGTTATGTTGATTTAGTTTTTAGTTTTTTAATGAATCGAACATTTTAAAATTTTAAAGTACCTCATAAAAAATAATCAAACTTACAGATTTCGCGACACATCGCAACTATTTACCATAGGCCCTACATTTAAAATCGGAAACACTTTAAATGGAAGTTTGGGAGTTCAGGAAAACCATCTTATACTGTTGTCTAGAATTCGTCTTTATGGTCCCCGCTCATTAGTTTGTCAGGTTTTAGACGAACTCCCCCCCCCCCCCCCCCCCCATCGCCAGGAGTATCGCTACTGCAGTGTCCCTTGGCTTGACATCGACTTCATCAGCTACCCCTAGTGGGCCTCCCCTCCACCTTCTTTCGCACACTTTTTGGCAGCCCGCCCTTAGCGGCGACATATTTCACCAATCATCAGCTTCCATACACCATTATGTGCTGCTGTATTTTAAAAAGAAAATTTTCCTTCAAGACATATCCCATTTTTCTTAATATATTTTTAGTTCATATGTCAAGTTCTAACGTCACTTGAGGCGTCTATTGGAAGGCGTCGAAAGAGGGGCGTCGAGTAGGCAGTGTAAATATACGGAGTTTTTTATTTTTCATCCCTCTCTCTCACTTGAGCATAACTCAAGTTTCATCAGCTCATCTCTCCTCATATTTTTTCCGCGCATATGCGGTGAAAAGTTTGCCAAGTCGAGTGCGCCGATATGCTGATGGGGAGGCGTAGCGTGGGCAAACAGTCGTGTCCTGTTACTCGATAAATAACAGATCGGGGAAACGAGTTATGAGCTCTTTAGAGGTGAGAAATTGGATTTTAGTCGAGGGAAGAAAGTTTGGGAGGGGGGAAGTGAGATGGGAGGGGAAACACTCGCGGAATTCCCATAAAGAATACATCGAACTCTAGAACGAAATAATAAACTAATGTAATCGAACTAGATTAGATGAAATATTATAACTATTCGATAAATCGAGACAACTAAGTAGTCTTACTAAACTTGGCGTTAGATTACAACGGTTTCATCAATTGGTTTCAAACTCTTTCGTATACATGTTTTTCGAATGGTTGGCACTTGATAGGAAGGAAGGGCGCAAAACGCTCCCCAGATATAATGTTTACTTAGCAAATATGAAATTCAAGAGCATAGCACATTCTCGCCACTAATGCAATTCTCTCTCTCTATTTGATCGGTGCGCATGATAGGCCTACTGAAGATACATTTTTCATAAGAGCTCGAAACGCTTTCAGAGGATGTGACCTCAAGCGGGATAGAAGTTATTGTGCAGTCAACCATAAGTTGGAAGAGGAAACTTTGAATACCGTCACCTCTTTATTCAGTGACGACAGCTAAAACACGAGGTGATATTTCGAACACAATTACTATATTCAGGCCACTCTCTAACCAAACTAGGCCTATATAAAATGTGTCAAGTATAAATTATATTATTGCATTAAATTAACCGACCAAAATATTTGTAGAAATGTACATTGGAAAGAATTATAATTAATCCCAGATAATGCAAAAATTTGCTTCTGTTCATTAGAAAAGTTTACTTTATAACACCGATGGGTCATGGTTTTATACTAATATTGCGTCATAAGCGTACGTCTGTAAAATATATTGGTAGGATGTTTTGTAAGTATTACCCTATAACATTGTTGCTTGAAGTGTTGGAAGAGTTTTAATTCTGAGCTGTGACCCAGTTTGCTCAGAGAAAAAACGGAGCTCATTACAAATCAAAGGGGTCTAGCTAGCGAACCAAGTAAAAAAATCAATACATCTTTCTAAAGGAAAAAGGGCGCAAAGACCTGTGTTGGTATGTTACAAGTTATGTTTACATTTGAAGAGCAATAGTTAATTCTAGTAAAATGTATTTCAGAAAGAAGTGTGATGCTAATTATGCCAGGGGATGTACTGTACCTACAGTCAAAGTAAAAAACTAGCTCGGGTTTCAATTGAGAAGATATTATGTTACATATTTAATTAATCGTAAATGCCCGCCCATGGGCATGAAAGGACAGCTGTTATATGAATCAGGCGCCGTACCCTGGCAGTATCGACCATGGCTCGGCTAGCTTTGACCATCTCCTTATTTGTAATATTCGGCATGGCGTAGAGCATAGACAACAGACCGGCGCTCCCACTGGGACGATTCCTTCGCGCGGATATGAAAGCTGGCTACTCGTATGAACGACGCTGCCCCCTGGGAGAGGTTTTCGAAGGCGTCCCAACGTCCATTCCGCCAGATTGCGGTTCGTAAGTCGCCAGAGACGAGTAGTCAAAACGACCCTTGTGGTATAACCATCAACATAACGTCAAGATGAAGCACTAGCGTAGGCAATCAACCATAACGGCCTGAGTATACCACACTCCTCGAACCTGTGTCCAATTACCGTGGTAAGTGACCATCAGGTCTTGACCAATCAGACGCCACTGTATGAAGGAGTGATTATTGTATTCCCACTGGAGGACTTGTACTCTCAGAGTAGTTGGATCTGTGTTTATTCTCTGCTCGCGTCTTTACGGCGCAACCTAAGACAATCATCGTAGTGAACAAAATTGTAGACTATAATAATATATTGAATGCATTAAAGTAAATTTGGTTACCCCATATTATGCATTCATTCTATATTCAGCTATATAACTATTTTACTCAACTAATGATTTTGCAGATGAATTCATATTTTTGTAGCACATCTACTTTTAGTGTTTGGAAATAATGTCCAACACATAGATTGAAAAAACCGTATATCAACTTCTCGATGATGAAATAGCGCCGTAACTTCTTTTATCATACTCTGCCTCCTGTCAGGAAATGTAGTTTAGGTACTTTTAAAAAACAGTACAGATAGCATCATACCCTGGGACAAAGTGATCGCTCTACTCTGTAACTGTTTATGTTGGTAAAGAGTAGCAGGAACGCTTGTACATTGTCTGAAATTCGCTTTTCCGGTTATCTAGGGTCCTAGGCGACGTTCAGGTTGGAGGTATAACCTTCATAACTGGTCAAAGTTCCAGCTTCTTACAGATAAGGCGCAAAGCCGTTTCAATAAGAGCACGCTACGTGCCGATACAAGGATACTCCTCGTCTTCACCGTCAACGTCATCTGTATTTACTTCGAAGCCTGGATAAGACAAATACAAAGAACTTCCCGCGGGAAAAAAACATTTCTATATAATATGTTCTAAAGCGGGATAACTGACATTTGTGATCCTGGCCTCAGTCGTGACAATTGTTCACGCAATCACTGGTTCACTGGTATTTGACTGTATTGCACGAGCTCCCATGCTACGACCACTTGAACATCGTATTGTTGTTGTTTCCTTAATCTAATCATATACCACGACGCCGATTGCCCTAACGAAGCTGTGATGCTTTTAACGAGAACAATACACGTTATTTATTAACGCTTGCTTCACAGGCAAGTATTTATTGGCATTGTTTTGAAATATCTTTCAATAAGTTCAGATAACGTACATATTATGAACTGTTAATAAAAATGATTTTCTTCTTGATTTATTTTTATCGTGTCTCTTTACATTTTGTTCTTGTCATCAACCATCATCGGCCTTGGAACTTGGATACACGTTTCCAATGCATTCCTGGCAGTACTCCATCTGGGGTCTATTTCCATTTACCCCGCATCTACGCGGGATTTAATATGAAAAAGGTAACCGAGCCCTAATATAATTTCTTTTTTTGATTCGTGAATGATGTTTACATTTCCGCTTGGCGCCTAGTCAGGCTTAGAAGGGAAGGTAATGGAGTGTGAGATTATGACGGAGATGCTCCCGAGCTATCGGGGACTGTTTGCCTGATTAGAGGAACCGGCAGCCAGATGAAATGTCTCATAAACCCAAATGATCTCAGAAAGGAAGGGAAAGATTGTTTTACATAATTTCAACATCTTCCTGGATTTTATTTTGCATTTGAATTTTCCCAATTTCTTTTCTCCTATGGACTTTCATTATAAAAGTAATCTATTTAATTATGTGAAGCGGTATATACAGCTAAGAAACGAAAGGAGGAATAAATATTTATTTTGCGTATAATTTGCAATAAAGTGGAAAGTTTTTTCTTCTTGCCGCTTTGTCCTTTTACGTCTCGGCACATTTACGTAATAACTCTCCATAAGAGCGATCAATAATTTAATTTATATACCGAGCGGGACTCTGTTAATAAATTAATAAAGGTTGGAAGGGGGAAAGTCGAGATCGTGATTAAGTCGAGTGTAATATTTTCTTTTCTCCTGCTCTCGTTCGAACGAGCCGAACAGGTGCCTGCTTTATTCCCTGCCCGTAGATTTGTCATCAGAGATAAATCTGCGCAAACTTCTTTGTATAATATCTTTGTCTGCGAGGAACAGTTGTGTCTGTTGGTTGTTCTGTTATCGTGTTGATGTTTATTAGTAAGAACAATATTTGACAGATTATGAGAGTTGGCTTGTTGGCTTGGCACAGTCTTGGTCTGGTGCATGGTTGACAACACAGAACAACAGAAACCTCCGACTTGGCCCCTTCTAAGCGGCCGCCCTTTGATATTCGTAATGACGATTCAACTTAAGCTCTTCAAACGAATATTAATCCCATTATTTCTTTCGGTTTGTTTAACCTGCCACCTTGCGTCTGGACCACCAGGGCCCCCGAAGTCGGCCTACAACAATTGGAGCACGGCTTCGAAATGGTTCTCTTTATTAAAGCTTCTTTCTCTTCTGCACACCTCATTTAACACTTTCCATTATTATAATCCTTTCTCTCTTGCTCCTTTTATTCACTCTAGATTCAAAATTTGGCACTGATTGTTAAAACAATACAACTACCTTGGCGCCTATTTATACGTAGACTATTATAATAGTGTCAATTTTGCCTGGGAGCTGGCTGGCTGACTTGATATACAGTCTCGAAGATGCTAGCTCTCCGCGAGCCAGACACCAAAACAAGGGCTTGTCAGAAGGGATTTCCTTCAACAAACTCGCTCAGTTTTTCAGGAGAATACAAAATTCAGGTAATTGGAAGTCGCAATTTGATTTTGTTTCTTCTTTTTTGCGCGGCAGATTGGATTTATGGACGCGTGTTCCGCGCTCATGTCGCTCGTCCTACCTGGGCAGACGCCCACTCATTATGAGCGCCCGCACTCGGTTGTCCCGGCATCACGATCCGTCACTCAATGCGGCCAGTAACGATCGAGTCACTCTTCGAAATGCTATAAATCTTGGTACACTGCACACAGTACACATACGCAGTTGAAAAACCCTTGGGCTCAATAGATTCGTCAATCAGCCTGCTGTCGTTCCGCCCCGCCTTAAGACAAGATGGATGCTGGACGGACACTTTGCTCCAACATGGGACACTTTTTTCAGCCGGATCCAGTATGCAGTGCACTCGACAACTACAAGCATGGCCCTCATAAAATGCCAATTCGGTTTTTGCTCTGCGAACTCTGGCCAAAAGCTCTTTTCTTTATAAAATGTTTTCTGGAAATGCGATTTGTTCCAGTGTAACTGATGATGTGAGTTTGAACGATTGACTCATCCCCAAGTTTCACTGTTCTCTGCTCGCTTATGTTTTATGCAGCCAAATGAAGACGCTTCCGCCTTTGTAGTCCGTATTCATTTAGAAACCATCTTGCCAATTGGCAGTACAGACATCATTCACGGCTTTACAAGTGTTTTAAGGAGTCAGATTTTAAGCGTTTTCACCGATCCTTAAACTAGGTGGCACACTTCAGAAATGGCTGTCAGAAATTTCAGCTCGTATAGTTGGTCCGTCATCTTGAATAAACATGTTGCAATTCTTCAACACTAATTGACGTAGCTTTTTGACATTCACGCTTTTTTTTACCCAAAGCGTTCCTCAAAGAGCCCACAACGGCACAGTGAACTAGTAGACGTTAATTTGGCACATTTATGCAGTGGGCGAAAATACTTTTCATTGTTTGTGTGTCTTATTGTTTCGCTCCAGTAAAAGTGCGACTTGTGAGCTCAAGTCTGAAATTCCAGTATTAACCCTTTTTATCTTTGAATAACTTTTACACAAAAATTACTAATTGGTTAGGTAAGCTACAATTTGATTTGTAATCAGTTATATACTTTTCAAAGGATTATCAACGTAACTAGTAATGTAGTATTCGAAGATAGGGGAATGAGAGAAGATGAGATGTGTGCACTGTGCAGACTGCAGTATATTATTTATTTACATGAAATTGGCATTACGTTTACTTTAGTGAGACAGTTCCAAAATTTTGATAAAGTTAATCAACATAATATTATGAACTGACCACCGATCTAATTTAATAATTTTTTGTTTTGATTTTTATTTAGTTTAAATAATGTTTCAACAACGAGTTACATAATCGTATTAGTTTATGTCTGTTTTGCTTTTGTTTAACATGTGAACCCGTTTCCGTAACCTAACACCACCATGTCCACAATGTTGTCGTTGTGGAGTCAGTTCTATGACCAAACCTCGTTACATTCCTGTCCTGCGACCACTGTGCACGTAAATACGGGAGTAGACGATTTGGTCGGTTCTCCGTTGTAGGGTTAGTTCTATGACCAAACCTCGTTACATTCCTGTCCTGCGACCACTGTGCACGTAAATACGGGAGCAGACGATTTGGTCGGTTCTCCGTTGTAGAGTTAGTTCTATGACCAAACCTCGTTACATTCCTGTCCTGCGACCACTGTGCACGTAAATACGGGAGTAGACGATTTGGTCGGTTCTTCGTTGTAGGGTTAGTTCTATGACCAAACCTCGTTACATTCCTGTCCTGCGACCACTGTGCACGTAAATACGGGAGCAGACGATTTGGTCGGTTCTCCGTTGTAGAGTTAGTTCTATGACCAAACCTCGTTACATTCCTGTCCTGCGACCACTGTGCACGTAAATACGGGAGCAGACGATTTGGTCGGTTCTCCGTTGTAGAGTTAGTTCTATGACCAAACCTCGTTACATTCCTGTCCTGCGACCACTGTGCACGTAAATACGGGAGTAGACGATTTGGTCGGTTCTCCGTTGTAGGGTTAGTTCTATGACCAAACCTCGTTACATTCCTGTCCTGCGACCACTGTGCACGTAAATACGGGAGCAGACGATTTGGTCGGTTCTCCGTTGTAGAGTTAGTTCTATGACCAAACCTCGTTACATTCCTGTCCTGCGACCACTGTGCACGTAAATACGGGAGCAGACGATTTGGTCGGTTCTCCGTTGTAGAGTTAGTTCTATGACCAAACCTCGTTACATTCCTGTCCTGCGACCACTGTGCACGTAAATACGGGAGTAGACGATTTGGTCGGTTCTCCGTTGTAGGGTTAGTTCTATGACCAAACCTCGTTACATTCCTGTCCTGCGACCACTGTGCACGTAAATACGGGAGCAGACGATTTGGTCGGTTCTCCGTTGTAGAGTTAGTTCTATGACCAAACCTCGTTACATTCCTGTCCTGCGACCACTGTGCACGTAAATACGGGAGCAGACGATTTGGTCGGTCCTCCGTTGTAGAGTTAGTTCTATGACCAAACCTCGTTACATTCCTGTCCTGCGACCACTGTGCACGTAAATACGGGAGCAGACGATTTGGTCGGTTCTCATGAGTCCCGAGTTCGGCTCAACCACCTCGCTTGGCTTCGCCCAATCAAAACTGACAGCATAGCCGATTCGTTCATTGCTCGAACTCGAGCGAGCAAAATACCAGTCCTTGAATACTCGTTCTTCTTACGTTATTACATGGACGATATATGGCCACTATTTACCATTACATCGTTATGAAAAATATCATAGTCGAATCACAGTAAATAAACCTGTTTTGTGCACAGCAGCTATGCTAAACGACGAGAGCAATCTCAGCTATACTATGTAATGCTTTATTATATGTACAATCATAAATACCTCAACTTTAATTATAATTGACTTGATTGTTTCAATACAACTTTGTTCTGCAGAACAAAACTTTGCAGTGCTGATTGTGCAAAATAATTGTGTGTCTGTAATTAAAATGGATTTAAAGTGGATTTATAAGTGTCTGCAGTGCGTTATGATTTTGATTTGAAAAAAATCATTACATTTCGCTAGTTACAGAGCTCGAACAGTCTAGTTATTATATTTCAATCACTGGGTTGAAGTGCATTATCGTTTAAACATCAATCTATTTCATGCCCTGTTCTGTTGTTATTACTTGAAATTCAATTACTCTTTAGCATAGCGCTACCGCTATCATAAACGTCTTCTCGTCTCATAATTTAAATAACACCTCTTATCACTGCGTTTAATATCAGGTTCTTGTTTTAAACGATTACAAACCACGCCAGCCGAGCTATTTTATAATCACACATGGTCGCGTTATGACTTGCATATTAATTACAACAACCGCAACAACACAGATATTATCGAGAGAGGAAGCCAACTGCCAGTGACATACACTGCCTAAAAAGATGTAGACTTTCTGATTAATCAGACGTTGCAGCTAATTGTCCCATTACTCAAACAATCAGATTGGTGTACTTATTTATAATCCCAGCTGTGATTAGAGGGGGAGGGGGAACTACTTCATTACGGAGCTATATAAAGACGTTAATTTTATTAGCGAGGGACTGAACGAGAGGAAGCATAACATAGCCTAAATAGATTTTTTTCTTTATAAATTTGTGCTCGTCTGTAATAATGCTTCCTACTCACGCACGTCGCTCGCTCGATCCTTCCTCCGGCTAAATGTGTTCATTCACGACACACAGGCTGAGCTGAGACCCCGCGTTATTTAGCAAACTACTCATCTCACTTCTTGAAGCGTAAGGGACGACATTTATTTCGCTGGCAAACTCTCTTGTCACAAAAATAACATTAGGAACGATAACTTCTTGCTGGATGAAATCTATTTGCATATAGGTGTGGCATTCACGTTTTTACATAAGCTACGTGTATGACTGTATGAGTAGTTCCAATGGACGTTTTATTGCACTTAGCTTGCAGTGTAATTATTAAGAGCTTGATGCAGTATTTGTATGTTAACTTAAACCTTTAGTTCGGGATTAGAGTCATTTAATTGTGTACTCTATGTTCAAAGGTGATGAATGATTATATCTATCAAGAAACTGTATGAACAGTAGGATAGGAAGAAGATTCCCGTGCAATCCAGTTACTTTTGAATTGCCAACAATTTTAATTGTGATATTTTGGGAAGTGGAAACTATATTTGCGTGTATAATTAAATAAGGGGGTAATTACCGCCTTTAATAACAGTATACTTATCAGTAGTATATTCATTCGCACAGAAATGTATTATTCGGGATTTTGAGATTTTACTAGTGTACTAATAGTTTGTATGGACTTGTGTTGTCAAGGTGTCTTTTACTAAATCTACTATACTATTTATATGTGTATGGTACATATACCTTCACGCGTTTAAGTTGTTGTTCTAAGTAATTTTGTAGGATGATGTCATTTCATTTTTGGCACTTCAATAAATTGAACTTTTAAGAATGGTTACACCATGGTTACACTCTGTTCTTGTAAGCCTAAGCCAGTTTACACTTGTACTTGCTTGCTAATTGAGTCAAGTACATCGCTTCACTTTGTATCGGATGCGCCTGATGTAGCCCAAACCCCCCTAATGTGACAGTTATCACTGCTGAAATGATTTTAGTACACATATGCATAACAGACCGAGACGCGAGTTGTTGTTTTAAAAGATGAGTCGCAACACACTGCCTGCCTGCCTTGCTACATTACACACAAGACGTGTTGTGTGTACAGAAGGGATGATATATTTTCATAACACCAACTGTACGATTATTTGCTTTGAGGGACATACCGCATACGCCGCCTAGAAGCAGCGGTGTTTATGACCGCTTATTAAAACATCTCATTCTGACTGGTGAGTTATGGCTGAGAAGTCTCCCCCCCCCCCCCATTCGAGTTTCTATTAGTGTTGGCATTGCTTCAAAAGAGCGTTCTCACTTATGACGCGGTGCGTCTGTTTGTGTGCTAACAGTCTACCCTACTCTGCTCGTCATAAAACAACACATTGTGATGTGATGATGTGTCGGTGGTCTGGTCTCTCCTTTCAGACAAACAAGTCAATTGCAATTTTTATTACGAAAATAAAAGTAGATTTCTGTTCGATGAAATAGCGATTATAAAAATTCCACGTCCCTCTGGCCACACAATACAAATGCACGTAGGTTCAAATCAGTATCCATTTTAAATTGTGCATAGCAATTGCTGTCGTTCACACATGATAGATGGGTCTAGAGTTGCTTGTACTAATACAACTCAGTATTTGACCAAAACCAAATTGACGGCCTATACACAATTTGAACTTTCTTCATTAATACAAGATAGGTAGTGATACTTCATTTGAGCCCATTCGTGCAGGAATGTTCACATGAGTTCTTAAAGATCTCACCTTCACGACTTATAACTGTGGAGGAAGTATAGGAGAGAGAAGTTGTTCGTATAAAAAATACACAATACACTTTATAATACAATAATTCCAACTTGACGCATTGTCTGTATTCTATTATTATTATCAAGGTGAAGTCTTATCTTCGTCAGTATATTTACTAATTGGATTTTCATGTTAACTGTGATGATGATATTAATAAATAATAATAATAATAATAGGAATATATTGCAAATAAGGTAATTTACATCTAAACGTAAGGAATAAATCAGCAATAAAAAAGTACATGTTTACACAAGTATTAATATTCTAGTCATTTTCTCGTGATTCAACTTTACCTGTTATTTCAAAATGCGTTGCTAAGTTATTTGCCATCCAGTAACTAGGTCTATTAAAATACACCTAGGGAAATGTGTAAATATCAACAGAGGGCAGAAGTGATTTAATTACTGTGAGTCGTTATAATAATTAATAACTATTGTGATAAACTTCAATTCCAAGAGGCAAATGTAAATCTCAGTTTCCGTATGAATGTAACAACATGATGGTATATTAATGGTGTCTTTGTTTTGTTTCAGGTGAGTGGTTACCTTCAGTCAAGGCCATTCTCCTGTGTGACTCGACGGCTAAGCTACCGCGTGACCTCAGGGGATCGACAGGCCAACCAGGTTGGATGACGTTTAGAAAATACTTAAAATACCACAATTATACGTTCTTGAATAATTATCATAGTGTTTGCATTTCTAGAAGGATTTCACTAACGCATTGAGCAAAATATTCTCTCTGCAGCAGTTAACATGAAACATACTATAGAAATGTGAAGGGAGGCAATGAACTATGAGAAGGGGTAATCTCATCTGAGATTTTCGGATTGCATAAAATGAAGCCATCACTTTTGTAAATTATATTTGTTTTAATGGTTGCAACTGTAAATATTTGGGAAATTTCGTAACATTAATTGAACACGAAAACACAATCAATTCTTAACACAAACTTTGAACACAGCATTTGTCAAAATATGCAAAACCATCGGGACATTGAAAAATCTGCAATAAGAATAATTGCGTTTATTTTAGCGATCCCAAACTTCTCGCGTACAGTGCAAACACCATAATGGAGTCCTCGTCAAGTTGTAGGGATCAGATTCTTGCAGTGATAGTCCGCGTGATCATATGGATTACGTGTATTTTAGCTTGTCGCGTATATCAGCTAGTTCATTGCGAACAATAGATGACTTACAACCTTAATTTAATTGACGTTTTCCGATAATAAATACTGTTGTACCATGCACAACAATTAATCGGCTTACTTCTAAGACGTGCATATTTGCATTCCCGTTACACAGGCTTCGTATGGCTTTAGAAGGGATTGCAACTTTATCATTGATTTATTGATCAAATAATGCGTTTATGCCTGTATTTTCACTACATGACGTAGTAAACGACCATTATTGGTTTTATGACGAACTCTTGGCAATAAATTACAGTCGTAGTTGTTGGGCATTGCATGATATCGGTAACTTGATCGGTACCTAATCTGAATAGTACGTATAGTATACATAATTGGTTAAGTTCACAATTGAATGTACGTATATTTATACAAATATCTAATGTTCGCTTATCTAATTTTCTACCAGGAGTAAAGAACAACATAATATACTATCCACAAATAAAATAAAATTTCCTGTTTGTTCATTCGGCCGTACCAGACTAGCTTCAATTAATCAATTAAGCATATTTTTAAGGACGTTTAGTAAAGGCCTACTCATACAATAACAAATGAATGCAGTTTTATTCCGTCCCAAGATTGTGTGGGTGGAAGTACAGTTTTGAATGCCGCTCAATGCTAATGAGTCGAGGCTGGCAAAATGATCGATATTGATGTCTCACCCCTCCACTCCTAACAGAGCAGGCAGACACACAACACGAGCCAATAAACTAATTCTATTAACTTTTGATATATTAGTTCAATAAAAAGTTAATAATGATGATATGGCGGGCGGATATCAGTGGTGTGAGGTTGCGGGTTGTTTTGCGCCTTCCCCCGACGCGGGGGGTGCGTGCGGGTACTCACACATGTGCGTGCGCGGCAAGATTGCGTGCCCCCCCCGTAGCAGCAGCACGCAAACCACCTCAGAACGACCGACTGTGGTTTCCGAGGTCTATTCTGACCACCGCTCCTTGAGTACACGACAAGCTTGATTGTTTGTCTTTCTGGCGACTTACGCCTCTCTCGTGATCAATAGCGTCTTCATTTAGAGCGCAACCTGTAATGCTACATCACGCAGCCAATATATTATGAGTTCAGTGGCTTCGCCTTGTTAGAACGTGATTAGCTAGTCGGGACGTCACATCATCAACTATTTATGTATTTAATTATTTAAACCGTAAGAAAGACATAGTCTGCACGAAACCGAATCTAAGGAGAGCGTTTACTATTATCTATTCCTTAAATAAATACACTGTTGAGTTGGCTAGACTCTCTAGCTGGAATATTGGGAAAATACTCAACTTTATTTTTTTTGTAATCGCATAACAAGTTGTGTTATTCCCGCGTAGTTTAGAGGTTTCAACTCGTTCGGAATATATAATGTATGAGAATTGGTGGGAGTAAAGTGTTATTCCGCGTAGTTGACATTCATGTTGGCAAAATTGTGAAGGTTCCGTTCTAAACCCGCGTAGTTGACACATGTTGGGCAAGTATCATTTATAAGGATTGGTGGAGGCGCCGGGTTATTTCCGCATAGTTGACGGAGAAGAACTTGTGACAGTATAATACACAAGCATTGGTGGAGGCGCCGGGTTATTCCTGCGTAGTTGACGGACAAGAACTTGTGACAGTATAATACACAAGCATTGGTGGAGGCGCCGGGTTATTTCAGCGTAGTTGACGGACAAGAACTTGTGACAGTATAATACACAAGCATTGGTGGAGGCGCCGGGTTATTCCCGCGTAGTTGACGGACAAGAACTTGTGACAGTATAATACACAAGCATTGGTGGAGGCGCCGGGTTATTCCAGCGTAGTTGACGGACAAGAACTTGTGACAGTATAATACACAAGCATTGGTGGAGGCGCCGGGTTATTCCCGCGTAGTTGACGGACAAGAACTTGTGACAGTATAATACACAAGCATTGGTGGAGGCGCCGGGTTATTCCTACATAGTTGACAAGAGGATTTGGTTGAACAATCCTAATGTTCGTTAAATACTTACCAAATTAACAACTATAACGATATAATATTTAACAGTATTTTAATCTATCTATACCTTTAGCTGTCACACGAATCCTGTGTATGCCTGCCTTTCTCAGGATATTATTATTCCTTACCAAGCTTGGTTTCAATGTGGCACTGACTGCACATGTTTTAACTTCAGTGCAAATGAATGTATATGCATCCTCCTTCCTATGTATACATAAAATAAGCCTAGATTTAATTACTTCCGATAGTTGAGGTTTTCCTGAGAATAGAAAGTAAATACCCTGTACCTCAATTACACAAATCAATGCATCTATCTCTGTATATAAGCACGTTTGAACTCGTTAACTGTATCGAACGGTTTCCCATACGAGAGTGATCCTATCTTTATTTGAATCTTGATCGGTAACCTCCCGTGTAACTGTAACTGGGTCTGAGGGTTCGAAGGTTCTTCATTTGCACGTTTCCTGAGTCCCTGATAGGCCTGTCGATGTGCACGCATGCACTCTGAAAACGACAATACATAACATTCAATCAATCTTGCGAAATCAAAATGGTGATTCATTTCAAATTAATTGACCGATATGATGCACTAAATGGGATTGGTTGGAGATAATGGTTGAGCAATTACAATTAAACCGTGTAGGCCTCGAGTAATTGGCATGTACAGTGTGAGCGCCCGTTACATTGCCCGGGTAATCACTAATCAGTAATCAGTAATGTGCCGTTGGGTGTGGAAATTACTGAAATGCAATTGCACATGAGTGGGTTCGATTATTATTTCAATCAATATTTGGACGGGAATGCTCCCGTGGGACTAACTGGTTTGTGTAGTTACCGCGCTAGAACCAATCGTGTGATTGCACTTTATTTTCATAATGAATTTCGCACGCAAATGGTTATTTCGAGCGAAATCGATGTACGTGTTGGTTGGTAACAGGTGATTTATAATGGATATTCATTTTAAAGTAGTAACGATTATTGCATTTGCATCAGTCATTATTTTATTCTTACACACATAATGAGCTTTGTTCTGTGACTGATAACCTAAAAATATCCCCATTTCATTGTGTTTTATAAATGTGCATTTATAACGAAACATTGCAAAATTATTAAAGTTATTAATCTCTAAGTTTTTGACTCTAGTATTAATGATTACAGACAGCGTAGTGTAGTGTAGAAATGTGTTCGCCCCGAGGGTCCTCGCACTAACACACACGAAGCCATCTGGAGGTCGCCCGCCCCAAAACTAAGTAACATGGTCGCTTATTAAGAAAAGAGAGGAAAAAGGAACACTCGCATGTATTTAAAATGCATCCAGCGCAGTTGATAACAGTTTACAGAAATGCTAATACTAAGGATTTACATAACACGCGTTTATTGCAGTAATGGGTGGGCTGATGAAAAACTTGTTTAAACAGCTACGTATCGACCGTCATTATTGCTCGGATATGATAGCATACATACGTATATATGCTAATCATTAATCAATTATTTATTTGCATCATTTGGTTACCTAATGTTATTGCCGTTATTCTATTTTATTAGGAATTATTGTTATTTTGTTGTTGTCATATGTAGGCTACTGATAGACTTTATACGCAAAGTCAGTCACAAATTAAGATTCTGGTGACTGGTGAGACATTACATGAATAAATTATAAATATCTATGAAAGGAGAGTACAATAGGTGAGAATTATTCTTTAATGTTATTTTGTTTGTGGAAGTACCGATTCTTGTATATGGGCAAAATATTTGCATTCCAGTGTTAATAAACCACAAAAAACAATAACAGCAAACGGTGATGTCCATGATAATAATAATATTATGTTATTAGGCCTGCACATAAAAAATAATAATTCCCATTTTATTCAGTTTGAGTTTATAATTCCCTATTTTGTCAAAATCGTTCATATCGATAAGAATGGCGCCAACTTTGACCGTTATTCGCGTTAAAACCGCCCTTTGCTAAAACACGTGTGTGGGTGGGCTGACGTGAATGTTAAATAGGGGTAGCCAATCAGAAAGCGGGGGGAGTGGGCCCACCAACATATGGTCAACGAACTGTTACGAACACTAATTGATGGCGTATTTTTGACAAATTAATGGTTATGATGCCGTGTAAGTGTGCTGTGTGATATTCTAATCATCGATGGGGAACCGAGGGGAGCCACAACATGGTTTCTAACACCATTTATAAATAAAATTTTAATTAATACTAAGAAATTAGTTTGTCAGAGTTACACATAGTAATACATGCATAATTAGGGTTTGATACAGTCACGGCACAAAAAAATAGACGTTAAGTTCTGTTGTTCCATTGTGACTGATGTAAGTTGGACAATTAGACAATTATGACATAAACACAAACTTCATTACCAATGAATGAATAGTTTGCCGATGGCCATCACGACTAGGCGTTGGTCTTGCTTGACTCGAGTAGGCCTAACCCAGGTTTGAATACTGGCTGGGGCATCGATATCCTGATGCGTATTCACCGTCTCGATTAGTATCGTTGCCAAAATATAAAACATAACTCCCAAATGTCATCATTGCACATTCTTTTAGCTTTACACAATTTTGACGCCGAAGACTCTATTATTTTTACATATTTTACATTTCATTTTTCTATTCTCAAAACATTTAGGCGCGTATTATAGACATGAAAATAGTGACGGTGTTGTTTGACGTTATTTTTAGCAGCACGAAATTATTTTGATAACGGAGGTCCCATGTGGCTTCTTTTCATGCACGCGATTGTACACATATAATTTGAATTTACAATTAGACCCAGAACTAATTGTTATCGCGCATTTATACAATAGGACGTAGGTGTCAAGCATATCTACAAATGATAGTCCATATAAATGCATATTATCTCTCACCTCACGTATACTAAGAATAAAACACACATACAATTCATTCCAGCTGTCTAGATTAACCGTATCGGTGGTGACTTGAGCGCATGTTTCTGTGTAGAGGTGTAGACCTTCCTTATCGCTGAAACCCATCGGAGAATTAATAACATAACAGTGTTCAGCCGCCCTCTTCCGGTTGAAACTCAAAACATGATTTAACTTGGCCAAGGGTGGACAGTATAGTTTGTACCATTGTGTGATTGATTCGAACCCATAGCCTGCCACTTAACTAACAGCTAATGGAGAACAGACAGACCAATTCACATTTTTGTAACTTAATTTTGTTGACGTTTAAATTGAAATTAACGTCTGTAAAACGGACTGGACTGGTGCACGGCTGTCGGGACATTATTGTCACCTCACTGGAGGAAGCAACATTTGTTGCGTTTATTGATTCAGAGTATTTCAATATTATCTCAAGTGTGTCTTCTTAATCCAATCTAACGTTATGTGTAATTTTGTCCCACATAGTAGAACACTAATCAATTACTTCAACTGTACTTGTAGGACAGTTATTTCCGTTCAGATGTTTCAAGCAAAACTTCTCAACCCAACCATTTTGGGGATTTGGCCTTCTTTCGTTGAAAATTTGTAACACAAATTGATACTTTTCGCTATATATGGTAGATTATGATAAATTCAATTGAACGTTTAATTTCGTAATGATGGAATTTATTTTAATCCTGTGAAGTATTTCACAATCCATAGATTAAGAAACCCAAATACGTAGTTTTTATAGTCATTGCATCTTAGCTTGATATTCTGTCGTTATACCTTGTTGGTATTACGCCAGGATCGAGCACTCGACCAACACGTGCTCTTGCCAATGTGTCAAGTAAAGACGTGACGACGTGATAGAAACGCTCCTTACAAATCATCTTTGCGAGTTGGGCGATGGACAGCCCTGAATTTATTCAAGAGTAATTAGTTTTCATTCTCTAAAAGCATTGCTCCATGGCAAAGTTAATGTTTGTGAAATGCGTAAACAATTACTCCGGTCTTAAAATAATAATTTGAACTGCCTTTATTTTCTCTAACTGACAACTTCCGTTTACACATTACATATGCAGTGATCATTGTTGCGCTAATTTATCGCACGTACAACTATCAAATATTTACATAAAGAAACCATGATTGCTATTTTATTACTGAGCTAAAACCAGATGATAATATTTATGTTGTGGGCTAGGGATGTGAATACAAGTGCGAGGGTAGGACGTGCGCTGCATATAACAAGTAGGCCTACAAACCACATAACCACATACCGGGGGAATAGATTAGGACGCTTTGGCCCCACCAATGAATCAGTCATACAGTCATACTCATTGGCCTACTCTATACAGATGCATGAATCAGTCATACTCATTGGCTTACTCTATACAGTGCATGAATCAGTCATACAGTCATACTCATTGGCCTACTCTATACAGTGCATGAATCAGTCATACAGTAATACTCATTGGCCTACTCTATACAGTGCATAAATCTTTCATTCATACAGTAATACTCATTGACCTACTCTTTACAGTGCATGAATCAGTCATACAGTCATACTCATTGGCCTACTCTATACAGTGCATGAATGTAAACTTGTAAATGCTATGAAACAAACAAACAAACTATGTGAATACGAACGAAATGTCAGGAGTATAGACTATGAACAACAATTTATTATAATATCTGTACAACCTAATTTGGTTTTGAATTTGTCCCTCTTCAGGTGACTGACTAGGTATAGGGTTATAGTTGGGACTTAGGAGGGAGGGAATATTAAAGGGTTACGATTCCAGCATTCGTCTTTTGATGATCTGAGGACAAAAAATGCTTCAGTGTGGTTGCCTTTGTCCGGCGTCGAACGGGCGACCTACCGAGTTAGAATCACGGGACGTTTGTGAGTCTAGTGGACCGCTTCGCTCATCCCGTGCGTACATACTTGCGCTAGGTGTCGTATGATCGCTCGCGGCAGCAGCTGTGTCGGCCGCCGAAGCACCTGCGCACTAGGTTTGTGCGCACCCTAGGGCCAATCATATCATGCCCGAGCAGCGTAGGTGTCTTTGAGCTTTTCAAGATCACGCGATTATTTTACTATTAATTTTCTCGTTATCATCTTTACACGTCGGGGGTTAGACAGCTCTGCTTGCGATACCCATGTTGCGCTATTGCATTTCAACTCCTTGTTAGAAGTGAAGAGCTTATGCAAATCATAACATCCTCTCGCGCATCTGTCCTTCCTCCCGCCACGGGATGGGTGTGAGCGTGGCTGGAACACCAACGACGTTTCGACTCACTCGTCAATAGATTCACTCAAAAGCAGGTGACATTATATTATACATTTTATTGCATTGTGATTGGAATGATTTTGTTTAATGATATTTGTAGCTTCACTCCAAGATAAAATGTGGTATGGTATTTAAATAGTAACATACAGTTTAGTTGTACGTATAATGCATAGGCAACAGGCGCGTCGGAACGTTTTTGGTATAAGAAGGGGGGGGGGGGGGGGCAATTCCAGACGCAATAAGGTTATGGTAAACAAAATATGATACAAAAGTTGGCTTATAATTATGTATCAATCCTCCACAAATCCAGTAGTTATCCACTATAGCATCGTTTATTTGTACTCGCAACGAGGATGGGGTGAAGTCCCTAGCTGCCGCCGGAGGCAACTATGCCGTAGGCGAAGAAACTTTGCTCTGCATTATGTTGCATGGACTAAAACACGTTTTGAGGTGATATCTTGTCATAAACAGAAACTCATTGTTTCGATTTGACAAGTTGCAAAAATATGAGACGTAAAGCACAAATATCAATCAATCAATAAAAAACAGTACAACGGATAAACATTCCTGCTATGGTTGGATTGTTTCTTTCTGGAAATGAATTGTTGACAGATGACACAATCATCCGATTTTGCTTTCCCAAAAAGTAAAAATCTTGATTTGTCGGGCACGCAGCCAAGGACCACATACATATTATATTTGTACTATACGTTTTCAAGTCTAAAATCTGCCTCCTCTATGCCCCCATGGCATGAAAGTTGGGGGGGGGGAAATGCCCCCTTGCCCCCCCACCCTATTTCGACGTCACTGATAGGTGCTCGTATTATATGATACAACATTTTCAAAATGGAAAAGTGAGCAATTGTTTTTTTGTATTTTTTTCAAATAGCATAGTTAATTTGAATGTTATTTTTGTATCATTCATAAGATATTTCAAAATATCTGCTTGTAAATTAAGGAAGACTACTTTTTAATATTCTGTGTATCGAACATTTTCGTTTTCGTTATGGTGTTTCGTGCGTTGCGCTTATTTGGAACTTTTTATTTATAGCTATTTTAATTGGTAGACCTACTACTGTATATTATAATATTGGTATTATTATATCTTCATGTATATTTACTTTGAGGACTGGTCAGCACTCAGCAGCTGTAACACGCTCTGTGGCAAATGAAGCTCACACGCGCCGCCGTATTGAACGGGACAAGAAAGAAGTCTGAGGACAACGGTACCGGTAGCTGCTTTGGTCGCGTCGATGACTTTTACGGTTTCCAGAATGGATGTTGTACAACAGAAGAAGAATAAGAATGCAATTCATGAAATCCTCCGTGTAAAGTCAATAACCCGATCAGATCGGTTCAAGAACTCTCGCATGGACGATTGCGGATGAGTCGACCGTCTCATTGTCTTGCAAACACTTGTTACTTCATCTGCCTCCCTCGCTGCTCAACAGCCAATAAGAATAACCATTCATCACGCGCTCTTGTTATTTAGTCATTACTTTACAGATGACGCAATTAAAACGCGCTACGCATCATTGTGCGTCTTTGCGTACCTCACCTGGCACTGTGCAAGTTGCGTGCCAAGCCAAGACTATATACATACCTTGTGATGGCCGTCGAACGGCGGCTATCGACGTTGATTAACTATCCAATTAAATTTAAAGAAGCAATGCCAAGTGTGATATTGAAAGTAAATCATTTTACACCTGGTACAGAAAATGAAAAATAATTTAAAAATAATTTGTCTTGCGCAAGTTTATGAATCTAATCTAGCATCAAACGAAGTGGTGCTCTATGAGTAATGTAGAGTGCTTCCATTTATCTGGGTGCGCAGCAGCGAAACACAACAAAAACACGTTATTAATCATTGAAATAATTGAGATAGTATCTTAAATGAAAATGGACAGCTATTAAACTTCTGAAAATAGCATCAAGCTGATAATATTGTTGAGACCATCGCTTGAGGATGACGTTTTAACAACCCGTGGCTAATTTGGAGGCAGGAGGCATAATAAATACCGGGCACAAGCACCGGCGAAATTGTTGAAACTCCGTCATAATGTAAGGGTCCCGTCACTGAGATATTTATGATGGTTTTAGACCCCCTGCGTTATTGAATATGACGGTCAAATATTTCGACTGAGCCTTTCACCTCCCATTGTGAGCTACAGGGCTAATGTCCAACCCCACATTTCTCTGTGAATATGTTGAGCGTGGTAAAAACGTGAATCCTGACAATGAGGTGGTTTGTATGTACAGTAAAGTGCATGGAGATATGGGTTGGTCAGGCTACAACAAACATACCTCCAAGCTCCAAGATTAGAAAAATAGCCACGAACCAATTCCTATAAACAAAAAACGCACCACGTTCACGAAAAAAATTAAAAACGACGAAAAAATGTGTAAGTTCAATGTTGAAAGTATCAACTTGACAAAAAATGCAACCTGAAATAATTCCTCCAAAAATATTCCCCTACATAAAGAATTCAACTATTGCGTGAACAACAATCGCTCATACATAAAGCTTAATTTCAAAAATTTAAATGAGTTATACCTAAGTACACAAATACATACAAAGTAAAAACACAACATAATCCAAATGAAGTGTATCCAATGAAAATGTATAACAATTCGTTAGCATAGCTGTAAACAAAAACATAGGCCTATGCATTGCGCTAAACGAGAGGCAATGCTCATGCACTCCAGTTCCAGTTCCAAAACCATTGCGCTAAACGAGAGGCAATGCCCATGCACTCCAGTTCCAGTTCCAAAACCATTGCGCTAAACGAGAGGCAATGCCCATGCACTCCAGTTCCAGTTCCAAAACCAATGATGGAATCGATCGACCATGATGCAACTATTCTTGATCAGTCTTCGCCACAATATGAGGCGTAAAGCCCAAGTGTAAAAGATGATTGATAATGAATCATTCCAAGTATTGTATACAGCTTGGAAAACACCTTGAAAAATTTAATACAAATTTATATTTTATTTTATTTTGTTTTTTATTTAATTTAATTTTATTTTATTTTATTTTATACTATTTTATTTTATTTTATTTTATTTTATTTTATTTTATTTTATTTTATTTTATTTTATTTTATTTTATTTTATTTTATTTTATTTTATTTTATTTTATTTTATTTCATTTTATTTCATTTCATTTCATTTCATTTCATTTCATTTCATTTCATTTCATTTCATTTCTTTTATTTTATTTTATTTTATTTTATTTTATTTTATTTTATTTTATTTTATTTTATTTTATTTTATTTTATTTTATTTTATTTTATTTTATTTTATTTTATTTTATTTTATTTTATTTTATTTTATTTTATTTGTTTGTTCCAATAGCAGAGAGCTTATAGAAGGTGTATGCATTCCAAGTGCCGTGTCTCAATTTCCATGTACGAGTTGTACTCTGGTCAGCATGGACGTCCCCAGGGCATTGTTCGTTTCAAAGTGGAAGAGTTTTTTATGGTTTCACTCCCAATAGAACGTGTCTGTGACGCCGCAGCCCCCAATAAACCATGGAGTACCCCCTCCCGGCAAACTACGTCGCCCTGTTATTGTTATGGACGGACTATATACTTTTGGATTATATTCAGACCTGCACTCACACAAAGACAACGGGCAGGAAATGGACGGTGACTGTAAAATTTTTCGCATGTTTTATTGTGGACCGTAAAGTGACCATGGTATGATAACCTCTTTCGAGGAACTTATTTATATCCCTTCAAATCGTGCAGACCTTTTTGAGTACTTTCGAGGGTGGGGAAAAAAATAAAGACCAAAAACATCGTCAAAATTTTAAGACTTTCGTTTCGTATGAGCTTGGAATTTACTGCACCTCGGACCCTATAGCCGGTATATCTTCGCTTACTTTAGGCAGATAAAGGTGCTCGTATATAAATGTGACTATAAAAGCGAGTTGAGTTTTCTCGTGTAAGGCGTCATGAGTTCGCTAAGAAGGTTTTCTATTATAACTTTTATTCACATTCGACTTTTCAATGCTGAGCGAACAAATTAATCGTTTAGTTTGTACAAATATGCAAAATGTTTGTGCTTTTTATGAACATATATTCTTAAAATTTATATGAATTGCATTTCATCATATTTTTTATAAATACATACAAAACACATTATGATTTGCACTAGGTCATCGTTTCGATATTTGAGCAATAAGGTGACTACTGAATAGTATAGAATATAGACTGTAGAATATGCTTGAACTATTGTGTTTTGTGTGTTCATTGATAATATATTACATGTAGGTGGAAAT
Source organism: Isoperla grammatica (assembly GCA_945910005.1). Lineage (NCBI taxonomy): Eukaryota > Metazoa > Arthropoda > Insecta > Plecoptera > Perlodidae > Isoperla > Isoperla grammatica. The sequence goes on along the minus strand of OX246737.1, from coordinate 89,254,286 downwards.
TGTGAACGAAAGTCCAAGACAAATTTAGAAATATACTAACAAAATTTGCTCTCGTATCCTCTTCTATTTATTTAACTTCGGCTATAGATTGTCAATTTGTTTTCGATTAGCTTTTATTTGAAAGAAAACGCTTATGTCTCAAATATGTGCGGAAAATAATTTTTCCGAGAATTTTACTCTGTATTGTGCTTCGCTTGAAGTTACTGTCCTCCCCCCCCCCCCCCCCCGGGATTTTGCTGTGGGCAGTGCTTATCTATTAATCTTCAAATAGCTCACACATCGTCTCGATTGCTTCGTTGCACAAGCCTCCATCGAAGGGGGAATTGGAATAGGGCCATCCATCGTTCACACTGCCTCAACTCAAACGATCTCCTTAGAACGTATTCACGTTTGTAGCATCCTCAGTAGTTGTGTAGTTGCCGCACTTAATTAAAGACGTGTGATTATAGAGCGTCCGACATTATTACAGTAGAGCTGCGTCTATGTAACGCGTGTGTGTGATGCAAGTAATTGTCTCAGATATAATAGTGGTTTGCTGTAAAACTGTTGCCCGCATCGGTGTGGGAGTGGAGTGGGACTCCGTAGCGTATATCGATTCATTCACCGCTCATTGAGGCAGATCAAGGTCCTGGAGATTATGGGGGAACTACTCTCATGGCAACATTGATAGCTATTCTTTAATCTGCCATCCTTGACTACCCCTCAGGCCCAAATGGTGTACGCGACGGCCTAATCACGCAAACACGAGGAAATATTTGTTGCCAGTTTCCTGACGTTTGTGTTTATTCTGGTGTGTTTCGAACTCCCCGGTCTATTATTTAGGCTACACCTCCACATGGCGGTACCGTTCTGGTTTTCATCAACCCGGGAATATATAAACGATTTAAACAAAGCATCAAATCCTAACTGCGTATTTTTGGATAATGTCGGCCCTGGCTGGAGGTTAAGCTTGAATAAACAGGTGTGAGCTAGGTGAATATCTCTTGTCTTGGCATTGTCTGGCGGCCGTGGGGTGGGGGGAGAGGGGTGTAAACAAGCGGGGGAGGGGACAGCTGTTGCCGGATTATTCAACAGCCGCAAGAACAGCTGTGACGTCACGTGGAATATCTATATCTTGTTGTTGAGTTGTATAAATACTGATATATGCTAATTGGAGCCTAAATTCTCCGACTGGCAGATAGGCCTACTTAACAAGTCAAACATATATTATATCTTTGCTATTAAAATTATTTTCCTGTTAATTTCTCATTTGAAATATATTGCGGCTGTCCAAATGAACATGACATTGAATTACAGATATGCAAATCTAATCACTAATTTTCATCCACTTGATGTTGAATATGCATACGAAGAGATTGTGTTTCTCATATATGAAGTGAAAGGAGTGAATTACAGCCAAGTCGGATGGGAAGTGTATCTGTGACAAGTTAATGATGGAGATTATCTACGATTGACAATATATAAAAATATCGTGTGCGTGTCTGGCCATTGGAAATGCAACACAATCACGTCTGCACTTGGCTGCAGCTAATAAGGTATGCGCAGAGTCATATGCAGTTCGCAGATCGTATCGTCGGGGTGTTTAGTATGGGCTGACGCATCTCACTCACACAGCGACGGGATTCAAGTCTGTCACGAGAAATCATTTGTTATATGACAGAGAATTGTGAGTGAATACTAATGATTGAAATCCCTCGTTGGCGCCTACAAGAATTTCTGTAATCGAACAGAGATTGAGAACAATTAGTTTTTCAGAATGTTGTAATTAGTTATTCTTGAGCCTCGCCTGGATTGCGTCCAACCAGCGAGCCTCAAGGCGCGAACAATCTGGATTGAGCGGCGATAGGGGGAGAGCATGTTACGTCACTTCACTCTCGTCCATTTACTAAATACCGTTGTTGGCTTCATCTACGCAAGTGTGTTGTACTTGTATCGTACACAAAACGTTTTACCAAAACCCGAATAAAATAATTATGTCGTAAATGTTTTTAATTCAGCAAAGCAGTATCTGATCAGCAGCAGCAGTATCTGATCACTCATCAGCAGCAGCAGTATAGTATCTGATCAGCAGCAGCAGTATCTGATCACTCATCAGCAGCAGCAGTATAGTATCTGATCACTGATCAGCAGCAGCAGTATAGTATCTGATCAGCAGCAGCAGCATTATCTGATCAGTAGCAGCAGCAGCAGTATAGTATCTGATCACTGATCAGCAGCACTATTATAGAATCTGATCAGTAGCAGCAGTATAGTATCTGATCAGTAGCAGCAGTATAGTATCTGATCAGCAGCAGCAGCAGTATCTGATCAGCAGCAGAAGCAGCAGTATAGTATCTGATCAGCAGCAGCAGCAGCAATAGTATCTATAGTATCTGATCAGCAGCAGAAGCAGCAGTATAGTATCTGATCAGCAGCAGCAGCAGTAGTAGTATAGTATCTGATACTGTGGTCATTTACCTGCAATCTGGACTTGTGTAATGTCAATGCATTTTCTTACTTCGAGATTCGGAGTACAGATAACTAAAAACTAATTGTATTGGTGTATCATTGAGAGTTGTATACAAGTGCTATAAACATTACTGCGAAGGCAATATAACATTTGGTCGAGTCATGTCCATTAATCCTACTGTGGAATTCGTGTATAAAATTAACTGGAGAAGTGTATCTACAATTAATATGAGATTTACTCGTTAACCTAAAAAGTGATGATGAATAAACTAGAACGCTGTTGCACTGTACATGTTGTGTTATAGTTACAACATACCAGAATCCACGCTAATATTAATTCCTGCACCTAATTATTTCGTAATTAATTGACGTAATAAATTTCATCATAGGCTACAAGAATTGTTTGCGAATGATGTGTTGTTCATGATCATATTATGAGTACTAGCCTCAACTTCCGCTAATGCTGAGCAGGGCAACGTGATATGTTGCAGGGCACATTAGTAGTTAGTGAATAATCTACGGTCCACCTGACGCGTTGCTAATGTTTGCACGTATGGTATTCTCTGTCATTAGCAACATTATGTTGTTACACATGTTTACCTTCTTGCATTCACTCAATAAGTTTATAAATAAATAACAATAATAATACATTAAATAGTGTGCCTAATAGTAGTAATCAAAATAACAATGTGTATAAGGTCGCTTGATAACAATTGTATGTACAGCAGACTAATGCAAACCCTGTGATATTATGTGAATACTGTTTGCTACGTAAAACATCGTAATGGCAATCAGATATGGGATTGTGAAATTTACATGATAGTGAAAACAAAACTACAAGATTTATTGGTAATTATTGCGGAAGATACAATTACTATTTTTTTTAATTCAAACAAAAAATGTCTGCAATGGGAAATTACACCAAGCAAAACTTATTCTATTAATCGCTTATAATATAATGTTGGAATAGGCACGCTTGACTATAAAGATGTATTCAGTTATACTTTGTAGTCTGAAACTATGTTTGAAGCGATGCGATCAGCAGCTGTAAAACCAGTAATGACGCTCATCTCTCTCTCTCTCTCTCGTCGTGTCTCGCTCTCTGTCTCAGTCTCTGCTCAATCATGAGATGGATTTTATGGAAGCCGCCTACATAAGTCTGGAAACCCAGTGCGATATTCTGGACGTCACTAATGCAACAGGATATTGAAAATACGAACTGAAGTACAAAGGCAAACAAACATTATTTCCTGAGTGCTGCTGCTAATATAACACCAGCCAAGTATTGTAGGAACGTGTTAATCTTTCCTAATATGCATGATTGTGTGATGTCTTTTACTATTTAGGTGTTTGAACGCACATTTATTGAAACTAATACCTACATAAAGAATAAACTGTTTGTCAGTCAATTTGTATTTTCTAGTGCGAGGTATACAATTCAATGTATGTAACTATGTTAGCTCCTGAGTCGTCGTTTACGAACAACGTTAGAGAATAAACGAGTCTCATAATATCTGACGGTGTCTCGAGCCCGTGGATGCTCAATGGACCTTCAAATAACCCCAGGTAACTACACTCGTTGTCTTGCACGCCCTTGCTGTGTTTACGAAGCAGCTGGTGCATGGTTCACACTTGCCAGAAAACGTAATAATTAGTAGGCTATGTGAATATGTACATTCCATGCTGTTAGTTCTCTACTCTTTGTTTTCTTTCCGACTCAATCGACATTGGTTACGTGTCATCGTGTACGTAAATTGAATTAGTGAGTAATTAAAAACGTTGTCTGTAAGATAACAAGTAGCAGGCCTATCTAGAGAGTCAATAACGCATCGTGAGACACAGTTCGATCGAAGGGACTTGTGGAATTGTTTATGACTACAGGAAAATGTAATTACGAAAGATGTAACTGGATGCGAGCGAAGTAATAAATGCGAAGTATATCGACAGTTATGTCTTACGTGATTGGTGCAAGTACACCTGTCGAGTGTCGAGCTTGAAGCACTCCCAGTTTGTCCGCTGTCTAGGGTAAAATATCGGTCTGGCCAGCCGCCTAGTCGCCCCTCACCCCAATAATAAAGACAACAGATGTTGACTCCCGCAGACTATAACTCTTATCATTTCATAAATTCATAATACCTTGATTAGTAAATGTGTTTAGCTTCTCAATACCCGATGGACGCCGTCAGCAATAAGAAACTAGAGTGGATGAAGCGAATCTGCCGGTCTGCTCCGATCAGGGCCTGATGGAAGAAGCAATTTGTTCGAGTTATGACCGTCCACGCTAAGATACGAAATACATGGAACTATCTTGATAGTTGATGGAGAAGATATCGGACGCTACTGAAGAAGTATACTGGTAGCTGCCCACAAATTGCTTTACTATATAGGCTTGGAGTGTCGCGGGTTAGGGAGGGGATGTGCTTCAAACATCTTTCAGCGTTTAGAACGAGCACACAAGATTGCGCGTGGCTCCGGTTCTCAAGACGAACTGATGGAGTAATATCTTGAGAAAACTTACTTGGACACTACGCTCTTGACACTGACGGCTCAAATAAACCGCCAAATTTATGAACGGTCTGGTCAGTTATCGATCACCTTGGCAGAGTTTTAATCCCACGCGCTCTCACTCGTGCATCAGTATGAAGCTCGACGATAACCAATAACTTGGAAACCAACCCACACCTGCTCCACCTCCTCTAATTGGCAATAAAGAACCCTTTTCAAATCTGAGTTATATTAGCTAAGTTTACACTCTTATCTTTATTAGAGGTTTGAGTTATGATACGTACTTGGGGTTGATCAAATCTCAAAAGTTGTTAAGTAATAAACATAAAATAATTACTATTTTACTTGACATTAATTTCTTGGCTGTTTAATGACGTAAAAGACAAAGATGTGTGTATGGTCGAGTGGCTTGATTCACACAATGGCCGGGAGTGTAGCTGTAGCGTGTAGCGTGTAGCGTGTCAGCAGAAGCTAAACATCGCTCCTCCAACAACAGATGAAGCTATCAATATCGAGCTTTCATTTCGATGCCAAAATTACTTTCATAAAATTGCCTGACCACACCCATATAATGTGTTTTCATAATAGGAACTGTTTTATAAGATTAACACGTAACAACCATTCGTTGCGAATGGAAATCACTATTCAGCTTCACGGGTCTACATTATCACTTTATTACAAGACTTCTTTGTGTTGATATGCTTGACAACATCTTTTTTCTGAGTCTCACTTGAAATTATCCTTTCGACTGTTTTTATTTGGCTACCTTGACTGTATTTTTCTTTCTTCCGTCTCCGACTGTGAAATTGCTGAGCAACGCTGACTCACGTTAAAATAATAATTGAGACGCATGAGAAATCGACTGAAATTAAAACTTATAAGGTAGAGCATTCCTGCCATCATGGCTTCGTCTCATAGTCTTTTCAAGCTCCAATAAGTTTTCTATAGCGGCCATCTTGAATAAAAATGGTATCATCTTTCTTTAAACTTCCTCTCCTTTAAAACCGTTATAGCCTGTCCTTTTACCCAATCATCTTTTGAATAACCATATGAATATCAAACCTGATATGAGATGTTGAATTCCTTCAGCAAATTAATTGGACAAGGCCAAAGAACATGCTCCCCATTCACTAGAGACCTCAACTCGGTCTCGGGGTTTCCTGCCCGGGGCAAACGCAAACTCCCTTACTTTGGGTTAAACGGGGAGGAAGCGTTTCTAGGGAGGGGAGGCAAAACAATTGAAACAGGCTTCATCTTTCAATTTAATAAAAAGGCCCCTCCTCCGTCAGACCATGGAACAACCACAAACAAGCGCCAGGACATCAAAGAAACCCGAAACCAAAGCACCAGTTTCACACTGTTGGATTGAAGCGCGGTGGAACCAATAAAACGCAGTCGATAAATAAGTACATGTTCGGTGAGTACGTTTGTGATGTTTGACAAGTTAGACGCTACCTTCGCAAGCTATAAAATAGTTCACACACAACTGGCGCTATAGCTTGAGCATTGCGCACTCAAGCACCGCATTGATGACTGATTAGAAGGTTCATTTGGTGAAGGTGAAGGTCCCGTGATGAATGGTGGAAACCTCAGCACCTGTTGTGGAGGGATACTGATTGCATCCAACCACTCAAGATGCGGTGTAGAAAGCAAGTATGTAAAGGGCCAAGCGACATCAACACTCAAGGGACAGATGCAGAATCACTCACATTGAATGGAGTTATTGCGATACTTCTTGTGGACAGTGTCCTTTAGGATTCAACTTAGATCGTGCTGTCAAGCGTAGATGAAATTATTCTGTACAGTACAACACAAGGTAATTGTGGTCTGCATACAAGGCCGGTGATACAAGTTTGTAAACACTGTCTTGGGATTCAGTTTGTTATAATCGTTTTGTTACAAACTATTTCAACACACATCGGTGGATTTTTTACTGTAAAGGGAAAGTTGGAACTAGATTGGCAAATAATCCTGGTAAAATAATGTGACGGTTTGTTTTCAGCATTTTTTAAATATTTGCTTTTAAATCTTAATTTCCCTATACTATTTAAATGCTAACTTTCTGTATAGCCTACCTCCTTGTTACAGGTACAATTAATAAAGATGATTTATGTACGGAGTTTATATTTATTCTAAGTTGTATTCTTTATATTCGCATTTTCGTACTTACTCCCTTTGTTTATATATGAAGGAAGTGCTATCGTAAAACGTTGTTCGAGAATATTTAATCAATGATTCGCCTGTCAGTACTTATTTCAAGTTTCTTTCGAAAATGTTAGACCCTAATACATCTGAATTAGATTTTAAATCGTTTATGGATTGTGACAGTATAGTTTTCAGTCCGAATATTTTATGAAGTAAGTCTGTCAGGTGGTGTGGTGTGTGGTAGGGGGTGAGGAGGGGGGTCTAAACTGAGCGAGACAAATAATAAATATTACTTTCTTGCTCCACAGTGGTCATTTAGTGCCTTCCTTACTAATATGAAACCCGATACCTCTTACCTGCGATTTATTGCATGGTTTTGGAAAAGCCATGAAATTTACTACACAATTTGATTTCAATTTACAAGTAGGCAGCAACCTACCGGAAGGAAGGGAAGCGAAATGAGTGGTTCGTGATTTGCCATCTGCGTGTAGGCTATTACGTCATTCTGTCACTGCAATAATACATTCGTATGATATTCTCAAGTTTGATTGGGGTCAAACTGGGTAACAACCTCAATTCAGATTTTGACATTGGAGTAATTCTGAGGCAAAATATGAGTCATTATTATAAGTTATCGCTTCAGCTTACAAGTAGTATTAATGCTTGCCAAGAATTGTTTAATTAGAACTTTAAATATTGTTTAATGGTCGTAAAACGCGTGGCTGCAGTTTTAAATATATCTGCAGTGGTGATGTCTTTGCATAATGTGTCTCTGACAGGTTCCGTCGGCAAGTCTGCCCACCCAGACTGTTGAACGCTCGTTCGGGAACTTGAAAGACTGTCACCAAAAATTGTGTTTCCCCATTAGGGAAACCAAATGTCCTGAGATGGAAGTTATCGCGATCAAATGGGACAACGGGTAATGAATCACATCTCAAACAAAGGGGGTGAAATACCGCAGAATACATCTCTACTGCGCATGTAGGTAACAACGCAGTAATGCTCTATTGTTCTACTGTGAAAGGCGGGGGGGGGGGGGGGGGGGGGGGGTAGCGTCATAAAGGAAGAGGATTGATTACTATCCCATCTTTAAAGCCTTTATTATTTGCTGGACTCAAATTAGAAAACTATTATTCCAATTACCTCTTTGAGACACGTTTCCACTATGTGAAGGAATCATAAGAAAAGTATCAGATTTGAGTAAAACATTGGTTGAAAATATTTTAATATTGTTACTTTAATTTATTAATTTGTTATTTATGTTTCACTGTTCGTTATGACTTCATGAAAAATAATGTTTACGCTTTGTTTTACGATGCCTGGTGTGTCAGATTGCTCGTCGTTGGATTAATTACGGTAAACAAAATTATTATTTGTCTGCTTGTGAGTAACCAAATAACTGTGTCATGCTAAAAGACAAGTGTGAGGCTTCTTTTAATAATGAAGGGTTAAATTTTACACTGTGCCAGACCTAGTAAATTATAAATAATATCATACAAAAACGAAAAATATGATTTTAGAACAAATAAAGATGTAGAAGATGAAATTGAACAAGAATATTTGACAAATTAATTGCTTTTACTCGGGTTTCTGAACTAGGGATGTAATTGGGGTATTGAAAACCATGTGTGGTGTAGCCGATGTCGATTAAATTCAGCAAAATCCTGAAAGTCCCACATTGTGTTCAATCGACAATAAGTGTTTGGATACGAATGAATCGAACGCGTGGCTGAGTCGGCCGGCGACGCCTCCAGTGACCACTTGTCAACTCTCAACGTCCAGAGCTTATCGGTAACTCGATCTGTAATTGTCCGGCTGGAGTGTCCGGACAATGGCTGGATGGACGCCTAAATCCCGGCGTGCAGCTCTCCGGCACGCGTGACAACCCGCCCACACTCCACACTCTAGACACCTTTCGCCCCGAGACAAAGCCATTCAATATTCGTTAACGTCTGTGTTGGCGGTTATTGTTTCCCTGTGTGACATTACCCATAACCGTGGGCCAAATACACCCACACATGGTCGCAGAGCAGATGTGACACCGCAGGCCATGAAAAGGAGACATTCGATTTCATCAATTCACGTCAAATTTAATGTTACCTATAGTAATTCTCTTTGCCTTAACTTTCATGAAGCAGAACGAGTGAAGCGAGATGTTACGATTGAATCGTGTGGGGATGTTGCACGCATTTACTTTAGAATATACCAAATAGGGCTGTGCGTGACGCAAGTAACATAAATACGAACACATGACATTTCAGACAATATAATCAGATCAGTTTCTGGTCCAGGTGCTTCCTTGAAACCATAGAAATAAAATAATGTTTGGCTTATACTTCGTCCTGAGCCCAAACGGTGAATGGATTGAGAAGTAATGCAATGCAACCACCGATAGATGAGAGGCAATGCGGGTTCAATCCCCATCATCGCCAATCCTAATTGAAGGCACATAACCAATCTGAAGGTATTTGCCAAGGTTTGTGATTGAGTCTTCAAAGTAGCCATTAGGTATTTCTTCGCAGTTACTCAAATATCCCAATAAACGGATATATTTTATAGCTAGACAATCCCTGAGCATGCCAGCCAAGATACGCGCAACTGTACGCATATTTCAGATATGCCAAACTCTTCCTGAGGTCATAAAGCGCTCATGGTCTCGCCAAAACGTCACGACAATCCGACCATCTGCCCTACGCAATACGCATGCGTAGGCCTACGACAAGTAGTCCTCACCGTCGCACATAAGTAGGGGCGCAACACGCAGGAGCATGAATTATGCGCGCGCTCTCTCCAGAGACAATAGAGTAGCCAGAAGATATGTTAATTAGGGCCACATTATACGCGCTCTCAATAATTAATACAGCATCTCTGGCTCGGACGAGCTGCGTCCAATAAAGAACGAGGCGTGTCCTGAAAATAATAACAGTGAGCAGTGTTATAAATATAACACAGCAAACAACAATCTAGCTCAATCCACGCTTCGCTGTGCTTATTCTCAATCTTGACTTTGTTGACGTTGAATCAGTGAATTGTTCATCGTTTAACGACTAGTTGAACACATTGCGAAATATTATGTAGATGAGTCAGTGAGAAATGAGAAGTGCCAAAAGATTATGCTTGTGTGTTTTCACAGCGCACAATCATTTTAATTAAAACGCATGGCTCATTTAGTTAATTGTAAACATTCTCCTACAGTCGTACATCACAAAATTTATGCGCCATGGTTGAGTTAGGCGGACAAACATCATATAATATACGTACATGTGTCACAGTCGGTTATTTTTAACACCTCGCAGTCAGAAGTGTCAACTTGAACTGTGGGTGTAGTTTCGAATGAATCGCGGTTGGGAGTGAATGCCTATAACCGGTGGTGTTTGCACTCTTTGTTGGAATATTACTGTTTAACCGGTGGTGTGTGCACTCTTTGTTGGAATATTACTGTTTAACCGGTGGTGTGTGCACTCTTTGTTGGAATATGACCGTTTAACCGGTGGTGTGTGCACTCTTTGTTGAAATATGACTGTTTAACCGGTGGTGTGTGCACTCTTTGTTGGAATATTACTGTTTAACTGGTGGTGTGTGCACTCTTTGTTGGAATATGACCGTTTAACCGGTGGTGTGTGCACTCTTTGTTGGAATATGACTGTTTTATACAGCGTATACTCACACTGCTTGCAACATCCGCGCACCTGATCAGAGGGTGTAATAAATATCTTAGCAACTAGGTATATATAACAATAAATGTTGCAACGCTCCCCACTGAAAGAAATTATTGCATCTGATCGCGTATAAACAACAAATATTTTATGTATGTATTTATATAATATATGGTTTTATCTTTAGTACATGATATTATATAATAATTATTCACCACACAATGTTTTCAAGGTTCGAGTTTACGATTCCTTGCAATAATCTCTCCAACCATTTTTTTTTTTTTTAGTAGAAACACAATTTATTAAATTATAAACAAACAAGGTACATGTATTCTTCATAAAATTTCCTAAGTAGTAACTTTTAACATTTTAACATAAAATAAAGACAAAAACATAAAGGTTGGCAATTCGGCAAGAAAAAATACATATATAAGATGAGGAAAAAAAGTTGAAAAAAAACCTCTTATTAGAATACGAAAGGATAACAGAATTGTGAAATGTTACAAATGGAAACGACCACATATATATATATAGGGGACCATACAAGGGGGACCCATAACTAGGAGTAAATACAAAGAGCTTGAGCTACCCAGTGATGTTTCGCTGTGGCAGTGATTTTGATTTTGTATGCAAGTGTTTTTGGTTGTTATGGTTTTTTATTTGTTTTTGTATGTCTTGAAAAGGACGACGGTACAATCGTCGAAACGTTGACTGTTATTTTATGAAAATTAAACGTTGGATTGGTTTCACCGTAAAAATGTTTTCTTAATTTATAATATATATACCATGAAACTGTTCAGAGTTCACGCATATGATTTGCATGATGCATTTCGCAGAACAGTAACAGTTATATAGTGCATCTATTCATTCAGTTCTACTATATTTTAATAAAACATAGAGCTGGATATCGCTGGGTGAACCCATGACACAATCTCGAACTCGATTTATTATCTTTGTTGAATAAAAGAGTTTATAGGTAGGCCTATATGTGATTCCCAAAAAAATTTACAGCCCGAAAAAATGTTCGTAGCGTTTTGTGAGTAAGATTAGTGAGCGATTGTAAAACGATTCCATCAGCCATATAACCATGTATGTCGTATAACTCCAAGTACCTTACCTGCGCACAGATATGCCTTTTATTAATAATGGGATTGTAAAACTAAACTCCGATAACGTTTTCGGAATATTTCGGAGCCCCAAGGAGCATCGCACCCACGTGAACCAAGTTTACGAGGCCCGTTTATTAATTTTATGCTTTCATAGGCATGTGCAGCATCCTTTGGTATTATTACGTGTTTATGGCCAGCATTCTAAGCCATAAACTAATAGATGTTCTCCTCTCCCCGGCGGTATCCTGCATGTGGGATCCGATCCGCACACACATGTTGGTTTATGCCGATGCGCCCAGACACAGGCGCTCATTAAAACTTTTATTTCATTATTCATAGATATAAGCAACAAGTATTTTGAGTCATTAACAGCCAAGCAGAAACATATACATCTTGCACGGTCCACTTTTATAGCATAATCGGATTGTGATATTTACATTCATCCCAACCGACACCTTAAGTGATAACATATATAATTTTTACGTCCCAATTTATAGTTACACCGAGCCTGTTTCATTTTGTTTTTTGTTTTGTGTTAATGTCTCCGGTATCCATGATGTATATTTTAATTTTATCATCTCTTCGTCCCACAATTATTATTGCACATAAACGTGTCCACACGAACCGTGATAGCTCATGAGGCATCGCCATTATAATAATTTAAGAGTAGGATATTTGTTGTACCTGCCATTTGTCCCGGGGAACCGGTTCCTAAACAGCGACCTTCAGCTTGACTAGTGCAGAACCTCCTGATTGAATTCTTAATAAATTATTGACACGTACTGCAAAGTTTATTCGAGTGTCGTTACGAGCCACATGTTCCGCGTACAATCACTGATCAGCTTTGCATAAACGATACACTAATTACATAAATAAAATGCTTGAGACCTTGTTCGTTACGGATAACGTATAAGCGATATGCCCTACCGCAAGTATGGTTACGTAGGCCTATTTGTTGAAGTATAGTCTTGTCCATTGCTCTTGTGAGATGTCGTTGCAAACATTACAAGGCATTTATTATTTCGATGGGGCGGGGGGGGGGGGGGGGGGGGGATGTTATAGCCTTACTCGTGCATGTAAACCAAAACACCCTTTTAATATTATCTTAGAGAACATTATAGTGATATTTTGATAAGCCCCACTTTAAATCCCATCCCCACTTCAAACATTAGCTTGGTTTTCAAGTAACATTTATAATTTATGTAGATAATTTAAAGAAACATGTTATTCATTTTATTATTGTTCTAACAATATTCGAAAAGGTTCATATGCCGCGCTATATGTTGGTATGATATTCGTGTAGTCGTCCTGTTTTTGCAGTCAGCACTTTTCTCTCGGGCAGTGCGGCCCATGGAATATACGACTCTCGGGCAGTGCGGCCCATGGAATATACGACTCGGCAACGAGCGATTATTTTGAAATGTTTTGTCTCGTCAAGGCTCACACAAAATAATGATCATATAAAACCACAACTGTAAAGTTTTGGAATTGTTGGCACTGTTGTTAGCGCGAAACAAAACAATATGAATAAATTAAAGACGACGGTTCAGAGCTATTTTAAGATTGTTAAATAATGCGCTTGAATTTGAAGATGAGGATCCAAGACTGAAGATATGTGAGGATTAGCTTCTACGTGTCACCGTGTTTGTTGTATTCTTGGCCGTCTGTAAACTGTATAGATATTAGCTAATAGTTTTTACACAAAATTTGATTGTTAATGACATATAATTATTAATTGAATTATGAGAACGAGAGAAGTTGACCTATTGTTGTTTTTGCTGAGTCTACAAACATTCATGCTCCTTTAAATATAAGAAAAATGTTTTACAAATATTTTTTTTCTTACACGTATAGTTAAAATCTGTGTTATAACCCATACTAAAATATAACGCGTTATTTCCTTCTCATACTGACCTTCTTATTAAAAGGGTATAACCAATATTTTCCAAGAGTAAGGGGTAATTTCAGGAACATGATCATTCTGCACAAGGAAGTGAACTTCTGACGATAGGAAGCTAAAACACCAGTTTGTCGAAAGTACAGCGAAATAACATTCAGTATTGTACCTCGCACTGATAACAGCATATAGGAGATACTTGGCACTCAACTTGTCTCCCCCCCCCCCCCCTATTTCTCTCGATATCACGTATATTCCATTCAACATAAGACAGGGTGTTTTCTATTGGACAACCGTTATCCTTTACTACTACCTTTTCAGTACGTAACGTGGATATGGTTGGTATACACTACAGCTAAACTAAAAATATACTCAACGACATTGAAAATAACATTACAACCAAGTAATTATAACTAATAATGAGTGTGGCTCGTTGGTCATGTGGGCTTGTTCCTGTTTCCAATCCATCCGGTCCAGGGTTCGATTACCGGTTCGAGCTAGGAAGTTTTAACTTGTACACCATTCTACATAATACTGAAAATATATATAACGGTGTCAACGAGGCACATGATGACCTCCACTGAAAAGCAGTACCTGTATTTGAATGGTTAGACGAAACATATTTGTTTTTCTTTATTTATAATATAATGTCTCTGTGCTTGACGCTGTTCCTCATTCCCCACCCTAATCGCCATCCTTATTTGTGTAATAGGCTATAAGTTACAACATCGACTCTGACAATTAACACAATGTTCGTTGAACCATTCAACCCCTAGCTAGATGGCCAATACGATGGCATTGTCCCCCTTCACTGAGGCACGAGTCGCAAGATCTGCTAGCTACCTTGGTTTATCCCCATGAGGGCGCACTTCACCTTTAGCCCTCGTGCAGACAGCCCACAATGTCAAGGAAGTGTATTGTACGTGTGGGGTGGGTGGCCCCGAACGACCCCCGTGCAATTCTCTACTCGTCTGAAAAGTGCTTCAGTTATACGCCAGTTATCTGCACCTATTTTAGTTTTCTGCCTGTTCAAATGTCGACCCATTCTGCGGCAATTCGTTCGTTTTTGTGTCATTGATACAGAAGATTTCTTTATATAAAAGATGAAAGGTTCATCGAAAGTTCTGAATGGCGTATTTGACAGGATTACGGATTTGTGGGGTATGCTACCACCATTTGTGGGTTACTTGGAACAATTAGACACAATATGTGTCCTGCTGTTAGTATGTACAATATTAATACAACTGATGACATATATAGCCTACATATATAGTTTGAAACAAATAATCAAATGTATTAATATTTAATATCCCTCTTGTAAAACGAATTTAAAACATAGGAACACAATATGACATTTCAGATCAGGGCCTTGATTCTCTATGGTCAACGATAAGGGGATCACCGGTTTTGGTCGTTATGAGAAGGCTGTGACCCAATCACAGCCATTCATTCGCCTTCCGTAACGACAGAAACCGGTGAGAAATTTACCACAGATTTAGAGAATTGAGCTCCAGATCTCTTAGTGTTTTTTATTATTCATTATTCAGTCTATATAATTTGCAACAGGGCCGAGCTCCAAGGTGTCATTTCATTAATATTTTCAAAACATTATGTCTACACTCGTTGTTGTAACTGATAAAATGTATTGAATTAAAATTAAATAAAAAACAATGCCGAATTAACTAGATTAATTAATATCGCTGTCCTAAATACAGACCGTTGTCATTGTACACAGCCTTACTATAGGCCTACTATATTTACTACGTAATAATGCGTTGGTCGTAACGAGCGTGGCTTTGCTAATAAATACTTAAGTTTCTATGTTCAACTATTGGTTTCTTTCTTCTAAAAAAAAAAAGAGAAACTGCAAGAATTGAATTTCGTCAGCGTGTGGGGGTCGGGGGGGGGGAGGGATGGTCATAACAGCTGACATTATATATAATTATTGAATTTTGTTTTGCTGTGTTGCCATTTACAAAGGTTTGCACAACCATTCAATTAACCCCCCCCCCCCCCCCGCCCCTCCCACACACCCACTTACCCCATACTATACACTTGCGGGATTGTAGAGGTATACACAGTTATACTCGTATGTTTTCAATACCTTCGTTAGAGAAACGTATCTTTTCCTGCTGTTTTATCACATTGGAGTGTCATCCAAATACATCAACCATGCATGTAGATCGTTTGATGGATGGAAAGAAAGGATTTCATCATGTGGGGTATGAAGTCTCATTAGTCATTTCACATCCGATTGAGCTTGGATGTAAACGATTCAGACAGGAGTCGAACCCACTACCCAGAACCTCTCGACTTGTTGTCTCGAGCGCCAGCACTCAGCCACGTGTATTGCGACGTGTGTTATCTCACGTGATGGGTTTATGCAGCTATTGGAGCTATAGTTCAGCTACAGCTATTGGAGCTATAGTTTAGCTGCAGCTATTGGAGCTATAGTTTAGCTACAGCTATTGGAGCTAGTTCAGCTGCAACTATATTGGAGCTATAGTTCAGCTACAGCTATTGGAGCTATAGTTTAGCTGCAGCTATTGGAGCTATAGTTTAGCTGCAGCTATTTGAGCTATAGTTTAGCTGCAGCTATTGGAGCTAGTTTAGCTGCAGCTATTGGAGCTATAGTTTAGCTGCAGCTATTGGAGCTATAGTTTAGCTGCAGCTATTGGAGCTATAGTTTAGCTGCAGCTATTGGAGCTATAGTTTAGCTGCAGCTATTGGAGCTATAGTTCAGCTGCAGCTATTGGAGCTAGTTTAGCTGCAGCTATTGGAGCTAGTTTAGCTGCAGCTATTGGAGCTATAGTTTAGCTACAGCTATTGGAGCTATAGTTTAGCTGCAGCTATTGGAGCTATAGTTTAGCTGCAGCTATTGGAGCTATAGTTTAGCTGCAGCTATTGGAGCTAGTTTAGCTGCAGCTATTGGAGCTATAGTTTAGCTGCAGCTATTGGAGCTAGTTTAGCTGCAGCTATTGGAGCTAGTTTAGCTGCAGCTATTGGAGCTAGTTTAGCTGCAGCTATTGGAGCTATAGTTTAGCTGCAGCTATTGGAGCTATAGTTTAGCTGCAGCTATTGGAGCTATAGTTTAGCTGCAGCTATTGGAGCTATAGTTTAGCTGCAGCTATTGGAGCTATAGTTTAGCTGCAGCTATTGGAGCTAGTTTAGCTGCAGCTATTGGAGCTATAGTTTAGCTACAGCTATTGGAGCTATAGTTTAGCTGCAGCTATTGGAGCTAGTTTAGCTGCAGCTATTGGAGCTAGTTTAGCTGCAGCTATTGGAGCTATAGTTTAGCTGCAGCTATTGGAGCTATAGTTTAGCTGCAGCTATTGGAGCTAGTTTAGCTGCAGCTATTGGAGCTAGTTTAGCTACAGCTATTGGAGCTATAGTTTAGCTGCAGCTATTGGAGCTATAGTTTAGCTGCAACTATTGGAGCTATAGTTTAGCTGCAGCTATAGTTTAGCTGCAGCTATTGGAGCTATAGTTTAGCTGCAGCTATTGGAGCTATAGTTTAGCTGCAGCTATAGTTTAGCTGCAGCTATTGGAGCTATAGTTTAGCTGCAACTATTGGAGCTATAGTTTAGCTGCAGCTATAGTTTAGCTGCAGCTATAGTTTAGCTGCAGCTATTGGAGCTATAGTTTAGCTGCAGCTATTGGAGCTATAGTTTAGCTGCAGCTATAGTTTAGCTGCATGTCGGTCGTTGCACACTGGATAATGGCGGATGCAAGGCTGACCTTGAAATAAAACGTGTAAATTTCTCTAGTTGCATCCAGCATTGTTCTAAAGTCTTTTGTTGCCCATGGGAGGGACCCCGATTAAGTTAAAAGAAACGGATATAACGGAGGTAGCATGGCTCAGGCAGCGAGGTAGAGACTATAGCTATTGTTTCTTGTAATGGCAAACTGCAATCTTCTCATGTTAACTGACTTGCTAGAGTTTGTTGTACTCATTTGTTATTTGTTCATTTACCACAAGGATTTGTGTTTATTATTTATTTTGAAATGTGTAGAATGGCGACTCTCACATCATATAGGCCTAATAGTCATGCTATTTAAAACATGTAGTACGTCGTTCACAATAAGGTCTTGCAAAGCATGGGACCTATGAGGCTATGAGGCTACATCGTGAATGCTTATGTGGATGTGGGTTTATAACAAACACAACATTTGTGAGACTTTGAACAGAGCATTCATAAACAAGACAACACAGCACTGCAACCAATTCACTTTATCGGAATTAGCACGCACTCAATAGTCTAGCTAGTAGGTCAGCGATCAAAGTGTTGCTTCAGGCTAATGCTATCGGACCATCAGATGTCCGTTGGTTGGGCCTGGCCATAAAGAGGTCCACCGTAGAAATTAGCATGATATTGCCCAATATTGAGGCAAAGAGATCCGACCCAAAGAGGCGTAAAACAGAACATCTCGCAGTTTCTATAGAATAACATTATAATACCTTCGGTATTTTATAAGTGTTTCATATAGACTATACACTTCCTTATTACATGAACGCGGGAGGTTTCTTAAAGTTAGTAGGCCTATCTAGCCCCTGGCAACCGTCACAGAAGGGGTTTTGTCAAGTTTTTTGTAGTGAAAATGCGAATTCCTAGATTTACGTTTTCTATCACAAATGCATTTGAACATATCTTCACCATTAGGCCCAGTGGCGTATCCAAGGGGGGGAGGGGGGGGGGACAAACCCCCCCCCCCCTTTCGCAAAGGAAAAGTGGAAATTGCATTGGATTGAAAAAAAATGGAAATATAAATATACAGTATATTTGTATTAAATACCATAAAGACATTAGTTTTTGTTAAAAATACACACATCGCTCTATAATTCAATTTCTGTGTATTAAACACTTCAGTTCAATTGTTGTTCTTTGAAGCTTTTTTCGTTTCTTAAGGAGAAAATCGTTGCCAGAAATTTAGTAATTTTAGTTCAGTTGGCCGCTGTAAAACGCACAGATTTGCACCAAAATGACGTTGACGAGAAATTTTTCCCGGGGGGAAACCCCCCCGGACCCCCCGTTTAATTTTGGTTCCACTCTCTATAATATGAGTTAAAACCCCCCCCTTTCCCAAATCCTGGATACGCCACTGATTAGGCCTATATCAAAATACTGGATTTGTTACCGTTGGCTCCAGTATCTGCTGTATTGCGATTGTAACTTGCGAATTGCGATACTATGATGTTCTCTCTCTGGGTGCCATACTTGTGTATCAGAACTTGAACATGTATCAAACAAGAATGTAAAACAACTAAAGCCTGATTTAGTTTACATTTATATTCAAAAATATATTTACATCTCGACATTTAACACTGCCAAGTGGCTTAAAATGGATTCACACTTTTTGGTAGCTGATACAATTTGGATCATTTCACAAGAACTCTAAATTTACACAATAATGATTACATGCCCTAGACATTTAAAATACATTCATTGCAAAGTACAAGATCAAATTCTGGAAATGAGGTAAATGGAATACAGAAAAGGGGATAGCTACATTATGGATTGAACGCTGGGCAGTATGATTCGTGGTAGACAACCTTATTGGCAGGGATAGGTTAGGTTTACAAAAAGTAAAACTCTAGGACCTAGGTAATGTGGGACCCAATTAACAAATATTTGATGTGAAATTTACACCCAGTTTTGAATCGTTTCGTTAGTTATTTGCTTTGCTATCGAGGCACGTCGCTTGTGTTTGCATAACGCGTGTGTTATATATAGGTAGGTCTGCAATTCGAAGGTCCGGAGTGGGAGGTGGGTGGGCGTGTTTTATCTCCGGCTGAGTTATTGCCCCAGGTATCGTGTGTGTTTATTGTTTATGTTGTCCGGTCTGTGATTTAATTGGAGTCACCCTATGCCCGTCGAGCCTGAGCGCTGTCAGGTGGCAAGATGAGATGTGGTCCACGAAGCTGCTGCTCGCCGTGAGAGGGGGGGGAGACAGGTACCCCCTCCCTTCCCCTCCCCGCGCGTACCTGCCCGCAGACATACGTTCTTTATCGAGTTTTTTGTCTGGAGAGAAAGATGAAGAGGAGGTTTATAAAAAAGCATAGAGAATTTATTGTTGGAGGGGAGGTAAAGTGGAGGCGGGGTTTTGCTTGTGAATAGGAGGTGCTTGAAATCCAGGTGGCTTAGCCAATGACGTTGGCTGGCTGAGATCGTCATAACCCATAACGGGCATATTGATGTAGTCGTTGCCAGAGCATGATAATCATAGTAGCCAATCGCGAGCGGCCAGCCGGATGCATTCAACAAGTACATACGCAGTACACGCTTTCTCCCTCTAGCTCTGCATACTGATGGGGCCCTTTCAAACTTGCATTTCAATAAAAGAACATGTAAGACATGAATTTGTAACTGCAATTCGCGATTCACTTACATGACGTCCCTGCTTCCAATTACTGGCCTGGCTGCAGCCTCATGATACCTAACGGCAGCCATTCATTCATTCATTCATTAGGCATCTCCTTAATCATGATCACTGATTTAATTTATAGTTACTGATGGTCTTCTAGCCAATTAAAATAGATTTGACACTTCAATAAATTATGATTGGTTTTACTTTTGTGGAATAGGATGTGTTGAGGGTAGGCATTGAATTCAAGGCTATGCTGATGACATTACGCAGAGTTAGTAGTGATCAGCGACTATAAATTGCATGTAGCTGCCATTGTCTGCCAGCCTACAACTCTGCCCCAGGGCTGCCCGCAACAACCTGCTAATGCAGTCGCGACATAGAGACCAACATTGATCATCAATCACACGAAAAACAGAACCAACATCTCAGCACATTTATTTACAGGGCCGTTTTTTACCCAGACAGGGTCAATATATTTATATGGAATACACCTTGATATTTATGATTGTATGCTAACTTATTTCAGACCGCCTATTTAAAATGCCTTTGTCGACTTTCAATAGGTGCGACAAACGAAAGAAAAAGAAGAATCGTTGTATTGTCGAGCGAAAGTCACCATGCAAAAATTGTCTCTGACATTCAGTAAACGGTCGGCATAACTTTTTGAAACAAAAATTAATTCACTGTTTCTGTTGGCCAGACAAAAAGGGGGCATTCTTTCTCTAGTGGACATGCGCTCGGCACGCCACATGCTGGAGTGGCGACTTTCGGCAGACATACCTGCCGATTATTCATACGCCGACCTCGTAAAGTAGAAATTAGCTATCCAATCAACGACCTGGCCATTACATTAACCGTCGTCCAATAAACAGGTCGTTGAAAAAGTGCATTACGGGCCCGGTGTCATGGAATATCTTTACCAAGGCTCAGCTTTACCCTTTAGTAATACAGGACCAGCAAACGTTTACTAAAGAGTAAACCGGTTCCAGTCAACTGCTGTAACCATATTACCAGCACCGGAATAATTTTACCTATATTTTAACATTGTACAGATCAACAATGAAATATTATTACTACACTTAGTAATAGTATAGGGTGGTCCAACATGCAAGGTAGCATTAGTAATAGGGTGCTAGCCCCATAATACTTCAGTGTTAATATTAAAGCAGAATGTTAATAAAACAATCATTTGACTCATTATCACCTGATAAGGGTACAGGGTGGTTCAAAAGGCCAAAAAGTAATACGGTGCTAGCCCTATAATACTACAGTGTGGATATTAAAGAAGTATGTCAATAAAAACAATTATTTAACTCATTATCACCTGATAAGGTACAGGGTGGTTCAAAAGGCCAAATAGTAATAGGGTGCTAGCCCCATAATACTACAGTGTGGATATTAAAGAAGTATGTTAATAAAAACAATCATTTAACTCATTATCACCTGATAAGGTACAGGGTGGTTCAAAAGGCCAAATAGTAATAGGGTGGTAGCCCCATAATACTACAGTGTGGATATTAAATAAGTATGTTAATAAAAACAATCATTTAACTCATTATCACCTGATAAGGTACAGGGTGGTTCAAAAGGCCAAAAAGTAATAAGGTGCTAGCCCCATAATACCGTTGAGTGAGAAATATATATTTCTCACTCAACGATAATACTACAGTGTGGATATTAAAGAAGTATGTTAATAAAAACAATCATTTAACTCATTATCACCTGATAAGGTACAGGGTGGTTCAAAAGGCCAAAAAGTAATAAGGTGCTAGCCCCATAATACTACAGTGTGGATATTAAAGAAGTATGTTAATAAAAACAATCATTTAACTCATTATCACCTGATAAGGTACAGGGTGGTTCAAAAGGCCCAATAGTAATAGGGTGCAAGCCCCATAATACTACAGTGTGGATATTAAATAAGTATGTTAATAAAAACAATCATTTAACTCATTATCACCTGATAAGGTACAGGGTGGTTCAAACGGCCAAAAAGTAATAAGGTGCTAGCCCCATAATACTACAGTGTGGATATTAAAGAAGTATGTTAATAAAAACAATCATTTAACTCATTATCACCTGATAAGGTACAGGGTGGTTCAAAAGGCCAAAAGTAATAAGGTGCTAGCTCCATAATACTACAGTGTGGATATTAAAGAAGTATGTTAATAAAAACAATCATTTAACTCATTATCACCTGATAAGGGTAGAGGGTGGTTCAAAAGGCCAAATAGTAATAGGGTGCTAGCCCAATAATACTACAGTGTTGAACAATAAATACATTCAACTTATTATCACCTGATAAGGTACAGGGTGGTTCAAAAGGCCAAATAGTAATAGGGTGCTAGCCCCATAATACTACTGTGTTGACACATAAGAAGTATGTTAATAAAAACAATCATGAAACTCATTATCACCTGATAAGGTACAGGGTGGTTCAAAAGGCCAAATAGTAATAGGGTGGTGCTAGCCCCATAATACTACAGTGCTGACATTAAAGAAGTATGTTAATATAAACCATCACTTAACTCATTATCACCTGATAAGGTACAGGGTGGTTCAAAAGGCCAAATAGTAATAGGGTGCTAGCCCCATAATACTACAGTGTTGACTTTAAATATGTATGTTAATATAAACAATCATTTAACTCATTATTACCTGATAAGGTACAGGGTGGTTCAAAAGGTCAAATAGTAAAAGGGTGCTAGCCCAATAATACTACAGTGTTGAACAATAAATACATTCAACTTATTATCACCTGATAAGGTACAGGGTAGTCAAAAGGTTGATAGTAAAAGGGTGCTAGCCCAATAATACTACAGTGTTGACCAATAAATACATTCAACTTATTATCACGTGATAAGGGTACAGGGTGGTTCAAAAGGTCAAATAGTAATAGGGTGCTAGCCCCATAATGCTTCAGTGTTGACATTAAAGAAGTATGTTAATTAAAACAAACATTTTACTCATTATCACCTGATAAGGGTACAGGATGGTTCAAAAGGTCAAATAGTAAAAGAGTGCTAGCCCAATAATACTAAATTGTTGATATAAAAGAAGTATGTTAATATAAACAAACATTTAACCGATTATCAACTGATAAGAACAGAGGGGTCCAAAAGCTTAACTAGTAATGGGCTGTAAGCTCTTTGTTACTACAATATTGAACAATTAACAGGACGTTTATTAAAACATTTATACATTTTATTATTACCTGATAAGGTACAAGGTGGTTCAAAAGGCAAAAAAGTAATAGGGTGCTAGCTCCATAATACAACAACGTTAACGTTAAACAGTATGTTAATAAAAAAATATATTCATTTCATTATAACCTAATAAGGGTACAGGGTGGTTCAAAAGGCTTAATAGTTAATAATAACCTGATTACTACGGAGCTTCTATTTTTGGACACCCTAAACCATTACAAGGTGATGTTGTATAAGTGTATATCCGTATTAATAACGATATCTTAATTTAAACCTAATAGTAATATAAAGACGGCACCTGATTCCTACGTATCATGTATTTTGGGACACCCGTTTACCATTATTTAGTGATCTGAATTAACTGTATCTACGTATTTATTACGATATCTTAATTTAAACCTTGTAGTAATATAAGACCAATACCTGAACGTATTTGATATTTTGGGACACCCTATACCATTATCAGGTGATGTGAATTAAGTTTATGTACGTATTAGTTACGATATCTTAGAATAAACCTTATAGTAATATTAGGCCGGCACCTGATTACTACGTACCTTGCCTTTTGGGACACCCTATACCAATATCATGTGATGTGAATTAAGTGTATGTACGTATTAATTACGATATCTTAATTTAAACCTTATAGTTATATTAGGCCGGCACCTGATTACTACGTATCTTGCCTTTTGGGACACCCTATACCAATATCATGTGATGTGAATTTAGTGTATTTACGTATTAATTACGATATCTTAATTTAAACCTTATAGTTATATTAGGCCGGCACCTGATTACTACGTATCTTGTCTTTTCGGACACCCTATACCAATATCATGTGATGTGAATTTAGTGTATTTACGTATTAATTACGATATCTTAATTTAAACCTTATAGTTATATTAGGCCGGCACCTGATTACTACGTATCTTGCCTTTTGGGACACCCTATACCAATATCATGTGATGTGAATTTAGTGTATTTACGTATTAATTACGATATCTTAATTTAAACCTTATAGTAATATTAGGCCGGCACCTGATTACTACGTATATTCTCTTTTGGGACACCCTATACCAATATCATGTGATGTGAATTAAGTGTATGTACGTATTAATTACGAAACCTTAATTTAAACCTTATAGTAATATTAGGTCGGCACCTGATTACTACGGAGCTTGTCTTTTGGGACACCCTATCCCTATACCATTATCTGATTCCCTATTGGTAGTATTAGGCCGGCACCTGATTACTACGTATCTTCTCTTTTGGGACACCCTATACCAATATCATGTGATGTGAATTAAGTGTATGTACGTATTAATTACGAAACCTTAATTTAAACCTTATAGTAATATTAGGTCGGCACCTGATTACTACGGAGCTTGTCTTTTGGGACACCCTATCCCTATACCATTATCCTTTGATATGAATGAATTGTGTGTACGTATTTATTACGATACCTTACTTATAAACTTTTAGTAATATAAGGCCGGCACCTGAATAGTAATTATCTTCTTTTTGGAACACCCTGTACCCTAATCAGGCGATATTGAGTAAACTGTATCTTCGTATTTAGTAATAAGGCCATCACTGGATTACTACGGCCGATCTCTTTTCGATCACCCTATACCGTTATCAATTCCATTATAACTTCGATACCTGACAATAGTATTGTTGTTCCGGTGTATTATTACTATCCGTGTGTTTAAAGATAGTTAAAACTATTCTATACATAGTAATACTGTTCCAGCTGCAATTTAGCTTTTAGTAATGTGGGACCAGCACACGTTAACTACTCAGTAATGTCGGGCCGGCACTGTATTACTACAGTAAACGTATTCCGGTGGTAATACTATTCCGTTACACCGGGTTAGTCTATGCATCGGATTCCAATAAGAGGAGGCGGCTTACGCTGAATACGTTATAGTGGTAATTGGATTAGTGCACCACGGGACAATTTACGGAATTAGAAGGAAGCGAAACTGAATCTGCGCGATGACATTTTTTATATTCAGCTCAACGAAAGCAAAGTGACACATACGTGTTTGTTTGTAGTAGTTATTGACTTATTGTATATATTGCAATAATTGCGTTTTATTTTTCATATCTAATTTTAATAAATATCCTAGTAATAAAATTAACCTTTTCAATGTCCAGTTCAAGTCTACTTTTCAGTTAAAGTGTTTTCACCATGACAACGGCCAATAGAAATACACCAATCTTGGCTTACCTGACAGTTAAATTTACTTATAACACTTTTATAACTGGACATTGAAATTAGGGGCATCAGTCCAATGTGTAAACATACCCTGACACGGTTGTGTTTCTATTATTTTTGTTACTATTATTTATTTTTGATTTTCCTGTGCCGTTGCCATTTCAATTATTATTGTCTTGCTGACAAGTTAATTTTTCTAATTATTTTTGTAATTATTACAACAATAATAATAATAATAATAATAATAATAATAATAATAATTATTATTATTATTATTTTATTTTAATAATGTTCTATGGTAAATAAGCATTCCTATAGGTAATTGCTTCTTTTCCAGAAGTTTCCCAAACCAATGAAAATACAGCCAAGTATGCATAGCCATGTGTATGCTGGCCTGTCATTTCAACTAGCACGGAATTTATAATTTCCGGTCGCGTCAGCTAATGGCCTCACAGCTTCGCCGGTGGACGACGCAGCCACGTGGGTTAAATTACCCCAGAACCAACCCTCATATTACCCCCAATTCATGGGAAAACTTCCGGGGTCGCGTCGGAGCGTGCTTACTGCCCCCCATGTGCTTCGCATGCGTGAGAGACGCGTGCGCACGCGATTCGGATTCAACCAAAATACCCGGTTTCAAGTTAATCTGTTGAACGCAGACAGGCGGGCAACATGATAAATAAAATCGTTTTGGTAAGGACGTGTAGATATTATATTATCAATATCTATTCAATCTACAAAAAAATGCAAAATGTGTAGGCCTATAGTTTCGATATTATACGTTAATTTCTAGATTAACTATATTATTGTCTAAATTTATCCTCACTATAAATTGCAATGTATAGTATGCACATAAATGTTTTTTCTACTTTCTAAAGCATTAATTATTAATGTCGAACTAGTAGGTCCATACCTAAATATAGGCGTGCTTTGTTCATATATATTCTATTGGTGGTGTTTAACGACGTACTCGACAGCTTAGGTCATATGTCGTCTTCCGAATCAGGTCCAATGGTCCATCTATATCGCGGGAGTCGTCATAAGGGAAGTCCAGCAAGGGAGGGAAGGCCCATGTGAGAAGAGAAATCTTCAGTGGGATAGTGGTGGGGAGGGGGGGGGGGGGGGGGTCTCATTTCGTCGCCGCTTACGACTAGCAGAGTCACTCTGGGCCTATTCTTCTC
Organism: Isoperla grammatica; assembly: GCA_945910005.1. NCBI lineage: Eukaryota > Metazoa > Arthropoda > Insecta > Plecoptera > Perlodidae > Isoperla > Isoperla grammatica. The sequence continues at coordinate 89,227,552 of OX246737.1, read as the reverse complement.
CGGGCCCAGATATAATGATTATGATTATTGTTCAAATAATAATATAATAATCAGGTGGCTCGTTGGTCCAGTGGTTGCATCCTTGCTTTCAATGCAGAAAGTCCCGGGTTCAAATCCCGCTTGAGGCAGAAGTTTTTTAACTTCTAATGTGGATTCAATTCCATTACTTCTTGGCTTAGGAATAAATAAACGGTGACTTTGGAGCCGTCCTAGCAACGAAGCACTCAATAAATTCAAAGTTGTTCTGAATCGGCCTTGTTGATTCTGGCATTTGTCCGCAGGTGTTCGCATTGTCCAATCACTGATTCATATGTTTCGTATTTGAAATATCGATCTTTGATTGGTTATCGCTCACTCGTCGATGGTGTTCGAAGCCTACAGGGTTGGTTTAGTCACTTTAAATTAAAGTCCACCACTGCAAATCAGTTTAATTACTGTGTGGGTAGACTCTAAATGTGAATTTATTTATTTATTTTATTTTATTTAATAAGCCGTCGACAATGAATAAAAGTCCCCAACAATTCACGTCCTGAGTTTTAGCACCGAAATAGGTTTACAGCTCAGTTCAAACTGAGTGAGTGAACCAAAGTGAAATACTTCTCTCTCCAAATATCACAAACTATCTGCTGCAGAATGTTCACACAGGTAGTGTAATCGTTGACATGCACAAGTCGGTTGATGTTTAGCTCGTTTCGGTTCTCAAGTCAGTAGCAAAGTAAAAAACTGATGTGAAGAAATAAAGTTGAAGTCACTAACGTACCACCGGGCTATAAATAAGTACATATTCACGTAATGACCTTAAGAACAACCAATTATTAGCTATTAGGGCTTAGCCCATGCATGCATTACAAGCAATGCTGCATGCAAATGTCCGTCACAATAATCACTGCTTGTTTAGCTTGTACGCGTTTTAATTGTCCCGTTTGAACGTGATTGCCGCATTGCTCCTAATTGCCTTAAATAATGGTGCAACCCTTACGGCTTAAAACATTACATTTTCAATTAATCCCAGTGCCTGAAACAGTCGCTCTAACAACTAACACGCTAATGGCACCGTCGCGATGAACCTCGTGTCATCTCAACGATGGCCGGTAGAGACTATAGAGAATATAATCAGGCTGGTATTCCTAATGCTCGACGAAACTGCATCCAACAAAATGAAAATGAGATTCTCGGGACATGTAAATTTTCTAGTGTAGAATATTTACCACTCCGCTCTTATATATTATGCGTGGCTGTATCTTGAGAGTTTATTACCCACCATCTTCCACCATCTCATACAATGCTGGCTTGTATTTTAGAGTCATCTAGAGACTCTATTTTATGTATGAACGAACGAACACCAAACGAAAGAGACCTAAGACAAGAGACCGCCCCGCCATCTTTCCACAATCCCATCACACGAGGTTTGACTCACATAAATTCACAGCTAATGTTGTATCTAGACGGGCTGGGTGGGTTGAGTAGGCGACTGAATGTAACTCGTCATATACAACGGTCATAAATTCGGGGTCGGTTTAGGCGGCCCTTGGGCCTAGAACCACGAGACAAAGAGAGAGGGATTGAAACCTGTCTGTAATCATCTCACCTCTCTCTCTCTCTATCTAGCTCTCTCTCTCTCTCTCACACACACACTCGATATTCTTTTATGATTCGTTGCTCGAGCCCTCGGCGATCAAGCAAGAGACGAAATGGAATTTTGATTCGAAATGAAGTGGATTTCGTACTTGTAACTTGCCTCGTGATCTTTAATTTGTAATCATGTAATTTCTCTCGTGTTGTAAGGGGTAATAGCATTCCTAAACGGAAATATTTGTTTCAGTCTTTTGTGTCAAAAGATGAATGATAAACATGTAATTGGATTCTGGTGCTCTGAGAAATCAAACGGAATCAGCTCTTAGTTGTAATGCTGTACTGAGTGATCATAACTCCCCTCGTGTTGCCCCCCCTCCAGATGGGTCTGCACTGATGATGACCCGGTTTGAAGGCTCGCTGCTGACAGCCACACAAAACACGGTGACAACAGCATAACGCTTGATTGGTCTGTAGCCTGAGGAGAATATACCTAACCGATTACGATCTCGGCTTGCTTGCGACGCAGTAGCAAATAATATCATAAGTCCTGTGAGAATTAATATTCCCTACGTGGAGGCTGAGTGAGTGGTGGCCAGTGAACTGAGAAGGTGAGTGCTCGAGTTGCCCAACTCCTCTTCTTTTCATCGCTTCTGTTTCCGCTTATGACCTCGTTTATCCTTGGGATTTCAAAGGAAATGTTCCCTGCAAAACTACAATCCCAGAAACTAGGAAGAACTGTAATTCGAGATATTTATCTTTTGGGTAAATAGCTCTTGGTTACTACTTACATGGTATCTCCATTGATTCTAAAGAAATAATATCAGTTCCAGGACAGTTTTCCGAGGACAATACACGGAGACAAACAAATCTATTTTATTTTGTCAAAACCTTTCTAGGGTCTCGTCATCTTTGTAAATACTAGGGGGACAATGTATTCCAATAACTCTCCCCAAGACAAGCTCATTCACTCGTTCAAAAAAAGAAACTGGGCTACTCGACCCTTTTCGTTTATGAAAGAAAAATTGTGACAGACATTGACGAGAAAGGATGTTCTGAGCTCAGAGCTAAATAACCGAACCAAGCTCATTTGTGACATGTAAAATATAGCCAGTTATTGTGTGTAGTCATTAGAAGGCAAAGGCGAAGGCCCGCAGTCGGACAAGGGAGTAATTACTGGGCATGCGCACAAGAGCTACGCAGGGGGTTCGGCACATGGTCAAGCGGCGCAGGGCCCCGCAAGGTGCAACTACAGCACAATACACAACTGCTCACTCGTACAAAATAAATATGGCAATAAATTAAAAGTGGACACTGGGCGAATATTGTACTACATGGTCAACGTGTTCGGAATATGACGTGAACGAAGGAAACCGTTTGGGTGCGGGTCAGACGAGTGACAAAAGGAACTGAATGCTCTTCTTGGAAAACTTTTCACAAACCGATATTGTAAAGAGGGACGTGCGCGGGTGTTGCAAACAGCTGCCGCCCGCCTGCCACCCCCCACCCCCACCCCCGCACAGGAATTAGCCTAATGTGGCTCATTATCAGCAACGAGGACCGCAGCTTGCCAAACCTGTGATTTCGAACGATGCGAGTCCACATTGTGGTATTTATTTTCACTTTCCTGCGTAAGATGGATTCAACCCACTAAACATGCACCCTCTCTCTCTTTTGAGCAGGAACCTACGTCACAATAATTGCCTTTGCCTTCTAAGAAATCAACGCGTTTTTGTCGGCCCTACGATTGTTATTTTGAGCTATCCACGTCGGTTATTGAAATCCCTTTTTTTATGCACATTATTTTAATTATGAGTTATGACTAAACTTCCTTTCATGAGAGCATTCGCCATCTTTGATCACTACGTAAAGAAGTATGAAATAGTTCAATGGTTTATGATTACGTTACTCGTTCTGTGCTGTTTTGCGAAGTTTGAGTTTTACATATGCATACAAATTCAATATTTGATTATAATTGAATTCTACGTAATAACCGTGACAATAATGTCTTCACTGTGAACGAGTTTAGTTTATAATGGGTGCGTGCAATAATTCGCTGCGTGAATGAGGAAGACAGTTAACGTGTGCTAGCACGCACCTCTGTCCCCGACGGCGCCACTCTAGTATATATAGTATGCCTAACCATTTGTGTTCTTTTATTATTATTACATAAAAAACCTGAAGGTTGTAAAATACTGAAAATTGCAAGTTGTAAACTGAACATCATTATAAATAAAATTGCCTTAGTATATTTTCTACAGCGAACTAGCATAGCCAATATAAAATGAATATATTATAATTATTTAGGGTGACTGGGCGCCGATGTGGTTTCTGTTGTCCCTACTCTGCAAGAGACAAGGAAAACAAAACAAGCGGTTAAAATATTATCGTACGTATTACACGATATCACGAAAAACGTCTATATTAGCGGCATGATAATTGCCCAAAGTTTTCCATTACACAATTTGAATAGACTATGAACGTAGACATGCACCATGCACACATATCCGCACATATGTAAACGTATAGTAATGATTAATGACGATATGGCAGCATAAGAAACACACTTGGCAACAAACCATTTATAAGCTGTTCACGCAAGAAATGTGTGTTTTTGTAAGAAGATCAACTTTTTAACAATATTCTATAGTTTTTAATAAACAATTGCAAATATCTCGTAAACAGAAAACTTGGCAGATATGATTATAGTGATAAACGATTTGATTTACGTACGTAGTAAAACAAATCTTGCTGTGTGTGACACTGATATAATTGCACTCATTTTGCGTGAACAAAATATATTATTTAGTATAATATTATGATAAAATTACAGTCATAAAAATTGATGTTTCAGATCCTGGTCGCCATTTATTTTCGTTTTCTTACATGTAAACAAAAGACGGTTGGTAATTCCCTTCCAACGGGGAACAATATTGATTTAGTTTCACCAATTTATTCTTAAAAAGATAATGGCGTTCAGTTATCAACCCGTGACGATTTTATTTTATCATATTAAAGGCATCGGCCAATATGTTACAAAATCATAGTTGAAAACCGTTTGTATTTAATATGTATTTTTTATTTTTTATTATTATCTTTAGTATGCTGGATCCTTGTGATCACTCATCACTCAATGTACGTTGAACAGCAGACTATAAATAGTTTTTCTCTCAGTAAATAAAGAAGTAATACGAGGGATTTTTCAATTCCGATCAATTTAGTTAAAACCACGCGTTTTGTACCATCTCGACTTTTACAAAGCTTTCCTTCGCTGAAATATAGGCGGATTTGCATGGCCCAACCCAACATAAATCTTTCGCACTCTGCCCTTTTGTGTTTCATAGCTGGTTGTCTATTCCAGTTCAAACTATTGTACCCAACCCGCGCTTCTATAATATTACAAGTGCTGATGCCTCATCAATGTGTCTAACTTATTTTTGTTTAGATAATAAAATCGTAACAATTTTTATTAGTAGAACGTTTTCCAAAGTAACTATGTACTCTACAAACGTGTTGTTGTATGTTCGCTATAGTGCGTCAAATGGTCTGATATGGTACCGTGACATGTAATGCATGTAATGCATCGTGCAATGTAGCATGATTGCAATGAGAGACGTAAAGCAACATGAACGTTAAACTTTCAATAAAGAACAATACAATACAATCGATCGTTTAATTTTAGACAATAATGTTGACATAACCCTCATGCATAATATAACTATATCTCAACACTTATTTTTGCTATTCGGAGTTTAACTTCGTAAAGTTGGCTTATTTTACGTCACCCATTGACCAACGACAAACCCTCTGAAGTTTTGACTGTATGGCAAATGATTGTATCGTGGAAAGTGGACGTTGATTAGCCTACACTAGGGATGGCGAAGCTTTTTGAACTCAAGTGTCATTATTTACAAAATATTGAATTTACTCTGTCCAGGCATGCCAAATTCTCAAAAAAGGCACAGTAAAACTCTAACGAAATTTGTATTATAGTTTTTTCAATAATTATTATGTTTTGCAGAGAACAAATGGTCAGTTTATCAGTTTGTAATGTTGCGATCGTTCCACATAATGCAGCATTTGGTCAAAATTCTCTAAATGCCTGGAAAACGGCTTTGAAGTGTGGTCAATTTCATCCTGTCACAAGATGCTGCCGACAGAAACCCTACGCGTGCCAGATTGGTTCTCCATCACTGGCCTACACCAACCCCCTACAACGGGTTGCTTGGAGGCTCGAACCGTATGATGCTATGAGGCGTAGGTGCAAATATGTATTTCATTAACCAGCATTCAGCATCTACTTTTATAGTTTTAAACAAAAGAAGCATTATGCAGAATGTGTAAAGACAATAACACATTGGTTCTATTGCGTTGTTCACTCTGTTAGTGGACCAATATTATGCTCCACCCTATACTCAAGAGTTGAGATTACTCTTATGGCATAATTATAAACCAATTGGAAACCGAGATTGTTTCTTTTTTGGAATCCTTACAACATAGTATCCCATTATTTGATCATTTCCGTTCTGTGAATGAGTTGAAGGGCTGCGCTTCTTCCGGCTGGCCAGCCATGGCTTCTGAGTATTGACACAAGCGAGCAACTTGAGCCTGACTAGATGAAGCCTTATGAGACTCGTGGCTTACAGTGCGACAACAGAGTTGATCAGCCAATATGTCGCGTGGGGTCCGGGGCTGTTGAACGTTGTCTTGATGGACAAGTTTTATTATTGAATTTGATCGACATAAAGTAAACTTCTTACCCAAAGTGCTATTTTGAATTGAGTTTTGTAGATATTGAAAACTATAATGCTAAAATTAAGACTTGACAATAATAATAATTGTGATAATCGAACACGTTATTGGTTCTAGTTGTGAAGGCACTAATTCACACGCCAGACATTACACACCGCATATATACATACATACATACACTGAAACACGTTGTTTGAGCTGTAACTGTGCCATGTTGGCCAACAAACAACGTACAATAAAATATGTGGGTGGGTGGGCGATGAACATGTTACGGCGGAGCTAAGGACTCCCAATTAGAAAGAGAGGACATAATGGCGCTGATATTAAAACAAAGCGAAATTAACAATTATTTAATCATGACTGTGTGACTGTGTGACTATGTTACTCTGTGACTGTGTTACTGTGTGACTGTGTGACTGTGTGACTATGTTACTGTGTGACTGTGTGACTGTGACGGTGTGACTGTGTTACTGTGTGACTGTGTTACTGTGTGACTGTGTGACGGTGTGACGCGTGCCCGGAGCGTCTGGCACCGTCACAAACAATCAGGCCCTAATTCCAGCGCGACGGGTCAAAGGTGGGGTGAAAGAAATCTAGAAAGTACTAAAAAATTACCCCCAATAAGTCGAAAGCACATGTTTAGGGGGTAATTTCTTCCGCATAAAATAGAAAATTTTAATGCAGAAAAAACATTGGTAGATCGTTATGAGGGTGGAGGCAGGAAGTGCAAGCTAAATACTTTAGGAGAAGAAAGAAATATGGGGCTTCTGTTTCCACATATGACAAATATCTGGCGGGCCGCATGCGAGCTGTCTGGAAGGAGAAGGGGTGCGTGCGTGTTGTAATATCTCCTAGTTTCTGGAAAATGAAGAAGGGTGGCTTATACTGTTCGAAGGGGATGTCATCGTATACGATACCGCAGGTCGTCTGAAAAGTACGGATGTTTCATCGACACCTACCCCTGTGCAAGGCGGGGAGGATAAACCACACCTCGCCTGTTTAGCAGAATACTTCCCTCGTAGTTGACGTAGCTTCGTTGGGAATGTCACCGGGATATCGCTGAGGATGATTTAAAGTCAAGGGTGAGATTTCTTGAAAGATGTGAGGGCTCTGATGGAAGATGTCGCGTGGCCATTGGGGATGCTTTATTGCTGGCCATTTATCTGTCGCTCCTCAGACACACGCACACGCACACGCACACGCACACGCACACGCACACGCACACGCACACGCACACGCACACGCACACGCACACGCACACGCACACGCACATGCCATACAGAGAAATATTTCCGTGTTTCATAGACAATCATGGAGGGTGTCAAGTTCATACAAACGAATGGGTTATGTGAACATAGCTACATGTTCGATCAAACAGTAGACTGCATCTCTGCATCATAACCATCATGTATATAGTGTAGTAGAATGTAGATTATGTTCCAGTCCCTGGTAGCTCTGCCTGTCATTCGATACGAATGCGCGAACTGGGCTAATAACCATGCATGAACATTGAAGAACATGTTTTACAGTAAGGCCGGCCGCAAGAACCAGGTGGTTCCATTTTAGAAATTTTATTTTTCTCAATATTTCTTTGAAAATGTGCTCTTCAGTAGGAGTAAGAACCATTTGACTCCGATCATCCAATCCGATTGGCTCTTATCATGGAAAGGAATGTAACGATTTACGAATTTACTGCAAGAACCATGGGCAGCTACCTATACCTATGTTAGTTCCTGAAATTATTGTCATTACGAATCGACACTTTAATGACAGTTTTGTTTTAATTGCCCCACACTGCTTTTTGTCTGCCTTTCAATTATTTGTTTTTATTAAATTAGGAATATACATACAAATAAAAACATGGCTGTTCATGTTGAGGCCAACATTTGTAACGGATGCATCAGCTCATGGTACATGTGTAGGTCTGTATTTTCAATGAATATTATTCATACGCCCATATCATGTATGCAGGTAGCAATTTAACAAAATAAACAAGGTTTTAAAAAAACAATCTCATAATTTGTTGCACAAACCAGGTAACTCCAAAACTCCCTTCCATGTTTCGGCAATATTGTGCTATTTGTCAATTAGTGTTGCAATAATAATTTCAAACATGTTATTTTCAAAATTATTATAAATTGCAATAATTAATTAACTCCATTGTAACGTTCAATGTATAATGCCGACTTTCTAAAGTTGCCCTATCGTAGCTAGTCAGTACGTAGTCGAGCCCAGTATATACTTCTCTATAGTTCGTCTTCGTATCATCTACTTCAGTTCCATTAGGGATAATTTACGAACTGAGGTTGGATACCTGGGAATTCCGAACACAGTGGGCGTGACCAATGGCAATGAGCCTTTTGCACTCCCTGACCGTAGATTACCTTTACGAATGTGTGCATAAAAGAGGCAGTAGAGCAGTAGATAACGTCGGGGCCAGAGTAGTCAGTCACCCCAGCGTCTAGAGAGCCCGGCTTATTTTAGTCTTGTGGGTGTTTAGGAACATAACATGCAATATTCTCGTATTTCTAGTGGAGCGTAGACTTGCGTATACACTGCATTTTATTTATAACCCGAGATATAAGAACTGTAGGTATAACTTGTATTTAGTTCACTTCCGGGATTCGGAGCAGCAAATCACAACGTATGTTATGTCTTATAATACGAGCAAAATTTCCTGCAGAGAGCCAACCCTATATTCTAGAACTGGAAGTTTATTATGTCTGTTATTGTTTCCTTTTTCCATTAAACCGCGAGCACTTTTAGAAAACCCGAGGAAAAACGTATAAAAGAAACGGCAGATATAGAAATATAAGGGAGGATTCTCAAGGGAGCCAACAAATGTGGAAATATTTTCTACGTATATATATATCTCGTAACACCTCGTCAGCTCTCGCTCGTGTGCGGTGGTGGGAGGGAGAGAGGGGGGGGGGGGGGGAGGGGGTGGCACTCTTTCAAAACCCAGTCCCCGACACTCGTTATTATATGAAGGCTTTTAAAATTCTTCACCGCGTGAATAGACAGGCAGGCCCGCTAGATTATTCATTCAGACTTCTGAAGCTCATCATGCCAAAATATCAATCTCTTAAAAACTTTGTGCGACTAATTTTTGCTCTCCATGCCAACTATTTCCTTTGTCTTATTCTTAATAAGTGGTGCAGGTTCTTAATTGTATATCTAATTGATGACTTCAAAAGTAGGAAAAGAAGAAGGAAGTCGTTTGTTACGATTTAGACCGGAATATTTTATACTGTTGTAATGTATGATTTATTGAACGTGTTACGAATGACACTCGTACATTTGTGATGTTCCGAACCCAACGCAATCAAGTATACTGTCACGGACATGTAGCAGTGAAAATATGAACCATTTTGTAGCCACTCATGGAAACAAATTTCCTGAATTTTATAAACAAAGCTTTAAAGAGTATATTGAATATGGTACAATGTAAACTATATTGTGTGCCGGGTAATTAAATATTATTTTAAACGTGTCAGATAAGTGCATAACTGAGTTGTGTATTTAATGTAATACAAAATTACATTTGTTAAGGATATACATATATATACATTGCATATAAAAATCAACTTAGAATTCGGATGCGTTAAAAACATACACACATAATTATTTAAATTTTTAACTAATTAAGTTAAATGATCTTAGTTCATACATTTGTCTAGGACGGCAAACGTACGGTTAACAGTTTGGTACTTACATGCCACACCAGGTATCCAGAGATTAATCTTAGCCCCGCCCCCTCTTGCACGTGTACGAAGCTGCCCCACCTTCCACGCTGTCTTCTGTCGTATTCGGTAACTGTTTTGGATGGCTTCCAGGAACGTGTTAATTCCCCTAAAACCTGCAGCTTGTCTTACGACGCAACCGCGTGCGTGCGTGCGTGCGTGCGTGCGTGAAGATGCGTATTCTTTGTTAATTCAAAGACGCCGTTACTTAATAGTAAATACACAGCAACAGTCGCAATATTGTAACAAAGAGAACTAGAGTTTACAACACATTACGCTCTGAAATAAATATATGTGCATTCATTTTTACTGTCTTCCTGTTTTTGTGTTACAATTAACTATAGCTGAGATCTTAATAAACTATTAAGAGCAATTGCTCAAATTAAATAATAGGTCAATCCACCTGTGTTGAAACACATATTGCAATCATACAAATTTCTGGGATCCTTATCAAAACATGAACTGTCGAAAGAAGTTCATAAAGATGAACTTAAATGAGCATTGTCCTTCTTTAACAAATATCCCGCTTATATAAGAAAGTATAGCGACAAAGATAGGTCTAAGATAAAAAATTATTTTGAAAGATTTTATAAATTCCCATTTTTATTAATCTACATTCCTCACGTGAAACAATTTTTCTATTGAATTCTAGTGCATTATTGTGTATCTCTGTCTATTATTGTGTATAATGACGCGCAATTATGCAACTTCCACCTCCATGCTCAACAATATAGCGTTTAACTCATCGATTGACGCTTGGAAGTGTTTCTAATAATGCTATACAAAGCAGTCTTGCTGAGATGTAATAGCCCCGCGTTATGAGGTGCCGACTGATTTGCATGCCCCCCCCCTCCCCCTCGTATGGGCGGGGGCCGCGAGCAACAAGTGTGCTATTTATGAGTGGTGGGGTCCCCGCCCACCTGTCATAACCGGCGACTCTTTGTCAAGGCTCTCGAGGCGCGCACGCGTCAATCCCGAACACACCTCGACTGCGTTCGGCTCGTCCCGTCATATTTCATAACGCGAAGAGGAATGGTGGAGGTGCCGGGTATGCGTTGCACAACGGTTGGCTGATCACGCAACCAGGCAGGTTTCTGTTTTACCGAGCTATTGCGTATTAGGGTGGAATGTTTGTAGGATGAGCATTTTTGTTCTTTCAAATTTATCTGTTTTTATTAATGTGATATATTATGTGAAAATAATACAGTTGTCACAATAAATTATTGAATATATAATATGATAATTATTCTCACTTTCGTACATAAAATTTATTCTACATTAAATCACAGAAGTGTGATCAAACATCTAGAATCACTTCTAACGATATTTTTGCGTATCAATTTAAATTTCGTATTACAAGTTATAGCTTGTCAAATGGCATTCCTACTCGCGTACATATTTTGTTCAAATACAAATTCGGTATTTGTTTATTGGATATTGTTTATTTGAAACATACAAAAGCATGGTTGTTTCAAGCCCATCAAAAGATATATACATTTACGTAGATACTTTGTATTTGTATATGTGTTTACGTCCAGTGCTATAAATCAAACCTGTAGCAAAATGTCTCAAGTAGTTTATATTATTAAAGTTGATTTATGTTTAATTGTTTACCGTTACAAAAATACAGTAAATACACGGACGCTTATTATAAAAGCAATGCTGACGTGATATTATTAAATGCAGTTTTATAAACGGGCCAACTTAGTGTGTGATGACCGTGAGTGGCCAGCCTTGCAAGTTGCAACACTCTTTATGACCATCATCTTGGCCACATGGCAAACGGGCCAGCTTAGTGTGTGATGACCGTGAGTGGCCAGCCTTGCAACACTCTTTATGACCATCATCTTGGCCACATGGCAAACGGGCCAACTTAGTGTGTGATGTCCGTGAGTGGTCAGCCTTGCAACACTCTTTATGACCATCATCTTGGCCACATGGCAAACGGGCCAGCTTTGCAACACTCTTTATGACCATCATCTTGGCCACATGGCAAACGGGCCAACTTAGTGTGTGATGACCGTGAGTGGCCAGCCTTGCAACACTCTTTATGACCATCATCTTGGCCACATGGCAAACGGCCCAACTTAGTGTGTGATGACCGTGAGTGGTCAGCCTTGCAACACTCTTTATGACCATCATCTTGGCCACATGGCAAACGGGCCAACTTAGTGTGTGATGACCGTGAGTGGCCAGCCTTGCAACACTCTTTATGACCATCATCTTGGCCACATGGAAAACGGGCCAACTTAGTGTGTGATGACCGTGAGTGGCCAGCCTTGCAACACTCTTTATGACCATCATCTTGGCCACATGGCAAACGGGCCAACTTAGTGTGTGATGACCGTGAGTGGCCAGCCTTGCAAGTTGCAACACTCTTTATGACCATCATCTTGGCCACATGGCAAACGGGCCAACTTAGTGTGTGATGACCGTGAGTGGCCAGCCTTGCAACACTCTTTATGACCATCATCTTGGCCACATGGCAAACGGGCCAACTTAGTGTGTGATGACCGTGAGTGGCCAGCCTTGCAACACTCTTTATGACCATCATCTTGGCCACATGGCAAACGGGCCAACTTAGTGTGTGATGACCGTGAGTGGCCAGCCTTGCAAGTTGCAACACTCTTTATGACCATCATCTTGGCCACATGGCAAACGGGCCAACTTAGTGTGTGATGACCGTGAGTGGCCAGCTTTGCAACACTCTTTATGACCATCATCTTGGCCACATGGCAAACGGGCCAACTTAGTGTGTGATGACCGTGAGTGGCCAGCCTTGCAAGTTGCAACACTCTTTATGACCATCATCTTGGCCACATGGCAAACGGGCCAACTTAGTGTGTGATGACCGTGAGTGGCCAGCCTTGCAACACTCTTTATGACCATCATCTTGGCCACATGGCAAACGGCCCAACTTAGTGTGTGATGACCGTGAGTGGTCAGCCTTGCAACACTCTTTATGACCATCATCTTGGCCACATGGCAAACGGCCCAACTTAGTGTGTGATGACCGTGAGTGGTCAGCCTTGCAACACTCTTTATGACCATCATCTTGGCCACATGGCAAACGGCCCAACTTAGTGTGTGATGACCGTGAGTGGTCAGCCTTGCAACACTCTTTATGACCATCATCTTGGCCACATGGCCAGCTGAACGGCCGACGAGGGCCCACAAGGCTGAACGTAACGTTGTAGGCCTACCTATAATCAACCATCCGTCGTTGCAAACGTTTTGCTACACCTATTTATTACAATTATATAAATAAACATTTTGGATTTATTAACATTATTATTAAAATCTTAATCATGGTGAGCGTCCGTGAAAGGTAGATTATGTCAACCCGTATTGCCCGACACCCATTACGGAGTAAGATGCGTCAGCTAATTCAATGTTGATCACCGGCTGTCTTCCACGTCTGCCATTTGGGATCGTTCAGCTCAAGACGTTGCGTGCTCACTTCTTTGAGTAATTGAGCTACTTTGGATGTTTTTCCTTGAGTACTTCCTACAGAAAACTTTGTTTATATGAACCAAGTGGCCCCTTCTCTCTTCGTCGTCGCTTGTCGCCTCCTTTCTTCCTCCGTTTCCCCCGAACTTACTCCACACTAGGTTTCAGACTAAAAACAATCAAAGAGTTCACATTTAAAAAAGAAAACACTGGAGTTCGCCTAAGACCTATGGAAATATCCAGAAATGCATTAGAAATGAACCTTCCTTTTTGTCTAAAGTGCCACCCATTCTTCTAGTCTAAGAATAGGTTGTTAATAATCAGCATTTGTTCGCCCTACACAACATCATCCGGCATCGCCCATAAAGTTATTTGAGGCGACGGTGCGGATTTTGACAGAAAAGCTGTTTGTGCTGTGTTCTATTTCACGATCGGGGGGAGGGGGAGGGGGAAGGGGGAGAGTTATTTCTGGCAGAAGAATCTCCGTCTGCACTAAAAGTCCCACATCAGCCAGGGAAACAAAGAAGCGCGGAGATATTAACAGTAGTCGTGTAGACTCTGCATGCGGCGATTAATAATCAGGCGTTGTATTTGGGCCAAAGGCCGACGCGGTTGTGAGCTCGAGTCTTCGTATACTAACAGAAGACTCAGCGCCCCTATGGGGACAAAACCAGTATGTATTTTACTTAAAATTTGATAAACCCCACTTGAAAATGTTCAGAAGATAAAATATATCTTTAACAATCATATGCACATTACACACTATGTACTAGGTGGTAGGCCTACACTATTGTATCGATACGATAATCTCAACCAAGTTAATTTAGATTTTTACAGTTTTACATTTTATACGCGTCACGTTTTATCAAATACAAACCGCGTGAAATAACACAAGCTTGTAAGTAAAGAAGTAAGGATACAGACTACGCGCCCATATATGAAAAATACATTGCATCGACCTGTCAAGTATAAATAGGCCTATATTTATTTCGGATGTGAGAGGCGAATACTTGTCAAATCAGAAAATAAAAATAAATAAATGCATATTTAGAGTCTACCCACTCAATAACAAGACTGATTTTGAGTGGACTTTAATCTAAAACGACTAAGTCAACCCTGAAGGCTCCAAACACCATCGACGAGTGAGTGATAACCAATCAAAGATCGATATTTTTAAATATGAAATTGTCTTCTTAATGTCTTATTACCGATCGATACACGGGATGAAAGGATTAAATTTAAAATTCGTCATCCATGCGCATCTTCTGGTGATATAAAGACAATGCTCGCTTTGTAAACGTCGCAGTCCCCCCCCCCCCCCCCCCCCCCGAACAACAGCGTTACGTGACGTCACAAAGGAGACGAAACAACGGAAGAATAACAGCAATTCATTTGATTGAAAACAACTCGCAGTTTCTCCACATGAAATATAAAGTTATTTCTGTGTGGGCTGAATTGGGCCTGGGGGTGTTGACTCAATCCATATTGAACGTTGTGGGAGTCCATCGCGCACTGTTACTGTAGTAGGTACAGAAAAACAAAGTTTATAAACGCTTCCATGTGAAATAATGAACGAGTTGATGAAATAAATTCAAAAATTTCCCTCCGTGAACGTCGAGGAATGCAAATAGGATCACCTCTAGTCTGTTCATTTCACATGCATTTATTCAGTGTTTTCTGAACAGAACCCTCCCAGCAGTTGTGCATTAAAAGAACAGATCTAAACAAAACTGGCGCGATTTTAATGCCTCACTTTGAAGCTGAGCGAAAGAGCTTTGAGAACACATACGAATCAATTAATGTTATTATTTCTCTACAGCCGCTTCAATCCATTAACAACCAGTGATATATTTCACCTTTGAACAGCCATAATACACATTTTATGCCGAGTTTTGACAGACATCGTGTGTATACGCAGCACAGGCCCGTCTCTCTCTCGCGGTGTTATGGAGAGTAAATGTTTGCGTAAAATATGTAAAGAAAGACTAGACACCGCGTGTAAACAGATCATGTTGTGTTTACGTGGCGTAAGTAGTGTTCCTAACGGGCACCTCTGTTGCAGGGGAGAGCTCGGCCTCCGGCTCCGAGGATGACGCCGACGCAGCCCGAGGCTCGGCGGACGATAGTGCCTGCCCACACTGCCAGGTCGAGTTCTCGGACACGCACGAGCTGTTCGAGCACAAGAAGGAGTGCGGCCGCGGCCTCGAGGAGACCACCTCCGACGTCGAGGACATGGACGATGACGAGGAGGAGGGTAGCGACGGCAGCGGCAAGCGTCTGGAGGAGGTGCGTCGCCAGCGCCAGGACGCCGAGAACAACAACAGCGGCGAGGGGGAGACTGAGGGGGAGGCACCTATAGGGTTTCCCTTCCCCGTGCCCGCCGTCCCCGCGGCGGCCAGTCACGTGACCCTCGAGGCGCTGCAGAATACCAAGGTAGCGGTGGCCCAGTTCGCTGCCACGGCCATGGCCAACAACGGCGACAACGCGGCCGCCCTACAAGAACTGGCGGTGCTACAGTCGACGCTGTTTACCTTACAGCATCAACAAGTGATGCAGTTGTCTCTGATCCAGCAGCTGCAGCAACAGTTGTCCATCACGAGGCCAAAAGACGGAGAGGCCGGCTCTCCCTCACCCCCACCAGCCACCCTCACCCCCACAACACCCCTACCTCCTCAGCCGACACCCCCGAAGCCTGTGAGGACCCCAACTCCAGTAAAACAAGAAGCGCCACCCCTCATACTCACCCCCACTACTCAGTCAATCCCTTCCTCACATTCACAACAGCAGCATCAGCAGCAGCAACACCACCAGCAACAGCTGCACCAGCAACAACAGCAAAGTGTTTCAAGCACAACTCCCCTAAAGCCCCATCCAGCGCTCAACACATCCTCGTCACCCCCGCCCCCCGTCTATCCCTCCCCACTGTCAATGTGTTCCATCTCCGCTTCGTTAGCGTCCACCATCATCACCAACAACGACCCCATCCCACTGAACGAGCCCAACACACTCGAGATGCTGCAGAAACGCGCTCAAGAGGTGCTCGACAACGCCAGTCAGGGCTTGCTCGCCAACAATCTCGCCGACGAGCTTGCGTTCAGGAAGAACGGCGGCAAGTCCAACTCGCTCTCGCCGTATGACTCGAAGTCCGGCGGTCGAAACGAGCCCTTCTTTAAGCACCGCTGCCGCTACTGTGGGAAGGTGTTTGGCAGCGACTCTGCGCTACAGATCCATATCAGGTCGCACACAGGTGAGCGCCCCTTTAAGTGCAATGTCTGTGGGAGTCGGTTCACCACCAAGGGCAACCTCAAGGTCCATTTCCAAAGACATACCTCTAAGTTCCCGCACATCAAGATGAATCCTAACCCGGTACCCGAACACTTGGACAAGTATCATCCGCCTCTCCTTGCCCAGATGGGCCAGAGTTTATCCCCGGGTCTTCCTCCCCATCCCCACCACCCCCACTCACACCATCCACCTCCACCTCACCCCCACCATCCGTTCCACACGGGCTCGAGTTTTCCTCCGACCAGCATGCCCCTGTACCGACCGCCACCTCCCCACGATCTCATGCCCCATCCCCCACCGCCACACCGCCACGAATCGCCCCCCGACAAACCTTCACTCCCCGCTCACCCCCTGTTCGGTCCCCGGGTGGAGCAGGATATGCCCGAGAATCTCAGCAAACCTCAGTCGTCACATTCCTCTCCTCCCCCGGCCTCGGAGCACAGCGACCACTGCAAGCGGGAGCCGCTGGAAGACGAGCCGCACACGCCCGACGACGACAACGAGCGGCTCTCGCCCAAACAGGAGGTGGACACCGACCACGACCTCGAGGAGGACATGGGATGCTACGACCCCTCGCCGTACGACGACTGCAGCCTAGACAGTAAGTACAGCAACGAGGACATGCTCATGGGGGAGCCAGACAGTCCCCTCTTGGACAAGAACGACGAGAGTTTACAAGAACAGCCCGAGAACCTTTCCAGTAAGAGCGCGTCCGTCTCGGGTCAGTCTATAGGTCAACGTCTACCTCCCTCGTTCCCCTTTCCCTCCCACGCCGTCTCCCCTCCTAGTAGTACCTCATCGGGCAGCGCCAACAACATGTCCAGTGGAAATATTCCTTACCAACACGAAGTGGACCCATCCAAAGACCCCGCCATCTACACCAACCTCCTTCCTAGGCCGGGCAGCAACGACAACTCCTGGGAGAGTCTCATCGAAGTGACGAAAACATCGGAGACATCCAAACTCCAGCAGTTGGTCGACAATATCGAGCACAAGCTGACGGACCCAAACCAGTGCGTGATATGTCACCGCGTGCTGTCGTGCAAGAGCGCCTTGCAGATGCATTACCGCACGCACACGGGCGAGCGTCCGTTCCGTTGCAAGATATGCGGCCGCGCGTTCACGACCAAGGGCAACCTGAAGACGCACATGGGTGTGCACCGAGCCAAGCCCCCGATGCGCGTGCTGCACCAGTGTCCCGTCTGCCACAAGAAGTTCACCAACGCGCTGGTGCTCCAGCAACACATAAGACTACACACGGGGGAACCAACCGATCTCACTCCGGAACAAATACAGGCGGCAGAAATCAAAGAATATCCCCCGCCGGCATTTCCACTTCCAAATTCCATGAACCCGTTTCTGCCGCAAGGTTTCCATATCCCCGGGATGCCACTTCCTCCTCCAGGATTCCACATGGGTCTGAAACAGGACTACGACGATAGACGCGACTTGGACCGGGACATGAGGGACGAGTACACAAAGTCCTCCGACTTCCTCGAAGACGATTCCTCCAACGAGAGCGGGAGTCCTCCGATGCCCTCGTTCTCCACCTCACTGGCCGCGCTCGAGAACCAAGTGCGGACGATCACGACCATGGCGTCCCAGATGTCCGCATCCGGGCTCAGCCGGTCAGTGGACGAGCTGCACAGAAACAAGGCCTCGACGCCGCCGCCCCTCCCGATGAACGGCGACAAGTCTCCGGGTCTCGCCCCGATGGGAAGCCCCGCCGAGTCGGAGGTCCGCGTGTCACCGTCGCCTCCACCGCCCACCCACATTCCCCGGCCGCCGTCGTCGCAACGGGCAGACGACAGCCCCCCCCCGGCAGGCGGCTCCGAGTCCAACTCGTCTCTGGGGGCGCTGGACCTGACGCCGCGCGCGCAGCAGGGGGGCGGCCCCCCCGGCGTGTTCTCGGGGTTCGGCCTCCTGCCCCCCAGCGCCATGACCTCGGCCCTCTCGGCGCTGACCTCGTCTGTCCTCACGTCGACGGCCTTCAGCCCCATCGGACTGGCGGTCGGCCCGGCAGGTAGGCGCTCAACATCAGCTGTACTCTACTACACCAGCTCCGTCCCGTCTTCCCCCGTCACTTGAACCTCCTCCACGCCTCTCTCTGCTCCTACATCATTTCACCCACTCCCTCGACATGGTGTAGATATTATTTGTATTACCCTGTCGCACTTTCGTATGTTCAGATTGCACTTAATTTATGTGTATGTGTTTGTGTTAGTATTATGTTAGTATACAGTAGTTAGGTGTATTCAAAGAAATGAATAAGTTTTAACACATTTTTTTAAGACGCCTATCGTGTGTAGATATTATGTGTTTCTAAATATTTTGTGTTGATATTGTGGTATGTTTGTAGGATCTTTGCTCATATAAAGTGTTCGCAAATTTTGGACGTGCGACCTGTAAAATTGTGTTATTTGAGCTCAAAGACGAAAAGCGATCCTTGTCCGCGTAGTTATGTCCATATAAGGCCTTGAAATTATCCAGAAATTGTCGTTGAGTATTTGCGGTAGTATTGGTAAACCCTCCCTGTTAGCTCTTGGGAATATCTGACTCACCACTTTCGTCTATGAATATGATTGACAGCTCCTTGTTGTATTTCGCTAGGAGCGAGGAGAAATTAAACACAGAACTTCTCGAAATCCAGTGGGCTCTAATATTTGGTCTTCTCTATTCAGAGAATACGTAAAGTAGACAAAACTATAGCCTAGCAAGAACTGACGTTTTCTCATAAAGTCACAACAAGAATACATATTCTTTTCTTCAACGTGGTTCTTTAGGAATTATGTAATTTTGGCTGTCATGGCAAATAATGTTGATGTAGCTGTTAGCATAACACCGGAAAACATAAAACAATCCTTGCTGTGAACGCTGAACAAACATGTTTCATCGTCTCCGACTGCAAGAGCAGAGATTAGTCCAGTATATTGTCTCAGTAGTCAGTACACAGAGTCAGTGACATGTCCATCACTCCATCAGCTCAGAGATATGGCCTAACCTGAGAGATATTACCCATGTTTAAGCACATGGGGGCACCCCGCTTCGGCCAAGCTGAGATGCCTGTAAATACACCGAACATAATCTCTATTGATCCATTGACGAATGGAAGTGCTTTAGCGAGGCAATGCCATTAACTCCGGCGAGGTGACATCGAAAATATATTGGAAGAATGCCATTTTATGTTACCAGCGTCGAGCCAAGCATATATTGAATATTCCAGTTCCAACTAAGCGCTATGCAATGTACTTTCATTTAAATATAGTAGTTTGTGTTTGACAGTTTAATTTAAGAGACTATTCCTATTCGTCTCCTCGGTGCTAAATAATCGAACACATGTCGGGTACACCGATCAAGAATCTAAAAACAACATCAGAATTTCTGGCTCCGACTCAGAAATATAAGCTCTAATTAAACACATGTCGGTTCGGTCTGGGCTATCTTATGTTCAGTTAGCATTATTCGATTACACAAAGGTGAAACCTGAGACGTCCAAAGATCAATTGCATTAATATTAATTAATACGAGGTAGGAGGTTGATGTGAGTCAAATATGCACATATAGAGTGCGCGACTATCACGTATCGTAATGAAGGGAATTTATGATCTTGTTGCTCTTTGACTCGCACTAAGTGATGAGAGATGTATATTTGCGGTGGGAATATTAACTCAACTTGATTCATGTTATCGGGTTTAGGAGTCCCTGGAGGATGTGGTTAATTCTGTACTAAACAATTATTTTCTATGTACATTAAGTGTGAGTGTTTTCTTTTGTATTATTTCTGTTATTGTTATTATAATATAAAATACTACCTATATTAGAAACACGAAATTATCGGTTTTTAGTCATCTTTCAAGAACGCTGCACAAATTTAGGAACATGTGGTTTCGTACATATGGTATATAGTGTAATATGATGCATGTTTATATTCATTTAATCTTTGCTGTTATGATTATGGAATAACGTCATCCGGAGTAGAATATAACGTTATTGATTACAATATGAGAAATGTTTTTCAATCAGTATTTAGTTTTTGCAAAACCACATACAGGTATGTTCTCACCTTTTCGGTGTTGTGTAGCCACTTCAGGTATGACACAATACTCACCCATCATACTGAAACGACCCTTTTAAAGCGGTAATAATGAGTGGATCCATTTGCCACATTTTCATAATTTTTGTACTGACTTCCTTCTTTTGTGTTAAACTTTCTTGATTCCTTTTTTCGTGTTGCCTTGGCTCAAGACAATCAGAGATCTTGAAACGCTGCCGAGATGGGAAACATTGAGTCAATATTTCACCGATACATTGTTATAATATTAAAACAATACGTCGCCGTAATCTGGTGAAACAAATATAGCCGACTTCCAGAATATCAAACACAACTTAGTTTCAGATTAACTCCAATAATTGAGTTGCAAGTCTATGTATGTGTGCCAGAAATCAAAAAAGACTTTGTTAACCCCCAAGCGCCACCGTTCATTTCTGGCACAAATCCTCCACTAATCACTTATTGGAACTTATCTGCAACTGCATCCAATTCTTGAATTCGGCTTATCACTGCTTCTGATTACCATTGCTTGTTTCACTGTACATAGAGGTCGGCGAGCGCAATCACGCTGCCCCGTGACTTGTCAGATCAGCCACGTTCTCCGCTCTACGCTTGTAGTGAAACAGCCAATAGTAGGAGTGATGGAAGCCAGTCATTTACTTCAAAATTAACAACTTCCCATAAAGTAATATTTGTGTTCTAAATAATGTTCATCGCCCGTTGCAGTTCGCCCCGGCAACACAACGTGCAACATCTGCTTCAAGACTTTCGCCTGCAACTCTGCACTGGAGATACATTACCGCAGTCACACCAAGGAGCGCCCGTTCAAGTGCACTGTCTGCGACCGAGGCTTCTCCACCAAGGTACGCACCGCACTGTCACTCCACACACTGCCCTCTATACTACCTCCATGCACTGCCCTTTGTACTACCTCCATGGACCACACTGTCACTCCACACACTGCCCTCCATACTACCTCCATGCACTGCCCTTTGTACTACCTCCATGGACCACACTGTCACTCCACACACTGCCCTCCATACTATCTCCATGCACTGCCCTCTATACTCTCCTCTATTCACTGCCCTCTATGCTACCGTCATGCACTGCCCTCCATACTACCTCCATGCACCGCACTGTCACTCCACACACTGCCCTCCATACTATCTCCATGCACTGCCCTCTATACTCTCCTCTATTCACTGCCCTCTATACTATACCGTCATGCACTGCCCTGTCACTCCACACAGTACGTAAAACCTTGTTTACATCATGCTTGTTGCACTACATGGACGTCGACGAGCGCCGAGCGCCGGAAGTGAATGATCCGACCAATCAGGGCGAAGCGGCGCTTGCAAGCGCAGAAGTTGGTTGGTTCCAACTTCTTCGGATCATCTACTTCCGGCGCTCAGCGCTCGTCGACGTCCATGTAGTGCAACAAGCATCACACTGGACTACGCACCATAGCATCTACACCCCGCTCTATCCACTTACCCTATGCATATCACCTCACCGTGTTACCTTCCCCTATAGACTCAGCATCATGGCCTGTAAAACACCATAGACTCCGCTTACCACTCGCATTCTACTCACGAAACTTGTTATTCTCTATATTCTATAAGCATTACCCTCCAATTGTTGCTATTTCTCTATTGAACCCCGTCCTTATCTACATCTCTCGTCGGACTAGCTACACCAACACTAACCCTGCCCTTCCACGCACTAACAATATGATGACCACATGTCTTGGGATTGGAATGTAGCAATAGCCAATATGTGGTCTTTGTTATAAATTAGAAATATGTCTTTTAAACAATCGTTGGTTTCAATGTTCTTTCAATACATATTGACTCGAGAACCTTATTTGTCTTGACGGAAGCTGCTCGTTCACGAAGAGCCTGGACTCTCTTTCTCTCCTCTTTCTCTTAATTATATAGTTTCAGTGTTGCTATATATGTTCTACATGTAGCTTATATGACGTCATATGACGTCACAGCGGACATAATGGAAGGCGAAATGTGTGTTGACATTTGAAGTCAATAGAAGACAAATAGGGGTATGTTTATGCTTGCCACGAAACATGAGTTTTTAACACATTTATCCCCCAAAAAAGTTAACGAAAATGATTATTTGCGCCAAGAAAGAGTGGCTAGGCGAGAGTGTTTCTTTATGATGCTTTTTATTAGAAATGTAACAGCAAACTAATATTGAAGAACACCAAAACTTCAACCAAACGCCAACTTAGACATTTAAACTATGAATCAATGCCAGTCACGCAATATGGTCGCCTCGTTCATTGCGTATGTGTAACAATTTTTGAAGTGTAAAATATTTCCTAGGAATCAATAAAGGGCTAGAATAGATTATCTAGTTTTTTTTTAATTTTTGAACATTATTATACATGAAAATCTTGATGCCCGTCAGTCAAGGGAAATGCCAACACAAATTTGAATTGATCTGTCTTTTCTTCAGTGTTATATTATTGATTGACACTCAATAAGTAGATGGTCTCGTCTTAGATTGGTAACTTGATCAACATAACAGTAATCGTGATTATAATTTTTACTATCGGTTAATATTGTGTTTTTAATTTGTCCAGATATTTTCACTCGATTTATTTCTTACCCCCTTGCAAAAATGAACTTCTAATAGGAGTTGTTATGTGAGTTATTGGTTACTTGCTTATTAATTCCCACCAGCCATAAACGACAATGCTTTAGTGAAAGCATCTAGAAGTCATTGATAATGCCTTCACCCATGATACCTTGCATCTGGATCGTGATCTAGGTTTCTGTACACATCCATCAATAACGCCTGTTCTTTATGTCGAACGATTAACTGAAAACGTCAATATAAATTAGATTGGCGTGAAATATAAGGGTGTTGATTTTACCTTTCACTGTAGCTATAATAGGAAAGGGACGGGCAACGCGAGACAAATAGTAGCTGATCAAAGATGTCGCATACTAGAATACTAGAATACTATCCCTTCTTTACCTGACTGGACAGAGAGCACAGATTATCTAAATTACAGGATCTCGTTTACGTCAACGCCTAGAACGTTGAATCTCAGACTTGCAGCAGCTTTAGTCTTTGAGTCGTTAGTTTCGTCTTGTTGTTATTGCTACTTGTTATTGTTTTATTCTTTATACCGTGTGGCATACTTATAAAGTGATCATTATGGTAGAAGTTTTGCATGACTTGGGTTATCTTTGCTTTCCCATGAGGTACCGCTCAGCCCTCTGCATATAACTCCGCTCCCAATGTTATTTACTGTAGCATGACCATCGTATTTTGTTTTGTGAACGTGGTATTCTTACAAATTCTGTGTGAACCTACATTTAAAATAGCGTTTTTTCTATTTAATTATCAGTCAGCTGCAAGAGAAATTATGTTTAAATGTTCAGACACGTGTGTTTTTTTATTCCAGGCATGTGTTTAGTAACCTGAAGACCTCTTGACTGTTTGAAAAATGTATCTTTGCTCATGCTATGTGATATTTTTTGCATGTTTTTCTCTGATGGTAGTGTATGGGTTGAAACAGAGATAAATTAAAGTTTATTCTTAGTTTATGAAGAACAATAGGATAGGCAGATTGGAGGGGAAATTAGATTACTACTGGAGGGTTTTGTTCTTTCTCAAATTAGCTGTTGGAACTAAACCAAATGCCGGAATTTTTTACGCCTTGCAAAACCTTTTTATTTGTCCTCGACACGTAAGAGGTCAATGTTTTCAGTTTATGTATTCCAGAGTGTATAGATATTTGTATAATTGGTTGACGGTGATCTAATTCTAATACATGCCAGCCACTCTTGTTCAATTTCCGAAAGGTCTTAATACATATTCGGCTGATGTTTGTTTATGAGCTGCAATATAATTTTGTTATAATATGTAATTGTGTTATACTTTCACGTTGTATCGGGAAAAAATTTCAGTATTAAAATCAGAAATTAAGAGCCAAATCTTCATTAACAATATTCGTATTTCCTTTATCGTTTTCTTAGTAGCCCTATAAACTAATAAAATTAACACCAATATAAAATAAGTAATTTTGAACTGTCACACGTAACACTAGCGTGCATAAATGTTTTGTGTGTATTCACACATGATATGTGACTTGGTGTTATTTTGGATTAATTTCAGGGCAATTCGACCCCACTTGATGCCCAATCAAACCGTGATTGTATCTGTGATCAGTGGCGTATCCAGCGGGAGGACAGTGGGGGAGACAACCCACCTCCTAAAAGACACAGAAAGAGAGAGGCTGATTCTAATAGAAAGAGAGACAGAGGCGCAGCGTGCCCCAAGAAGTATACTGCTAGGCTGCCCCCTCTGCCTCTGCTGTACAACCCTGGATACGCCGCTGACTGGAACCCTTTATTGGTAAGGGTGCCTCCACCTACCTTTCGCTGTTCGTTGCTGTCGTTGCGCTCTGGCTGGGTGGTTCCTACCAATCTACCATGAGCGGTTACAAGGCTCAGACCTTCGTCCTTCCATCATCACGTTGTCTTTCATTCTAAGCGGGGCTCATGGTATTGCTAGAAAACACCCTATTGCCATTCATTCCCAACTAAGTCCCTGATATTCAATCGACCGAACTCTCTGCCGTGGAGAGATTGGGATCTTCTTGGGAGTGATTGCCTGTTCTCGCTGATGCATTTGTTCGATGTTTCACGCTAGCTGCTAGCTAATAGCTAATAGTGCTTACTTATTGACTGTGTTCAACGTTTGGACTCTTGGTTGTTGACTTGTTGAGCGCTTAGATAGATGTCGTGTTGTTGTAGTTTACTGCATGAATGTGTTACTTATATTGTATAATCTGTCTGTCTGTTTTTTTTTTTTTAGATGTAAGTATCGATGCTGTGGTATCGATGTTCACGTTTGTTACTCTGAATATGGTGTATGCTTTATTTCTATACAAGAGCGAAGCTCGTTGATGGGCGATAGTTTGAGACTTCTGAGTTTAGTCACACAAACATGTATTGTAGGCAGCATTTTGTGGCTACTAAGTGAGGGAAAATGGATTTGCTGAGGCATAATTCTCATTTATGTTTATTTTACTGAAGGCTTCACTAAAATATCGAGAGGTTGCGTGCGCGGCAGTGTGGTGCGCTCTCTTCGTTACAGGTTGGCTCTTCAATAGATGCAGACCGCGTAGTTAGGTCAACCCTCGACAAGTTATATTGGAAAGGTTTTGTAATTGCGATGTTAAAATCTAGCAAACAGTTTCGGTTGTTGTGATAATCGCTTTTCACGTTCATAAGAGACGTGGAATGTCGAATAAATAGCCTCGTGTTAGAAGTTGACTCAACAGCCGCCAGGTGACACCACCAGCGTTCTTGCCGTCGCTGTAAAACAAAGGTTGAGGTTTGTTTCACACGGTCGTCTCGTCTTAGGCTTCTACAAAAACTAAAAAACCCAAACTCATCTCGCTTTATTCAGTTCATTGATTTATTGCAAATATTTTACGAGTGAACTAATCAAGAACAATTACAACAGCATAATGCTATGGATTTTTCTGCGGAATTTCTGCTCCAATGCACATTTATGTTTCATGTTCTATTTTTTTATTTGCTGTTTCTTATGAATTAACTCGTGCATGCAAATGAAACGAATTGCGATCTGTCATGACGTTAGCAAATATTCCGATACAATTTCATGCTGATTTATATTCCAGTTACAAGGAACGAATTATTGTCGCCATATCATGACATTGTGTGTTGGGGCCTTACAGTTAATAATCATAAGTAATGGCGGGAGAACGAATCGACGGGGGGGGGGGGGGGGGGCTCAGTTCGAATCGAATAACACCACCGTGTCTGTCCAGAGAAATTAATGGGCATGGATGAGTGTAATGATTTGTGATTGTTTATATTAAAAAGGGCTCAAACAAGGCATCAGTAACATTTAAATAATTGCATACATCCACCGTTTTAAACAAGCCGATTATTTTCGCTATGTACACGTATAATTTCAGTCATAGATTATAGCCGACGTGATCAGAGAGTATATTTACTTGGACGTCTGGTAAAAGCAATAACAGCACAATCGTTTTGAAACTAAATGTCGTACTGTTATTCTCATAACACGTATACTATGCTCAACCATTTTGTTTTTATTTATTGTTTATTGTACTTGTTGAAATAAGAATGTTACAATATCACAGCTTGTGATAAATGAGGAGCCAGCTGTTGCATGTTTCAAGAAATGTTCTGGTTACAATGTGGCTCGCCCACAACGCGCTTTACAGGTACCTGTTACTACTCTCACACCTTTGAGAGCTTAGTCCGACCAAACAAGTTGGTGAGGGGAGCTTTTAGTGACGATCTATGCCGTGGTAGTTCTTCAGAAATAGCACAAACATGAAGCATCTTTGCACTACTCTCACACCTTTGAGAGCTTAGTCCGACCAAACAAGTTGGTGAGGGGAGCTTTTAGTGACGATCTATGCCGCGGTAGTTCTTCAGAAATAGCACAAACATGAAGCATCTTTGCACAACGCGCTACAGGTACCTGTTACTACTCTCACACCTTTGAGAGCTTAGTCCGACCAAACAAGTTGGTGAGGGGAGCTTTGTTTGGTGCCGATCTATGCCGCGGTAGTTCTTCAGAAATAGCACAAACATGAAGCATCTTTGCACAACGCGCTACAGGTACCTGTTACTACTCACATTTTTGAGAGCTTAGTCCGACCAAACAAGTAGGTGAGGGGAGCTTTGTTTGGTGACGATCTATGCCGTGGTAGTTCTTCAGAAATAGCACAAACATGAAGCATCTTTTCTCCACGTATAATCTAGTAGTAGTATTTTTATTGACCAAAATGAGCTTTCGCTCTTTACAATACTTTAATCTTTATACTGAGTCGTCGTATACGTTCCACTTATGGTCAGGGATTTAATTGTTAGGTTGGCAGTAGTTCTTGTATAGTTAGTCCCAGCGGCGAAGCGTCGGGATAGAAATTGTATAAAATAAAATATTTGTATAAATACTAATTTACCTGTGAGAAATGTTTTAAAAATGAGTAACAGAGTCCGAAATGTTTCTTCCCGCGCCTCATCCGATACAAATTCTACTACTTCGCAAATGCTCCCTCTCCCTCCCACTGCACATGTGCTCGAAACAGTGGCTATTGACGTCTCAATACAATATGGTATATACAACACGTACATTCGCGGCCGTCTGTTGTCAGTTTGCTACTTCGATGCGTGTAACTATTTGTCTGTTCTGTATATTATAATCACTGCTCTTTATACAACCCCCACAAATGCTGTGAGCTCTGTCCACCAGACCCCCTGTTTGTATACATTATATTATTATTTCTCCTCTATAACCTATTCTCGCGTCGCCACTGGTTAGCCCACTACACATTGAATGCCAATGACGAGTTGTCTAGAAATGTAATAATCTAAGAACGAAGTTATCTAAAACGCCTCCGTTGGGAAGGAGCAACTGTTCCATCTTTATGTGGGACACAAATTTACGTTCCACGTGTTTTGAATTTCAAACGAAACAATTTTATTTAACCAATCCTATCATACAGTACAGTACAGTACAGTACCTACATAATTAATCCGTGTTTATCTGTTCGCGTTCTGTTTATTTTTATACCATCCCTATTTACATGAATTGTTTATAACGGCCGCATAAATAATATGGTAAATAATAAATATTATGTGAAACATCACATCTTTACAACTAATCCCCTAGACTTCTAAAAGCCTTTTCTCCACTTGGGGTCCCCTCTTTGGGATAATGGTCTCATGGAAATTAGGGTGTTCTTTTGTGTGGACTTTTGCTTTGGTTGTATCTTTGAATGACGGACGGGCATATACACGTGATACTGATTTGAAAACCATTTGATTTACGTGCTATGTATCATACCCAATTTTTTGCTGTCGTATTATTCCAACTTAGCGTTTGGACGTTTGGTTGGTGACAATAAGGATAATTTTCCTTTCATTTTTTGGACTCAACCGGACAGGGTCCTAAGTTAGAGTACAGGGGTAATTGGTAATTTTGCTTGATCGAAATGACCCGAAGGCAGAATTAAATTTATTGGATAGTATTGATGCCTTAATTGAGGGGGTGGTAATTAGCAGCCACAAATGAGTGAATAGATTGGCAATATCATGTTATCTATTGGTTTTATCTTGGATTCCTGCCAAGCAACTTTCAACCATTATTTTTTTTCAGTAAGATGACACTAACTCTTTCGAATTTTAGGTAGTTACCGCATATATCTTTTAGTTAGAATATACGTTTTCTTTACCCAATCTAGTACGGGTGTTTTATTTTAGGACGAGATTGTGAAGAGCAATGAAACTTGGCTCCAAGAAAATATATTGCAACGCCTCTGCCATCTAGCGTCAACAGTGCGAACTAGTTGAAACATCTTCCGGTATGACGAAGCGGGAGATTTGAACTTAAAATTTATATGTTAAATTATTTTAGAATGATTATGATTATCTAAAGCAGCGAGAGTAATTGAGACAATGCGTGGGGTAGGGAGAGGGGCTAAAGCTTATCTCTGATCTGATCAAGGGGTGGCAGCAGTGACCTGTATTGTAACAACGAGGGTGTGGGGCAACAGTGTTTCAGCAGCTCACTTGAGGACTCGAGTTGTTTCCTCTCAGCCCACGGCCACAGTTGTCTACAATACCCATCTTTGTCGTTACTACTAGTAGTTAGTAGTTACTAGAAGTGAGCAACCATTACCAATGGTGAATCTAGTATTATACTTTAGCTGCTAAATGAAGTTTCGTAGCGTGAACGATGGTATGCACGTTAGAGGCCGATGTTTTCTCTTTCAACGCTTCGATGTTATGTTGTGTTTTGCTAAACTCACTTAACTGAAGATTGGTTGTATAAAGGCCAAATATCATCGAAAATCAATATTAGGGTGATGGGACTGGACTGGTTTTCAGTTATCTGTCTATTTTTATTGTTTGTGGCTACACTCTAGTTGATAATTAGAAATAAACTAATCCCTTACAAAATGGTGCTTGGTAGATGCCGTTTTACGATTTTTTTTTCAATATGGTTGATTGTGTAACCCTAGTACAATAATAAACAATAATACGTTTCATATTTCGCAGCACTTTAAAGTATCAAAAGCATAGTGAAAGAGAGCGCTTGATATCATCGTAATGTATAATGTAATTATAGGCTATTCACTCTCCCTCTCTCAAGAGAAGCACACATTTATCATGTAAATGTCAGGTGAAAGAATAATAAATAAATAAATAAATCATCCATACAACACTTAACTATGTGGCGGAAGTGGACAGTACTAATCGAATAATCCTAACGTCACGGTGCTTCTTCAGAAGGGCTGGAAGTGCCTCGCTAAGACTAACACTCCCCTTTTCCAGGGTAACATGAAGCAGCACATGCTGACGCACAAGATCCGTGACATGCCCTCACACCTGTTCGAGACCATCAAGCCGCCCCCGCCGCCCCCAGTACACCACGAGGTGCTCGCCCCCAACGATGACTGTCCCGAGGACTCCAGGCCACCCCCGCCCCCGCCGCCGCCTCCAACCGAGCCGCCCCTCAAACCGGACCTTGGGGTGAAGCGCTCCCCCCCAGAGGGAGAGTCCATGCTGCCGATTCCAAAGAGACATCCAAGTAAGAACAGCTTAACTTCTATGGTCTTCTATTAACGGAGTAACACATTTTGTCGTCTGTATCTTTACTTCATTTGAAAACATTTGCGCATTGATGTCCAAGTATCTTAGCAAGAAGTGGAAGTATGGTGACCCATGACACCGTTATAACTAACAACATTGTGGTTAGCATGAAATCATTAAAACTAAGTGATTGTGCTATGTGTAGTTAAAAATAACAGTAAATTGGATGCATTGTTGTACTTGTATACTTATTGTGTACACTTTAACCAAGGTTAACATGTTAATAATTTACTTGGAAAAAACTGTTCTGGGTTGGTAGAAGAAAACACAGGAAGATGATATTCGTTTATTTGCTCTTCCTTATAATCTCAAAGTAATACTTGCAAATTAAAATCACAAGAAGGCAAATAAAACATGCTAAACAAATTGAAATTGAAATTATGACGTGTATCCAAAAATAGCATCCTTACAAAAGTACTTTATGGATAAGGCTGAACATTGTGTGTATTCAGCCATGCTCATTCAAATACAACTATCTCCAATTTCAAAGTTCAAACAGATGAATCTAGCAATCTATTGGAGAGTCCTGAAAAGTAATGTTACCTTCGGATCATTATGAGTTATGAGACATCTCACATCAGAAATATGAATAACTGGTGTTGTGGTAGAAACTATGAATTGGTATGTCTGCTATAATGTAGATTGATGTTGACCACTCTCTATTAATATATTTTTTTGTAATTAATTAAGATAAGATATTTATTCTTCAAGACATACATGGTAATTGTACAAAGTTTAAATCTCTGACGAGATGTGCGAAGAGTGGTATGCGTATGCATACAGCACAGACATGACGGGTGTTTCCATTACAACACAAGTAGTACAATTAATTATATACACAATGTCAATTAGATACATGAACAGCATGAGATTTGTTTCGATTTTGAATTCTTGTAATAAAGGATTAAAGATCTCGAAAGTAGTTCCGCTATTCAAAAAAGGGGCCAAAAACTCACCTGATAGCTATAGGCCTATTTCTCTCCTACCAGTTTTTTCAAAAATGTTGGAAAGCCTGCGCCGTCTCCAACACAGAGACGATACGGGCTCGTATAGATATTTAATAATGTCATAGCAGTGGCACCTCAGTAGTTGAAACGAAACAAACAAAACAAATTCTTACATGCTCACTGACACATGGAAACACAACCTCAAAAGTGCCCAGTAAAAACGTTCATAAATGAATATATCTGGTGCCTCTTTTTATTCCAGAATTTAAGTTTTTACCATTGTATGCACCATGCATCATTTTTTAAATTATGCAGTTAAAACGTGTGAATTATTGTTGTTTCACTTTAGAGGGATTTTAAAAATTCAAAATTATACTAATATAATGTACTACATGCAAATCTAAATTCCACTAACGAAAAAGTAGTTGTATAAAGTTAGTAGTGTGTCCTGTTGCTTTGAGATTAGACTAACGCTGTTTGCAGGCTTCCAACTATGTGTGCTGTGTTTGCAATAGGAACTTCTTGTCCTCAGCCCGACTAAAATAAAATCGCAGTGTTGCTTGTAGAGTGTAGACTAATGCTGAATGTGTGTTTTGCAGGCTTTCCAAAGCACTTGTGCCATGTTTGCAATAAGAACTTCTCATCCTCTTCGGCCCTGCAGATACATATGCGCACGCACACTGGCGATAAGCCATTCCGCTGCACGGTCTGTCAGAAAGCATTCACCACTAAAGGCAACCTTAAGGTAACTATCTCACAGACATAACTGCTTTCCACCCACTGGAACTAAGTGTTCATGCACAATCACGCTCATGCATACAAAGATGGGTACATTCACATCCACACACACACACACACACACACACACACACACACATGCATACACACAACACACATGCACAGACATTTTCTGACTCTTATCTCAGACACAGACACATTATGTACACCCACAGACACAGACGCCTACACTACACCCATCCTCACCCTGTCACCAACATGCACAGCATCCACCTACACTAATACATGCACTCACTTCGGTCACTCTTTCATTGTTGTGTTTTGGTGACAATATTATAACAAGAAGCATATTATTATTATTATTATTGATGGCTGATATATTTTTGTACAGCTTGACAACATACTCGGCAGCTAGGTCATATCACGCATGGCTTATACAAATAATAAAGCATGGAAAATATTGACATAAGTCCGATACAAATGCTCAATCGTGAAATATCTTCAAGTTTCTAGAAATAAGGTCAGAGTCAAGTCATAATGTGGTGCAGAAACTTGACAACATAATGTCTAATAATGATATGCTTATCTTTTATAATTAAGTCAATCACATTCTCCTTCAGTTAAGCTTCTTATACGAAATAATTGAAATCCTGCTTTTAAACCTGGAAGTGTATATTTACTCTTAAATTGAAATGCATGATGATTTTGGAATTGCTTCACTAATTGGTTTGTTTATAGCTTAACTATTTATGTGTACACAACTATTAGAATGTATTAAAAACAATAACAGTTAAATTTCATAAGATAATTTAATCTTAAGTCTGCTACTTTAATTATGTTTTTAGTTTGGGACATAACTGGAGACATAGATAAACATTCTACTTCAGTACTATAAAGTGATCAGTTAATTTGTTTATAACAATTAATAATTAATCATATTTTAAATGAAGAATATGTTTGGGATACATTTTTAAATCTAAGCCATTAGTCTCATGCACTTGAACAAAATCTGAACCAAATCACACTTTCTCTTGAGTTAAACTCAATAATACATTTGACCATAGATGTGAAATGAATGAGATGTATGTGTGGTATTTATCTCACGCGTCCTGTTTGGCGGCTGTTGGCGTGTCTTCAGGTGCACATGGGCACACACATGTGGAGCAACGGGGCGTCACGACGTGGCCGCAGAATGTCTCTAGATCTCCCACCGATACCCATGACGCCCAAGGATTCAGAGTTCCTACAGCGGAGGCCAGATCTCTTCTACCCATATCTACCAGCCCCATTCCTTAACGGGATGCAACAGAAGGTGAGACAATTGTTGCAAGTTTTGCTAAACATACCAATGTCACCAGCTGAATGAACGGAAAATATTCAGGTATGACTGAATTAATATTTTAAGATGGTGCTTACAAATGGTATTAGTTTCTTTGGCAACTATAACTGTTAAAGACATACATATTGTAATTATTTGCAACTGTCTTTAGAAATTGATGGAACTGGAACTGAAAAGTTTACTTAGACAAAAATTGGGCCTTAAGTCCACATATTATACAATTCATAGCTAGTTTGACTCTAAACAAAGGTTTGGCCATATTAGTTTATTTTGCAACAAAACCGATGTGGATTCAGATTCAGATTCAGATGTATTTTTATTCGTACTGTTGATGGTAATTTTACAGACATAAATAGTTAGATACAAGAAAAAACAGTAGGAAGCCTACAAAATCCCAAGGGATTTGTGCGTAGGCAGTTTTTATGTTAATTGTGCTGTAGGAGGCAGGACGATTAAATTGTGAAAAAATAAAAATACATACATAACGTTCATACATCTAAGTATGTGAAGTACACAATACAAACTAACAACTACTAACTAAGCTAGAACTAAAGCTAAAAGAGCCTATGAATTGGCTCAACTTAAAAATATAAGTACAATGATATAAAATAAAATATGATGCAATATATGAACTAGTATGGACTAGTAATGATGATACATAAAAGTAAGGAATAAGAATACAAAGAAAAAAAAATAAGATATGTGAATATGAAAAAATATAATATCGTAATCATAAACTCAGAATTTGTTGAAATAAGAATCAAGTACAAAAGGGAAAAGTCACAAAATGAAATGAATTAGAAGTAAAATAATAATGATATACAGTGATATACAGTAAAACCTCTTTGCAACGAACTCTTTGGGATCTACCAGATTATTATTTTGTTGTAAAGAAAATATCTTTACACAGATGGCACCTTAACATGAAGAGCCTTTGGGACATTTTGTTATAAAGACGTTTGTTATAAAGAAGTTTCACTGTATAAAAATAAGTACGGTACAAAGTAAAAATAAGATAATATGTGAATATGCAAATATGCAAATATAGATAGTCATAAAATGAGAATACAGAAAAATATTGAGAACAACATAAAATAATAATATTAATAATAATTGGCTAATGATACATTATCAATTCTCAGTCTCAGTTATAAAGGAGTTTGCTTACATCTACTTAAGGGTCAGCTAATAAGTTTATAATATTTTCAAAGTATCTTCTATCTTTGATTTTAAGCCAGTCTTTTACTCTATGTTTAAATTGATATAGCGAGGTTGAAGTTTTGGTGCCGGGTTATCAACAATTCCTATTCATATGGAACTAAGTGTAACGTGCCATGTTTGCATTAAAAAAATATATTAAACGTAGTTATTCAAAGTATCACCAGAGCAGAAGCACTGAGATTGGCCATAGATGACATTAAACTATCATTTAATATCACATTTTAATGCTAAGAATTAGAAAACGGTTGTGAATGAAGCCTGTGGAGGTGCCGGGTACGTGAAGTCACCATTTACCCTCTACCCTCACTCTGTACCAGAATAACACTTTCCATAAGAATAATGAAGTACAACATTAACTATCATGTTCAGCACATTATTTAACATGTTATGCATGTCTTATGCATAACTTGCAAGATTTTTCTGTGTGCAGTGTGCATTATTCCATTGCAACTTGTTGATAGTTCTATGAATATAAAGACACCACACATCGAATGTTAAGTAAAACATTAAGAAATATATAGTATCTTCTTTGTGTCTATGTGTCAATGTAGGCAATGGGCATCTTTCATTTCATCATCATGTCATTTACTCAACATTGAGCATTATCTCGAAAGTGATAGGAAGTAATATCCAGTGGCACTCCAAAACTCATGAGTGGGTATTTGAAGGTTACTGTCTCTTGTAATTTTTTTTTTTTTTAATAAAATACAAACTTGCTTAAAATAAATATTAAATGGTTCATCAAAGTACCAAAGGTTTCACAAACAGTGGAAAAATATAAAAATATTACATTTAGTTAAAATTTCAGCTCATTGGAATATTTAACTCAAGCTCGACTATTGTTTGTTGTTTCAGTTGAACGAGATCTCTGTAATACAGAGCGTGAACAGCAACAGTGGGCTGAGCCCCCCCGCCAACAAGTACGCCAGCCTCCTTGGTTTCGGCGGGTACCACATGGACAAGCCCCACCACATCCCCGAGCGTCAGCGATCCCGGACCAACTCGCCTCTGTCCGACAAGCCCCCCTCGTCGGTGTCCCCCCCTCCACCCCCCCTCTCGCTGACCCACGGCTCCCCCCCGCCGCGTGACCGGGAGTCTGACGGGTCGGACCGGGACCCGATGCCCCGCGGGATGTGGGACCTCCACTATGAACGCAAGCCGGTGTTGAGCAACGGAGACGAGGCCATGGATGTGTCCCCCTCCCCTCCTGGACACGTTACCCCTCACCCGCCCCCCACCCCGCGCGGGGAGGGGCTAGCCGCGTAATGTGAACGCTGGTCGCTATATTTACATATCTCATTACCTATATATTCATTCGGTGTTACGTGAATATGAATCGGACGTTGATCAAAAGACAATGAGTGGCTTCTGTGAATGACTTTTTCATCCCAGCTATTTTATGCTGGTGGTTGAATAACACTGTGGCTGCAATGTTCCTATTTTGAAACTAGTCTTTATACATAATTCAAGAGAGAAGAGAGACAGAGACAAGTGAACTCTATGAATCTATAAATATGTATATTTAACTATATAAAAGAAAACACGACATATTAAATGAAACATTGGATGTTAGTGGGTTAACTGTACAGTACTACGGCACACTATAAATGTGTATTTGTTCAAAAGCCAATGCACGTGAATGATTGACCATTAATTTATAAAATATGTGTTTTGAAAATGTGAAGACTTCTGCCCATACGATAGCTTGAACACCAGAGTCTTGAAAATCAACCATTCCCTATCATTGTATATATCAGCTACAATGCAATATTAATGTATGTATTTGAAACTTTTTTAAGTGTTTTGACAGTAAAGCAACAATTATTGCTAAATTTTCATACAGACTTTTACCTAATGTCGAGTAGTTTGAATTGAGTTGAGATAAGGCATTCTCTTGTGGAGTTATTATTTAAATGAGTCAATATAACTCGAGCTATGTTTCAACAGCTGTGTTTGGTTGGCAGGAGTCTTTCTCGCACATTGGCGATATGAATCGTGAAAGATTTACAAACTCTGATAGATATTAATTATTCTATGCTATACCCTTAAATGTGTGAGTGTGCGTCAGTTGGTGCAGCAAAATGCCGCCCAGGCTGGCTCTTGTTGTTTTGTTGGGACGGGGGCAATCCGGGGACTGGCCGAGGTCCCCGCTTGATTCACTGTGATACTACATCATGTAGGCGAGGTTCGGTGCACACGAGTAGTCATTCAGTCCACCACCTGCGGTCACTGTGGCTCGCCGTGTTTACTACCATTTGGAGAATCGAAGAATACGACTGGTGGTGATCAAGGGTACAACCTCCTCTTCTTGTTAATAATTCATTTTTATTGTCATACAAAAATTCAAATAGTGTTGAAACATGAGAAAAATAACCAATTCCAAATTGTGTCTGTACATTTGCTACTGTATTTGGTGTTATTCGATTATATACAATTGCTGTTCAGTGAATGTTGCTCAGAACAGAGAGTATATTATTTGAGTTTTTACTGTTGTTACCTGAAATTATTTACCCATTTTACATGATATTCTGTTGCTGTATAAAGTGTAAATGTGAAGGGTGAAGTCAACTGTGCTAACTTCGTATAAGATTGATCTTTAGGAAGAAGAAGTAAAGAAACAATTCCCTTACAAATCACAAGACTTTATTTAAATAAATCATCACATTGTGTTGCAAGAATCTATATTGTCCAAGTTGGAGTGAATGAAATGGAGTTATAAAATATGAATGTGTTCTACAATACTTGCCTTCCCATCTAAAACCTCAACTCAAAAGTACAAAGCCTTTATCCACTGTTACAATTTTGGCTCCCTATCAAAGCAGTTACGACAAATGTGTCAAACTTGCCAATGAGTTGTTTGTTGCTCACACATTGTGAGACAAATCTCACTTTTGTCATACAACAATAATATGTGCTTAGCTACCTACTTAGTTTAAGCACCATGATAAGTATAACATTTTATAATGCAGATGCAGTTTAATAATTAATTAATATATATTGCTAGATTTGTTTTATAATGAATCTACATTACTATACACATACACTTTACTTTTCTCAAATTAAACTTGTGCAAACATTCTTTATCCCAACGTTCTCTTCTTGCGCTACCTCTACGAAACAAATGAAGAGCTGTACTGATTTAAATTAAACTTATCTGATTTAGTTAAGCATTTTATGCATACACAAATGGAAACATAAACACTTATTATGTAGTTTTCTTTTGATAGACATAAGCATGTGGACACTGCAGTAAATCTTCAATGCAAAACCAGGTTATGAAATGTATCTTAAATATTAAAAGCTTAATCATTTAGCACACCACACTAGTGTACAAAATATTGCAATCAGAAAAAATATTACTGTCAGAATTATATTTCAGATTAAATTAGTACAACAGTGAGTAAATTGCATTTTAAATGTGGAAAACAAACTTTCCACTCAATCCAACTATATTACAAGTTTCTATTGGGTGAAGCTTAAATCCTATCATATAGAATTAAAAACAATAGTACAGTCGTTAAGTAAATGAGATGAGAATAATTATCATAACGTCAACAGTATTGGGACTAGACAATCACGTGCTGGACTAGATATCGTTGTCTGATGTATAAGATCAAAACCTTGGCATGACACGTGTGAGGGGAATTGTTGAGCAACAAGATTTCTTGCAAACTAATGACAATAGTTACATTTTGGGTGACATTTGATGCCATTTAACCCACATTGACAGCCTCCCGTAGTGTCGCCTTTCCCCTGAAACAAAATAGCTGTTATGTAGTAGGGCCTACTGATCTTGCATGATGAACAATGCCAATGCTACTTAGAATATAAAACACGAGTTTATTTTGATAGAAAATCAAACAACTCCTTATAAGCTTCATAAAAAAGCACAACACATTGAAAAAGAAGAAACTTTATCTACCTATTACCTCTCCATATGGCATTTCTGCTCTATGATGCATACATGAAAAAACATGTACACTCTTCACATGATTTATACAACTAGCACATGGAATAGTAATCATTGATAAGAAGAATGTTCCATCAGCTAGTCTAGTGAGGAAGAGAAAAAGTAACGGACATTGATGCTTGGGAACATGTAATAGGTAAGTATAATGCCCTTCATTTGCAATTCACGAACATAATCTAAATTCAGGTATCATTGTGCCAAATACCTAAGAACATTATAATGACATAAAAGTGGAATACACATTGTGATACAACACCCTATCTTAATTTCAAGTGTGCTAAATGCCAATATTTCAATAGTAAACGAGTTGACAAGGGGCACTTAGTAAGAGCTTAATGGAACAACGCCCAATTAATTGATTACAATATACTTGTGTGAGAATACTTTCCAGAAAAAAAAGTTCTCACCTTACCTAATACCTAACCTATAATAACAGATACAGGGGGCAACTTTTCTTATACCCCGGTCAAATAGCAATTTTACCTGGAATTAATTGGTACAGAATTTTTTTTTATCAGAAGTTGTATGCTATGTATACCTTCATATTCCGAAGAAAGTTTACCGCCGTCCGACCCCCCTAATTAACGTAATTAATTAATTTGCTAAAATTAATTAATGCTTATATAATCGTTATTTTCAAAGATTTTTCTGATATTGTATATTAAATACATTAAGTAAGGCCTTTTGTAATAAGAACAACATTCAAAACCTGTATATAGTTAATTCGGCAAGCATTAATTAATTAATATCAATATAATAACATTTTTAATAAAATGGTTCCCGTGTATAATTGGTATTATGAAATATATAGTTGATAGTTGCAAATACATAGGTAGTAACATATGAAACTACTGTAGAAAGTTTACCGAAATAAAAGTAATATTCGTATGATAAATCAGCATAATTAATGAATACATTAATTACCGATGTTTAAAAGGAATACATATTTGAATGTATGCATTATGGGTATCAAAAGAAAGCTGCCGATACGTGGGTTTTATTATCGGTATCTCCGGGAGAAGTAAAAAAAACATTTTCCTAGGGGATGGAGGGGGGGGGGGGGGGAAAGCAGATGTTTCGTTAAACGTATCAATCGAAAGATATTAATACGTCGTTTTTAGGAAAAGTACTGTAACAAGGCGATAAAAGAAAATGTACCCTAGTACTTGGCTAATATATTGGTGAGGAAGGGTTAGGGGGGGGGGGTTAGTAAAAGAGCGCCTTGTAAATTCAATTTTAATGTTTTAATGTTTACCCAATTTAATTGATGTGACTTCATAGATATGAGATTCGATTACTCCGGTACAAAAGACACGTCACGGCCTGGGTTAGAATAAGCCCAGAGTGACCCTGCTGGTCGTAAGAGGTGACGAAAGGAGACCCAGTGATATTTCCACACCCCCACTATCCCCGTGATGATTTATTCTCCCACTTGTCCTTGCCCTCCCTTGCTGGACTCCCTCTATGACGATTGACCACCTCGCGATGTAGATGGACCTGATTCGGAAGACGTCATATGACCTAAGGGGTCGAGTACGTCGTTAAACACCGCCAATAATATAATCCGATACAAAATTATAGGCCCGTCTACCAAGATTCACTTTGCAGTGATTCACCAGGCAATGATGGTATAATTCTCATGGTTAGATGACTCTACGTGCGGCATCATATTTTGCTTGAAGTACTGTTATGATAGGTTATTGTCTTGACTTGATGTAGGAAGCTTAGTGAAACTTGATTTGTTAATTACACACCAATAATATGGCCACTTGATTGGGTTGGTGAGAAAATTATTTTTGCTGCTCAAGCAACAGTCATGTTTGGTTCAACTGGATTGTAGGGCGTTTATAACCATGCCACTCCGTTTAAAATTTTTTTTTTTTTTTGCTGTTGTTGATAGCCCATTATAATCAACATCAACTACTACAGTGGTATTTTAGTATTTGCTTTTGATGTATTACCAAGCATGCATATTGCATAGCAGCTCTTCATAAGATTTGTCTCTAGACCAATGTATAAACGATGCAGTCAATGCCCTCCATAAAATACAAAGCAATTGTTATTTATTTTTTCATATTCCATATTTTCGTATTCATATTCATATTCGTGATCATAATCGGGGTCGGGATGGATCGTTACCGTACATTTTCTTATGCTAAATCATTACGACATAAAGATTTTATTGTGAACAGCGCCATGAGAACCATGTAGGTTAACTCTTCTATGATTTCTTAATTGCGATTGCGATCCCGATACCGACAATTGCGGTTGGGGCTTTATATTCCAAACAGTATACACAAGAGAAAAATTTTGATCTTGCCTTGGAACACAATAATCTGAAGTTAGTGTTGCCTCTGATGACTCTCGAAAGACGCGCGAAAGTCGTTGGAAAATCAGCAAAGGATCGACTTTATTGTATTTCCACAAATGAACGGCTCAAAAATAATTGCGCTCACTGAATTCGATACCCAAGTAATCAATATCAACAACTTATTTACTTTGTTGTATGAATTGCATAAAAATGTAAGTCTTATTACATGTTTATCTAAACGTTAAAGTTTGTTTGGTATTACGGGTGAAATCTTTGTGTTATACTAATCATTGAGAAATTCCGCAGTATAATGACAATATTACAAATTTGGTTAAATCTTGGTAGACGGGCCATAAGTTTTGTATCGGAGAAACCGGACCTCATATTTATGACGTCACATCAATTGGTGCCAGATCCAGTGATGCAAGTGGTAAGAAAGAAGGGCTGTAGCTCAATGATCTTTTCCCCTCCACCTTTCACCCAATTACAAGAGGTTTAAAGAGACAATAAGGTGAAATTTTTAGTGTTCAGCAAACATTTTAAAGACTTTTATTAAAATACAGTCTTATTAAACATGTTTTCCATGGACGTAGTAGGGGCCTAATCTTGTTTTTCGACTTATTATATTACTGTTTTATCGCGAATTACTGTTCTGTTGTTGAAGTGGGTCAGTGATACTTGTTCGTTTAGCTAAATTTGAGTTTATTTCACATCGGGTCTATTTGACTATATTTTGAAATGTTATTTATATCTGGTATTTTAAAACACGAAACAAGTTAGTTATTGCTAGAATGTGATGTATATACATAAAAAGTAAGTAAGAACTGGTATTCAAATAAGTACCAGTACGGCGCTGCGGCACACTTTCATCATTGGTTAGATCACATCTAAAATGGGTTCATAAAGTGCCTGTTTTATTTAACCCCCGCCCCCCACCCCCTCCACCACCCCCAACCGCCCTCCACCCGAATATATAGGCCAAGCACTATAGGGTACATTTTTTTAATCGTGCTGTTAAGGTACTTTTCCTAAAAACAAGGTATTAGCTTTTATTTCATACGTTTGACGAAATATCTGCATCCCCCCCCCCCCCCCCCCAAAGAAAAATGTATTTTTTTTTGTTTTTAATTCACCCGGAGATACCGATATTAAAACCCACGGATCGGCAGCTTTCTTTTGATGCCCATAATGCATACATTCAAATATGTATTCCTTTTAAACATCGGTAATTAATGTATTCATTAATTATGCTGATTTATCAAACGAATATTATTTTTATTTCGGTAAACTTTCTACAGTAGTTTTATATGTGTTTACTTATGTATTTACAACTATCAACTATATATTCCATTATACCAATTATACACGGGAACCATTTTATTAAAAATGTTATTATATTGATATTAATTAATTAATGCTTGCCGAAATATCTATATACAGGTTTTCAATGTTTTTCTTATTACAAAAGGCCTTACTTAATGTATTTAATATACAATATTAGAAAAATATTTGAAAATAACGATTATATAAGCATTAATTAATTTTAGCAATTTAATTAATAACGTTAATTAGGGAGGTCGGACGGCGGTAAACTTTCTTCGGAATATGTAGGCATACATAGCAAACAACTTCTGATAAAAAAAATTCTGTACCAATTAATTCCGGGTCAAGCCTATTTCAGCTTCTATATTACCGGCAGTGGCGTAGCGGAAGGCCCCGCAAACCCCGCAAGGCGGGGGGGCCCCCGCGAAGCGGGGGCCCCCGATGATATAGATCGTATATTATGAAAATTTCAAATAAGACAACAAATCAATTAAAATGTATTTTAAATAAAATTACAAAATATCGCGCCCCCCTTGCCCCCCCAAAAAAAAAAAAAAAAAAAAAAACGGAAAATGTTGTATCAGCCAGGAAATCAGTCACAAGTCTCAAGAATATTCACACAACTGTCAATTTGAATATCATATTCATTATAAAGAAGACAAGACACCATTGAATTCTCTAGACAACCAACAATTCCTTTTTTGACAGCGAAATATTTAGACGCTATAGCGAGCCAAGTCATAAACGGATGGCTGCAGCTAAAAGGGTGATTGTGAGGGGATCGGTAGTGGGTTGCCATTTGGCATTTGGTCTGTGTTGGTTTGTATGCGAAATACGTACTTATGACTAAAATTAACATTTAGTTCCAACATGTTGAATGGTCTGTCTTTTACTACTACGGGCGGTGTGGGGGACGCTGAATAACACCGAATGGAACAACGCCGAATCGATCGTGTGTACTGCACTTTCAAGTATAATCCTAACCCAAAAAAGTAGACCTTGTAACCTGGAACAACGTCGAATCTTTTTCGGCGTTATTCCACCGGAACAACGCCGAATCTTTTTCGGTGTAAATCCACCGGAACAACGCCGAATC
Organism: Isoperla grammatica; assembly: GCA_945910005.1. NCBI lineage: Eukaryota > Metazoa > Arthropoda > Insecta > Plecoptera > Perlodidae > Isoperla > Isoperla grammatica. The sequence continues at coordinate 89,184,065 of OX246737.1, read as the reverse complement.
TTTTTCGATGTTAATCAACCGGAACAACGCCGAATATTTTTCGGCGTTAGTCCACCGGAACAACGCCGAATCTTTTTTGGCGTTAATCCACCGGAACAACGCCGAATCTTTTTCGGCTTAAATCCACCGGAACAACGCCGAATCTTTTTCTGCCGAAAATTTTTCGACGTTAATCCACCGGAACAACGCCGAATCTTTTTCGGCGTAAATCCACTGGAAAAACGCCGAATCATTTTCTGTGTAATACACGGGTTAAACGGTGCAGTGAGTTGAATGTATTGACGAACCCAAAAATATTTTTTTTTGAAAAGAATTATAACCAACACTGTGAGATTCGGCGTTGTTCCGGTGGATTAACGCCGAAAAAGATTCGTCGTTGTTCCGGTTGATTAACGTCGAAAAAGATTCAGCGTTGTTCCGGTGGATTTACACCGAAAAATATGCGGCGTAGTTCCGGTGGATTAATGCCGAAAAAGATTCGGCGTTGTTCCAGTGGATTCACGCCAAAAAATATTCGGCGTTGTTCCGGTGGATTAACGCAGAAAAAGATTCGGCGTTGTTCCGGTGGATTTAAGCCGAAAAATATTCGGCGTTGTTCCTGTTTACAAGGTCTACTTTTTTGGGTTAGGATTATACTTGAAAGTGCAGTACACACGATCGATTCGGCGTTGTTCCATTCGGCGCTATTCAGGCTCCCCGCGGTGTGCTCCCTAAATTACACGATGCAATAAATATGACAGCAATGACTGTAAAGTGTAAACATTCGAGGACGGGACGGTGCCAGTCTTGCTCTCAAATTCTAAATTTTTGGGATCGTCCATGATTTTATACCGGATGTATGGGTTAGCGAAATGCACTTGTGTTGTAAAACTAACAGTCTGATGTCACCGACAATGCCAATGAACCTTAAATTTTACCCTTACCCCCACCAACAATAAACTTTCTTTTGTAGCTAGTTTCCACCCTTTACACAAAATTATTTCAAAGGTCAGTTTTCTCTCGGACTCCCTCACTGATAGAGGCATATCTCAGCGTGGGAGTGAGACTGTAGGTGATACGATTAATAAAGTGGTGTCAAATATGGTGCTGGATCGGATGTGTTGATAACAGTGCGCAAAGTTTACATTCTTATTGTGAATTGAGTGAAATCGTAGTAGTTTTGTGAATATGTGTTGAATGTTCTCTTCTGTGTGGAGTCACAAAGTGTTATGTTAGGTGTTTCTATTTTATTATTCTGTTACTATGTTATTTGTTAATATATATATATTATTTGTAATGAGTGGTAGAACTTATAAAAGTGCCCGTGACTGCAGCGGGTGCCGGAAGATCTTTTTCTAAATTAAAATTAATTTAAAACTATTTGCGAAGCTCAATGAGTGAGAATCGACTCAGTGGTTTGGCATTGCTCAGTATCGAGGGTGAAAGAACACGAAAGTTAAACATAGATACATTATTCGACGAGTTCGCGGACGCTAACGCACGCCGAAAAGCTCGATTTGCCAGACAATAATACACTAAAAGCCTAAACGGCTAAGAAACGTTCCAGAATTGCAGTTGGAGGATCAAAACGTAGGTTATTTGATTTATCAATACTTAAAATTTATCATAATTGTTGTTGTTGATGATATAATAATATGTTATTATGGTTTTAGTAGATAAATGTATACATTATTATTACGTCGCGTGGAAGTGGTGGATATGGGGGGGGGGGGGGGGGGTGGAAAATAAGATCAAACGTTAATATGTTGCCATGTATGCTGTGAATTGTAACTCGACATGACGACAAAACAAATTGACGCACACAAACTACATTGTTTCGGTATGACATTCAGCCCACCACTTTTTACTAAAACGCATCAAATGCACTCTAAAAACGTGCTTTCAAAATTTTTCGCCTGCGGCGCTTTTCATGGGCTCCGCCCCCCCATACCCCCCGTGCTTGATCCTACCATGTCCATTGGCCAATGTCGCGGGGGGGCCCCCGACTTCTGCGCTACGCCACTGATTACCGGGGTATTATAGAGTAGGCTTATTCTGTTGAACTTCTAAGTTCTCAATTTGACATTGTACCATTTCTTGCTGTCCATTCAGAATAAAAACTCCATAACTAGTTCATACATTTTGTCACATGAATAGGATTAAGCATATTTGTATCCCCAAAATGCAACAGTATTTACAATTATTTACGTATAAGGTATCGTATCCCTTCAGTATCACATATAATTTTTTTTAAATGAAGGTTGATGAAGGAGTGTAAAATATTTCTGCTATTTACAAGGACAGCACCAAATCTGAATAAACAAATCACTTTAACAAAGAACAGGCCACAAATCAATTTGCTGACATTAATTTTTCCAATGCATTTACAATACGTAATTAATTTGTAATCCTTTGTTGCTTTGCTTGCACTGATGCAAAGACTACTCAGTACTCAGTACTCAGTACTCACCCCTGATCCCCAGCGAGGGCCCCGCGTCACCCAACAGATCTCCGTCTTACACATCGAGCACCGCAGCCAATCACAGCCCCACTTCTTCATGAGCACCACGTGGCACGTGACATGTCAGAGTTGTCTACTCAGTACTCACCCCTGATCCCCAGCGAGGGCCCCGCGTCACCCAACAGATCTCCGTCTTACACATCGAGCACCACAGCCAATCACAGCCCCACTTCTTCATGAGGACCACGTGGCACGTGACATGTAAGAGTTGTCTACTCAGTAAGTACTCAGTACTCAGTACTCACCCCTGATCCCCAGCGAGGGCCCCGCGTCACCCAACAGATCTCCGTCTTACACATCGAGCACCGCAGCCAATCACAGCCCCACTTCTTCATGAGCACCACGTGGCACGTGACATGTAAGAGTTGTCTACTCAGTACTCACCCCTGATCCCCAGCGAGGGCCCCGCGTCACCCAACAGATCTCCGTCTTACACATCGAGCACCGCAGCCAATCACAGCCCCACTTCTTCATGAGCACCACGTGGCACGTGGGACACTTCATCGCCTCGCCACGCTCCACCATTTCCTGGAGCAGCCAACACAGAGTCGCATTGACGCTGGCCCACATTTGTAACGTATCCACTGTGGATACCAGGCACGTAGGAAGGGATGGGGGACAGTCACTCCCCCCGCAGTCAACGTGCTAAGACAGGGGGCTGGGGAAACTATTCTACTCTACCATATACACGCTGATAGGTACAGTGGAGTGGGGAGGGGGCTGGGAAAACTATTCTACTCTACCATGCACGTGCATAGGAACAGTGGAGTGGGGAGGGGGCAGTCACTCCCCCCGCAGTCAACGTGCTAAGGGAGGGGGCTGGGGAAAGTATTCTACCTTAATATGCAAGCGCATAGAAACAGTGGAGTGGGGAGGGGGCTCGGGAAACTATTCTACCCTACCATGCACGTGCATAGGAACAGTGGAGTGGGGAGGGGGCAGTCACTCCCCCCGCAGTCAACGTGCTAAGGGAGGGGGCTGGGGAAAGTATTCTACCTTAATATGCAAGTGCATATAGAAACAGTGGAGTAGGGAGGGGGCTGGGGAAACTTTTCGGTAACTCCCCCCATAGTTAACGGGATAAGTAGAGAAAAGGTGATCCGAGCACTAAGAAGGGGAGGGAGAGTGTATTGCGGCAATGATTAATACAAAACTGTACCAACGCACATAGAATGCGTTTGCATATAAATTGAGAAATACTACATAACAAATGTTTCATAGGTTACGAGTGGCGTCAGAAACCTTGATAATCGAAAGCCGTTATTTTACATCTTTCAAAATTAATTAATGCTTAATAATATTTCAAAAACGTTGCACATAATAATTGAATACATACAAAATCTCGAGGTCGTAATAAGTACAGAATTGTTAATTAAAGCCAAGCAGTGGCGGCTCGTGCTAAGAGCTGCAGCAACCCCACAAAATATTTCACGAATCACCACGGAGAAGAATTCCGCAACATTCGCAACGAAAAACGCGCTCAGTCTCTACAAAAACTGACATACACATTTTTATGTCGTCATATTTATCTCTTGCTTTATCATTACCTCTCATACTAGTAAAACAGACAACATAACAGCAAGCGACATTGTCACAGTTGTGCTTGAAGTCTCTACTATAGCACATAACGACATCGTACACTTCACGTAGCAGTCAGTGCTCATGTCTTAAGTAATGAGAGTCAAGCTTAAGTAGCATTCTCAACCAAGCATTAATAACTCCTGCAAACGAGCACTTATCACATATTACAGTGTATAGATGATCTAATTTGTTTTTATTTTTATAATGTTAGCTGTTATTATGGTTCCGCAGTACTTAAAGAAAAACTGAATTAGTTAGACCATTGAGTTTGTTAGTTAGCTAACAAACCCAATGGTTAGACCATCAATAAAATAGTTTTAAAAATGTAGGCTATCAAATGAAATATTACCAATAAAGCGTTATATCTAGTTTATACAACAACGGTAAAGTGTAATCTTTGTTAAAGAGTAGACCCTTACCTAGGAACTCACATGCAACTTAGGATACATTCAAGTTTATTTTAATATTATAATTTAGCGATATTATGTTTCAGTATCACATTTTTATAAAATGTACTTTACTTAATTCTAAAGATATGAGATCAATGAGAAATCACTTGTCTGGACAATGTTTTAACAGCAGTCAAGTTTAGTAAAGTGTTAGTAAAGTATTTTAAAGTTATTGATTAACTAGCTTCGTTTGGTTTAGTTATTACAATAATATGCAGTTTGGTTCTTGATAAATAATAAAATGAACAAGACCAATGAGAAACTAATTGTTTTGGACAACCTCTTAAAAAAAAATTAGAAAATGCGACACTCCGCAAAAATGAGGAGTATTGATTTAATATTCATATAGTCCATATATTTGTCCCGAAACGGCAAAACACCGTTACAGTTGCTTCGTTATAGAGGAGTGATTTGTTGCCAACCAGCGAGCCCCAATTTGAAATGCTGATCGCTAGTTGGTTACGAGTGACTCCGCTATAGCGATGCTTCAGCAAGCTTGTTCCAGGACAAGTACATTGAATAAGGTTGTCATAAGCGCAAAGCATTAATAATTTAAAATATGCCCATCGCCGCTAAAAACCAACGGCATGCAAGTATCGTTGCTAAGCTACTATCTACACGTGAATTACTAGACATCACCACACAAAGACATACTAGCAAAAGTATTCCTGCCTGTGGTATGACGTCTTATTGTTGTTCTCTCACCTCCAACAGGTCATTCGTTCTTCGTGCCTCGGCATTGGTTTCAGATTCTTGTTTAACATGTTCCTGGTACTGACGGCAATTCAAGCCGTCGTGAATCGCCTGCAAACAATGGGCGGGATATAAACAAACAATAGGAAGCAAGTAGGCCTACGTAGCTCAAATATCCAGGCACAGCTTTCTGTGTTCCTAATACTGACGGCAATTCAAGCCGTCGTGGATCACCTGCAAACAATAGGCGGGATATGAACAAGCAATAGGAAGCAAATGTGTAGCTCAAATCCAGCCACAGCTTCCTGTGTTCCTGATACTGACGGCAATTCAAGCCGTCGTGGATCGCCTGCAAACAATAGGCGGGATATGAACAAACAATAGGAAGCAAGCAAGTGTGTAGCTCAAATATCCAGCACAGCTTTCTGTGTTCCTGATACTGATGGCAATTCAAGTCATCGTGGATCGCCTGCAAACAATATGGGGGATATGAACAAACAATAGGAAGCACGTGTGTAGCTCAAATATCCAGCACAGCTTCCTGTGTTCCTGATACTGACGGCAATTCAAGCCGTCGTGGATTGCTTGCGAACAATATGGGGGATATGAACAAACAATAGGAAGCACGTGTGTAGCTCAAATATCCAGCACAGCTTCCTGTGTTCCTGATACTGACGGCAGTTAAACGAATAGTGAACAAATATGAACAAATAGTAGGAAGCACGTGTGTAGCTCAAATATCCAGCACAGCTTTCTGTGTTCCTGATACTGACGGCAATTCAAGCCGTCGTGGATCGACTGCAAACAATATGTCGGATATGAACAAACAATAAGAAGCACGTGTGTAGCTCAAATATCCAGGCACAGCTTCCTGTGTTCCTTCCTGTGTTCCTGATACTGACGGCAGTTAAACGAATAGTGAACAAATATGAACAAATAGTAGGAAGAAGCACGTGTGTAGCTCAAATATCCAGCACAGCTTTCTGTGTTCCTGATACTGACGGCAATTCAAGCCGTCGTGGATCGCCTGCAAATTATATGAGGGATATGAACATCAACAAACAATAGGAAGCAAGTACGTAGCACAAATATCCAGCTCAGCTTCCTGTGTTCCAGGTACTGACGGCAGTTAAACGAACGAATAGTGAACAAATAGTAGGGAGCAAGTGTCTAGCTCAAATATCCAGGCACAGACTCTTGCTTCTTGTGGTCCCTGGTACCGACGGCAGTTTCAGCCATCACGAGTCGGCAGCAAAAGGCATAAAGCGGACGATGGGGGGGGGGGGGGGGGGGGGGGAGGGGGGCTGAGTATATATGAACAATGTAACGAAATGAAGTGTTGTAACATTGTAATATAATATCTAAAGACGGATTCACCAGACTGAGCTGCGTTGCCCAACCAGATTAGTGCTTTATCTGCGCTTGCGCGTGACAATCATTTGGGAGTTAGTACTTTTACAGCCGAGCTCTACAATCAATCAATCCAACCTAATAAATATCGATATCAATCACAAATTAAATCTAAATTAAGTCGTAAGCACCGTCTTATAATGTCACGACGCTTGATAAGTGATGCGATCTTACCTGACACGTGAGGCAGTTGTTCTTGAGGCAGACGGGACACCGGAACTCGTTCAGGTTGTCCTCGAAGATGCACCACCCTCGGCAGTCTGGTGTCTTGCAGTGGAATGCGTTGCGGATCTTGTTCTCTGCCTGGGTCACGGACTTGGCCAGATGCTGCTCGTACACGTTCGGAGGTACCAACTGTATGGACAACCAAAGAGCGTGACAACATTATAACACTACAAAACACGCCATGTTTTACGCATGAAGCGTTTCTTCTTATCGCTCTAATAATAATAATAATAATAATAATAATAATTATTATTATTATTTTTATTATTTATTTCCAGTTGGGAGATGTTAAGATAAAACCAATATCTTGTACAGGGTTGAGTTGCGTGACTGAAAATACCTATCAGCACAAATAAAGCAAAAACCCGTGAATTCAAATACACTGCGATTCATTCAAAACTGTTTTAAAAATATTTTGTAATTTTTAAAGATACCTAATTTGTTCTTTAATAAGGACTTAAAACAGTCTGAGATATGTCAAAAGTTTGCCAAGAGCAGAAATCGTCTTCGCAATGTAAGGTAAGCCTACTCGTAATAGCATTTTATACATTAATTATAAGAAAGGACCGCAAAAAGCAGAACCAGATAAGATGACAATAAATCTTGAGAAGGTAATTTGTGCAGGTTTACCCTAGCAAGGAAGCGCTATGGTGTGGATCTTAACCTGCAGAAAGTTTTATTTCTCGAACGCGAAATATTATTGACAGCGAAACTACTACAATTTACTACTTATATGCACATGTTGTAGGATTTGTGATGTAATGCTTCAAAATGCCATTTTGACCAATGGGAAAGAGTTTAAGAACGAATTTGAGATTTTTGAAATGTCGCTTGGGGAGCAACTTTCTTGACTCCATCTTATTAACTTTCAATAGTACTCCATACGTAAGATACTTTTTATTTTGGTCTTGGTCTCAGTATTGACTCAATTTTTTAGGCTTTCAATTAGTTCTCTATAGGCCTACGTAAGATACCGTGTAATTTGTTAGTCAAAACATGGTTGTATATTGTACACTCACAAAACATTAGGTCTACGCATTAGATCAGTATCTGAGTTTTGTAAACTGATAATATTATAAGAATTGCCCCTGTAGAAATCATATCTAAGCTCCTTGTATTATTGATTAGAAGTGTCCGAACTAAAAGTAAAACGTGGCCCGGCGCCTCCACCAATGCTCAACACGAGTTATTTTAATACTGATGGGGCAATAAGTAGCGCCAATACTTTAGCCATTACCCTACTTATTCTCGGTAAATCAAAGTGCCTTTTTAACACGGTAACCAACAATCAGTGACGTGTCGATAAAGAAGTTCTAGAGGAAACTTCTTAATTGACCCCCTCCCCTTCTTGAAGGACTACATCACCCCAGCTTATGCGTTTTACCTCTATATTCTTTCATCTGCTCTAGAGGGCCCAGCCCGGGAGAGCGTTCCAGCAAAGTTCAATGCTGAACTATTGTATCTAGTAAGTAAGTAAGTAAGTAGGTAAGTAAATAAGTAAGTAAGTAAGTAAGTAAGTAAGTAAGTAAGTAAGTAAGTAAGTAAGTAAGTAAGTAAGTAAGTAAGTAAGTAAGTAAGTAAATAAGTAAGTAAGTAAGTAAATAAGTAGGTAAGTAGGTAAGTAAGTAAGTAAGTAGGTGAGGAAGTAAGTAAGTAAGTAAATAAGACTATACTTTCTGGTAGGTTATTACTAGTATCTATGACTTAGGTTGCAGCCGGGCATAAAAGTTCTGTAGGCTAAGCAGTTTCACCGACGATCGGCTTTTATGGTACCATTTAAACATAATTGAGTAGCTCTGTGAGGGGTTACACTGAAATGTAGCTAAACACTTCTACACGGTATGATTTCCATAGGCAGATTGGTTAGTAACAGCATGGTAACAGTAACAGCTCTCCGTTCTTTCCTATTTGCCACCAGTTGATTTCATTTTGCCATTCTCATTTGTCCGCAGGTGTTCGCACTGTCCAATCACTGATTCATATGTTTCGTATTTGAAATATCGATCTTTGATTGGTTATCGCTCACTCGTCGATGGTGTTCGAAGCCTACAGGGTTGGTTTAGTCACTTTCAATTAAAGTCCCCCACTGCAAATCAGTTTAGTTACTGAGTGGGTAGACTCTAAATGTGAATTTATTTATTTTATTTATTTTATATACACCCTGCGTATGTAATCAAATCTCGACTAAAAATTTAACGGCGTGTGAACAGCTATAGGTTATTTGAGCCTCCAACCTTAGTGTACATGCATTACAATTAATTTACAACGATAATCTTGTGTTGTATATTGTGCCTCAAATTCAAAATGTCAATCTATATAAACGACCGCTTCATTGCACTAATCTTTCAATAGTAACATTCTACATTTACTCATAGCATGTAGCCAATTGATGATTATTGAATGTGTATAGGCTCTGCTGTTCAGTAACAAAAACTATTTCACACGGAGGATTCGTATCGTCTCTATTAGCCTCAGTGCAGCAGTGCGATGTATAACGATGGGAAAGTTCACTAAAACCCGGTTTTTCAATCGTCATTAACGGGGCCGTTAGTTTTCTTTAAGCTCCATATTTAACTTATCTCTGCATACTGGCGTGGTACCTTCTGACTGGCGTATTGCAAATGTTATTCCAATTTTCAAATCGGGGATGAAGGAAAACATCTCGAACTATCGACCTATATCATTAACTTCTATCATTTGCAAAACATTGGAGCGCATCATATTTCAAGAGCTACTGAAACACATCACAACGGCTAATATTCTTAATGAAAACCAACATGGATTCATTCCAGGTAGATCTTGTTCAACGCTTCTTACGAAGGTAATCGACAATTGGCAGTGTGCCCTGGAAGATCCTAAGTGCAAGCAGGTGGATGCGGTGATGCTAGATTGGTCTAAAGCATTTGACCAGATTCCACACAGGAAATTACTAAGCAAGCTGTTCTATTATGGTGTACGTGGATCCTTACACACTTGGTTAGAACATTTTTTGACAGATCGATCACAAAAGGTTGTGTTTCAGGGAACAGAATCAAGTTCAATACTTGTAACCTCAGGCGTACCTCAAGGGTCAGTTCTTGGTCCGTTATTGTTTAACATATTTATGATGGATTTGCCTCAATGTGTGTCTTCGGATATGAGCCAATTTGCTGATGACTGCACGATTTACAGAAAGATTATGACGAAGGAGGATTCAGAAACTCTACAATCTGATTTAAAAAATATTGACAATTGGTGTACAGTTAATGGCATGAAGATTAACCCCCAAAAGAGTATGTCTATCCGATTTGCAAGATCCAAGAATCCATTCCCTTGTTGTTATTTGATCAACAACTTGCCTATTCCAGAGAAAAAACGTGTCAGACTACTAGGTGTAATTGTTACAAGTGATCTTAAATGGAACACTCATTGTGAAGTAGTACGAGCCAAAGCCACCAGGCATTTATATTTCATTGCTAGACACCTGCATCATGCTCAGCCTAGCACCAAAAGGGCTGTTTACCTAGCGCTCGTTAGAACTCATCTCGTCTACGGCTGCCCAGCGTGGGACCCAACATCTCTAAGCAACAAGATGAAGTTGGAGCGTGTCCAAAGTAGAGCTACACGCTTTATTGCTGCTAGGTCGCAATTTACCACTCATAGTGCAACAGCAGCCTACCAGAAAGGGTTCTATTATAGGGCTTGTCAATCGTGGAATTCTCTTCCACTCAAGATCAGGATGGCACGCTCATTAGATGTCTTCAAAGCCTCTTTAACGGAGCATTTTTTAAACATTGTTTTGTAACTTTCATTTTTTTATTCTTTTTTACTTTGATTTAACAGTTGTATCTTATAATTATATTTTCATTCATATTATGTTTTCATGTTTTTTGTTTTGTATTTTATATTTTGTATTTTGTATTATGTTCATTATTATATTTAGATTTTAAGTAATTTTAGTATGGGTTGGCAGTCACTCTGGTGTTTGGAGCTGTGCTCTTTTCTGCCAACCTCCATTCACTTTTGTAGTAAATGGAAATGAATAATAAATAAATAAATATCTGCATAGGGTTTGTTGGGTTACAGATTACGGACTGTCAGCTAACAGCCCCGTTAACAACCCGTTAACCGATTGAAAACCCAGGACCAAGTCACAGTGATCAGCGCGCACAGTTCGCAGAGACTATGGATACCCAAGCCAGGCAAAAAAGAGGAGATACCTAATGTTACCGTATGACTTCTCTTATGGTGGAGTCCCGACATGGGAAACGAAGAGCGCAGCGCGCTAAACACACAACGACCAATCAGATGAAGCTGCGTTCGACCGCGACGAATTGCATTAGTTCGTTAATGTGCATTCACGTTCTGCATGTCGGTAATCACCGTGCTTATACTTGAGGTAGGATAGGTTGTACTCACCGCCTTGATCTCCCGCTCCTGCAGGACGCTCACGCATGCGTAGTTGGCGTCTCTGAATGGACACTGAACCTCGGCTTCCTCGCTGAACTGCACAGTGTTCACGAGACATGGCCTGCAAGAGGAGTACAGCTTCAGAGGTTACTTCACGCTTCAAATACAGGGTTCGAGTACTGTTTAAGGTTTTATTTCTATTTACTTTCATTTCTTGCTTGAATTCATAACATGATAAATCTGAGATAGAGTTAACAACTCTTGAAGATGGTAAAAAAAAAAAAATACATTACTACTGATTACTGGTCTCACTCATGATGAGTGGTTTTCTAGTAATCATGACTGCACATGCAGGATCAACCGAGTAGCTGGATTTTGCAATTGTATTCGCGCTCTTATGTTCAGAGCATGGTCTATAATTTAGAGAATGGGTCAACTTGTAAAATAATTATAAGATTTCCCCATTGCACACAATAATCAATTGTGTAAAAACATAGGCCCATGTGGGTTACTAACAGAACGTGTAAAGACACTCTCTGAGCACCACGCCATCGTTGGGCGGGTAGGGAGCCAGACACACAGAACAGTCGCATGTCTCAAGGTGCAGCTAGCGCACTATACTAGGCCACGAGACTTACTTGCAGAACATGTGTAGACACTCTCTGAGCACCACGCCGTCGTTGGGCGGGTAGGGAGCCAGACACACAGAACAGTCGCATGTCTCAAGGTGCAGCTAACACACTATACTAGGCCACAAGACTTACTTGCAGAACGTGTGTAGATACTCCCTGAGCACCACGCCGTCGTTGGGCGGGTAGGGAGCCAGACACACAGAACAGTCGCATGTCTCAAGGTGCAGCTAGCGCACTATACTAGGCCACGTGACTTACTTGCAGAACGTGTGTAGACACTCTCTGAGCACCACGCCGTCGTTGGGCGGGTAGGGAGCCAGACACACAGAACAGTCGCATGTCTCAAGGTGCAGCTAGCGCACTATACTAGGCCACGTGACTTACTTGCAGAACGTGGGTAGACACTCTCTGAGCACCACGCCGTCGTTGGGCGGGTAGGGAGCCAGACACACAGAACAGTCGCATGTCTCAAGGTGCAGCTAGCGCACTATACTAGGCCACGTGACTTACTTGCAGAACGTGTGTAGACACTCTCTGAGCACCACGCCGTCGTTGGGCGGGTAGGGAGCCAGACACACAGAACAGTCGCATGTCTCAAGGTGCAGCTAGCGCACTATACTAGGCCACGTGACTTACTTGCAGAACGTGGGTAGACACTCTCTGAGCACCACGCCGTCGTTGAGCGGGTAGGGAGCCAGACACACAGAACAGTCGCATGTCTCAAGGTGCAGCTAGCGCACTATACTAGGCCACGTGACTTACTTGCAGAACGTGTGTAGACACTCTCTGAGCACCACGCCGTCGTTGAGCGGGTAGGGAGCCAGACACACAGAACAGTCGCATGTCTCAAGGTGCAGCTAGCGCACTATACTAGGCCACGTGACTTACTTGCAGAACGTGTGTAGACACTCTCTGAGCACCACGCCGTCGTTGAGCGGGTAGGGAGCCAGACACACAGAACAGTCGCATGTCTCAAGGTGCAGCTAGCGCACTATACTAGGCCACGTGACTTACTTGCAGAACGTGTGTAGACACTCTCTGAGCACCACGCCGTCGTTGAGCGGGTAGGGAGCCAGACACACAGAACAGTCGCATGTCTCAAGGTGCAGCTAGCGCACTATACTAGGCCAAGTGACTAACTTGCAGAACGTGTGTAGACACTCTCTGAGCACCACGCCGTCGTTGGGCGGGTAGGGAGCCAGACACACAGAACAGTCGCATGTCTCAAGGTGCAGCTAGCGCACTATACTAGGCCACGTGACTTACTTGCAGAACGTGTGTAGACACTCTCTGAGCACCACGCCGTCGTTGGGCGGGTAGGGAGCCAGACACACAGAACAGTCGCATGTCTCAAGGTGCAGCTAGCGCACTATACTAGGCCACGTGACTTACTTGCAGAACGTGTGTAGACACTCTCTGAGCACCACGCCGTCGTTGGGCGGGTAGGGAGCCAGACACACAGAACAGTCGCATGTCTCAAGGTGCAGCTAGCGCACTATACTAGGCCACGTGACTTACTTGCAGAACGTGTGTAGACACTCTCTGAGCACCACGCCGTCGTTGAGCGGGTAGAGAGCCAGACACACAGAACAGTCGCATGTCTCAAGGTGCAGCTAGCGCACTATACTAGGCCACGTGACTTACTTGCAGAACGTGTGTAGACACTCTCTGAGCACCACGCCGTCGTTGGGCGGGTAGGGAGCCAGACACACAGAACAGTCGAATGCCTCAAGGTTTGGAACGAGATCGGCCTTGTCTAGGTTGACTAACTGTAGATAGTGTTGATGTTGCTGCTCAGCTTCCTTCTGCTTCTCAGCTACCGTTGCCTACAAACAATAAATGTACCACTCCGTCACTGTCTGTGCGAGAAGAAAAATATTAAAGAGTGTAGTATGCTGGCACGCTTGTGTTTCTGCTATAGAACCATCGGTCGCTTCTTAACCGATCAGGAGATACGAATTGTATACTAGTCCCAGCGTAACTTTTTGCCCATTTCACTCACACTGTTGCAAGGAAACTCAGTTAATTGCTGGTCGTTGTTGTCACACATTTGTATAGGCGGTCTCCTGCGTAGTGGGCTTATAGTAGCCCCAACGAAAGTATTCGCATACCGATCTCAGGTCATTGTCTACTGCCCCTTTCAAACGCGCCAATTGACAACATGGCGTTCGTTGGGCCTAGTCGAGTGCACAGGCTGTTTGGCCACACCCACCGTTGCAGGTAACCAACGGCTGGTCTTAAATTATCCCCAATGGACCTGTTTAGATTAAATGATACGAATAAGCAAAGTAGAAAATTAAGTTGTTACCTTGGACTCGGCTGTGCTTTAAGCATCAGAATACTTTCGGTGGGGCAACTTTATAGTGCACAGTCGTCAGTATTCATTAGTCACGGTCACTGCGTTTGGGATTTGCAGGTAGCCAATATAGAATTCAGCTATTTCGTCAGCATGAGTATAAAGTTACGTTGGGATAACTTTTTTTCTTGCTAATTATTTTTCGGAATTTAAAACAAGCGAGTACAGAACACAACAACGACAAGAGAACAAGAACAAGAATTTAAAACAAAAGTTTATAGTTAGAATCAGATACTCCTAGGTTATAGGTTTGCGTACGTACAAATCTATCAAGATCTCTGAGGTGCCTCAATTTCGAGTTCTATTGTAGGTGAGGTGAATTAATGCGCTAGTTTGGTGGCGATGGGAGAAGTTCTTGGCAAACTCCTTGTCATAAAGTAGACAATCATGCTCGTCATTAAGTTTGCATTAAGTTAGGTCTAGAGACCAACAAGAACAATAATATTTATTCAAAACCTGATAACACATTCATAATGACTCTAATGACAACCTTTGATTATGCTACATTCTTTGTTCTGGGTGCATTCTTATCACAAGGGATTATACAGTGGTAAGCAGAATTTTCATATCTGTAAAAACTCGATAAAAACTATTTGAATTATAGGAAAATAGAATTTACAAAAAAGATGATAAGATTTAAAAATGTATGATGTATAGCACATCGCGAACAATCGTAGTATACAAAATATGACATACAAAATATATCACATCTGTTGTTGTTGCATAGATCTTAGTGCATTTTGTTCTTCAACTAACTAGAGTATTGGCTTGTACCACACCTATCTAATTGAATTGAGGTACCAAAACACGGCAAGATACGAGATACACACAACACAAGGGCACTCTAGTTATGAGGTATATTCCTACCTGTTGCATGTCCTCGTCTACTTGTTGCTCGCGATGCATCCTCTGCATCTCCTGCTGACTGGCTCGATGGCCAGTTGGCACGACATAGTTGACAGGACGCTCCGTGGTACAAGCTGCACAGCCGGGCCTCGTAGGGGAGTTCATCAGTGTACAGACGGGACACTGCCAGCCTACACACAACACATGGCATGAAACTGTTGCATTGAAGCACACACATAGTAGACAGGACGCTCCGTGGTACAAGCTGCACAGCCGGGCCTCGTGGGGGAGTTCATCAGTGTACAGACGGGACACTGCCAGCCTACACACAACACATGGCATGAAACTGTTGCATTGAAGCACACACATAGTAGACAGGACGCTCCGTGGTACAAGCTGCACAGCCAGGCCTCGTGGGGGAGTTCATCAGTGTACAGACGGGACACTGCCAGCCTACACACAACACATGGCATGAAACTGTTGCATTGAAGCACACACATAGTAGACAGGACGCTCCGTGGTACAAGCTGCACAGCCGGGCCTC
The DNA here is from genome assembly GCA_945910005.1 of Isoperla grammatica. Classification (NCBI taxonomy): domain Eukaryota; kingdom Metazoa; phylum Arthropoda; class Insecta; order Plecoptera; family Perlodidae; genus Isoperla; species Isoperla grammatica. The sequence goes on along the minus strand of OX246737.1, from coordinate 89,168,440 downwards.
GTGGGGGAGTTCATCAGTGTACAGACGGGACACTGCCAGCCTACACACAACACATGGCATGAAACTGTTGCATTGAAGCACCTGCACACATAGAAGACAGGACGCTCCGTGGTACAAGCTGCACAGCCAGGCCTCGTGGGGGAGTTCATCAGTGTACAGACGGGACACTGCCAGCCTACACACAACACATGGCATGAAACTGTTGCATTGAAGCACACACATAGTAGACAGGACGCTCCGTGGTACAAGCTGCACAGCCGGGCCTCGTGGGGGAGTTCATCAGTGTACAGACGGGACACTGCCAGCCTACACACAACACATGGCATGAAACTGTTGCATTGAAGCACACACATAGTAGACAGGACGCTCCGTGGTACAAGCTGCACAGCCAGGCCTCGTGGGGGAGTTCATCAGTGTACAGACGGGACACTGCCAGCCTACACACAACACATGGCATGAAACTGTTGCATTGAAGCACCTGCACACATAGTAGACAGGACGCTCCGTGGTACAAGCTGCTCAGCCGGGCCTCGTGGGGGAGTTCATCAGTGTACAGACGGGACACTGCCAGCCTACACACAACACATGGCATGAAACTGTTGCATTGAAGCACCTGCACACATAGTAGACAGGACGCTCCGTGGTACAAGCCGCACAGCCGGGCCTCGTGGGGGAGTTCATCAGTGTACAGACGGGACACTGCCAGCCTACACACAACACATGGCATGAAACTGTTGCATTGAAGCACACACATAGTAGACAGGACGCTCCGTGGTACAAGCCGCACAGCCGGGCCTCGAGGGGGAGTTCATCAGTGTACAGACGGGACACTGCCAGCCTACACACAACACATGGCATGAAACTGTTGCATTGAAGCACACACATAGTAGACAGGACGCTCCGTGGTACAAGCCGCACAGCCGGGCCTCGTGGGGGAGTTCATCAGTGTACAGACGGGACACTGCCAGCCTACACACAACACATGGCATGAAACTGTTGCATTGAAGCACCTGCACACATAGTAGACAGGACGCTCCGTGGTACAAGCCGCACAGCCGGGCCTCGTGGGGGAGTTCATCAGTGTACAGACGGGACACTGCCAGCCTACACACAACACATGGCATGAAACTGTTGCATTGAAGCACACACATAGTAGACAGGACGCTCCGTGGTACAAGCTGCACAGCCGAGCCTCGTGGGGGAGTTCATCAGTGTACAGACGGGACACTGCCAGCCTACACACAACAAATGGCATGAAACTGTTGCATTGAAGCACCTGCACACATAGTAGACAGGACGCTCCGTGGTACAAGCTGCACAGCCGGGCCTCGTGGGGGAGTTCATCAGTGTACAGACGGGACACTGCCAGCCTACACACAACAAATGGCATGAAACTGTTGCATTGAAGCACCTGCACACATAGTAGACAGGACGCTCCGTGGTACAAGCTGCACAGCCGGGCCTCGTGGGAGAGTTCATCAGTGTACAGACGGGACACTGCCAGCCTACACACAACACATGGCATGAAACTGTTGCATTGAAGCACCTGCACACATAGTAGACAGGACGCTCCGTGGTACAAGCTGCACAGCCGGGCCTCGTGGGGGAGTTCATCAATGTACAGACGGGACACTGCCAGCCTACACACAACACATGGCATGAAACTGTTGCATTGAAGCACACACATAGTAGACAGGACGCTCCGTGGTACAAGCAGCACAGCCGGGCCTCGTGGGGGAGTTCATCAGTGTACAGACGGGACACTGCCAGCCTACACACAACACATGGCATGAAACTGTTGCATTGAAGCACACACATAGTAGACAGGACGCTCCGTGGTACAAGCCGCACAGCCGGGCCTCGTGGGGGAGTTCATCAGTGTACAGACGGGACACTGCCAGCCTACACACAACACATGGCATGAAACTGTTGCATTGAAGCACCTGCACACATAGTAGACAGGACGCTCCGTGGTACAAGCTGCACAGCCGGGCCTCGTGGGGGAGTTCATCAGTGTACAGACGGGACACTGCCAGCCTACACACAACACATGGCATGAAACTGTTGCATTGAAGCACACACATAGTAGACAGGACGCTCCGTGGTACAAGCTGCACAGCCGGGCCTCGTGGGGGAGTTCATCAGTGTACAGACGGGACACTGCCAGCCTACACACAACACATGGCATGAAACTGTTGCATTGAAGCACACACATAGTAGACAGGACGCTCCGTGGTACAAGCTGCACAGCCGGGCCTCGTAGGGGAGTTCATCAGTGTACAGACGGGAAACTGCCAGCCTACACACAACACATGGCATGAAACTGTGGCATTGAAGCACACACATAGTAGACAGGACGCTCCGTGGTACAAGCTGCACAGCCGGGCCTCGTGCGGGGAGTTCATCAGTGTACAGACGGGACACTGCCAGCCTACACACAACACATGGCATGGAACTGTTGCATTGAAGCACCTGCACACATAGTAGACAGGACGCTCCGTGGTACAAGCTGCACAGCCGGGCCTCGTGGGGGAGTTCATCAGTGTACAGACGGGACACTGCCAGCCTACACACAACACATGGCATGAAACTGTTGCATTGAAGCACACACATAGTAGACAGGACGCTCCGTGGTACAAGCTGCACAGCCGGGCCTCGTGGGGGAGTTCATCAGTGTACAGACGGGACACTGCCAGCCTACACACAACACATGGCATGAAACTGTTGCATTGAAGCACACACATAGTAGACAGGACGCTCCGTGGTACAAGCTGCACAGCCGGGCCTCGTGGGGGAGTTCATCAGTGTAAAGACGGGACACTGCCAGCCTACACACAACACATGGCATGAAACTGTTGCATTGAAGCACCTGCACACATAGTAGACAGGACGCTCCGTGGTACAAGCTGCACAGCCGGGCCTCGTGGGGGAGTTCATCAGTGTACAGACGGGACACTGCCAGCCTACACACAACACATGGCATGAAACTGTTGCATTGAAGCACACACATAGTAGACAGGACGCTCCGTGGTACAAGCTGCACAGCCGGGCCACGTGGGGGAGTTCATCAGTGTACAGACGGGACACTGCCAGCCTACACACAACACATGGCATGAAACTGTTGCATTGAAGCACACACATAGTAGACAGGACGCTCCGTGGTACAAGCTGCACAGCCGGGCCTCGTGGGGGAGTTCATCAGTGTACAGACGGGACACTGCCAGCCTACACACAACACATGGCATGAAACTGTTGCATTGAAGCACACACATAGTAGACAGGACGCTCCGTGGTACAAGCTGCACAGCCAGGCCACGTGGGGGAGTTCATCAGTGTACAGACGGGACACTGCCAGCCTACACACAACACATGGCATGAAACTGTTGCATTGAAGCACACACATAGTAGACAGGACGCTCCGTGGTACAAGCTGCACAGCCGGGCCTCGTGGGGGAGTTCATCAGTGTACAGACGGGACACTGCCAGCCTACACACAACACATGGCATGAAACTGTTGCATTGAAGCACACACATAGTAGACAGGACGCTCCGTGGTACAAGCTGCACAGCCGGGCCTCGTGGGGGAGTTCATCAGTGTACAGACGGGACACTGCCAGCCTACACACAACACATGGCATGAAACTGTTGCATTGAAGCACACACATAGTAGACAGGACGCTCCGTGGTACAAGCTGCACAGCCGGGCCTCGTGGGGGAGTTCATCAGTGTACAGACGGGACACTGCCAGCCTACACACAACACATGGCATGAAACTGTTGCATTGAAGCACACACATAGTAGACAGGACGCTCCGTGGTACAAGCTGCACAGCCGGGCCTCGTGGGGGAGTTCATCAGTGTACAGACGGGACACTGCCAGCCTACACACAACACATGGCATGAAACTGTTGCATTGAAGCACACACATAGTAGACAGGACGCTCCGTGGTACAATGCTGCACAGCCGGGCCTCGTGGGGGAGTTCATCAGTGTACAGATGGGACACTGCCAGCCTAGTACACTGCTGCTTGCAAAGCCGTGTACACGTGTACACGTCCGTGAGGTCCCGCTTTCGAAAAAAAATCATGTTCTGTCTAGGCCCAAAAATTATGCTCTAAAGTGTTGTTCCCGTAAACGGTTTCAAGACGTAATCCAGCGTGTTTCATGGTTCTGACCTCGGATCACTTGCCAGGTTTAGGCCGAAATTATAAATAAAAATTATAATATTATAATACGTAAATATTCCGTGACAACTGAGGAGTGAGGACGGTCGCACATCGCATGAAACCACTCGTCGGCGCCAAGCCCTCCGTTGCCGGTCGCACACAGAATAGTATTACACGCGGCGCGTTTATTGTTTCGAGAGAAACAGAAAACGTGTACACGCATTAAAGCGTGTACACTTTTACACGTGTACACTATCCCATCCCTACTACACACAACACATGGCATGAAACTGCGGTGATTTGGTGTATTGAAGTATCCATTCTAGTTCTAGTACAGTTTTTATAGTAGTTTCTAGTACACGTAACTATATCAAATGTTTTTAGGAGTATGTGTATATTCTGGGGTTGATCCATTGTAATAATTAACTTGAAAAACAATACTTGAAAAATAAAATTAAAAAAAGTGCTAAGACTAGAGTATAGCCTTATGGAATTGTCGTTAGTTCTGCTAATGTGAAGGAAGCGGCATGGTCCTTGGCGTTATCTCCTAAAGCAAGGTGTGTGCAAAGGGAGGTTCTCATGTGAACGTACCGTGCCTGAGAGTGCCCGTGGAGTTCTCCGGCTTGAGCTGAGCCACAGCGCGCAACGCGTCTGCGATCCTCTCAGCCGCCGCAGCCCTCGCATTGTCAGGTGGAGCTGCTCTCCCCGGCTGAGCCTCCTGCTTCGGGGCCGGCGCTCCGGCGTCCTGGATCACAACGGGCTTATCGTTCACCACGACGACGTGGGCCGGCGCCGCCCCCGCCACCGCACGGTCCTCGTTCACCTCCTCGTACTCCTCGTCGTCGTCATCCTCTTCTTCTTCTTCTTCTTCTTCTTCTTCCTCCTCAAGAACCGGGACCTCTGTCTTGTTCTTCACTTCCTCCTTCGGTGGATCATGGACCCTGAAATATCGAGACAAAATGTTCTTGCTTTATAACGATTTCCAGGTTTCTCTTGCGACTAGTGTTACGCATAATACATAAAAAATATCACTAGCTATCAAACGATTCATACAGTAGCTATAAAAACTTTAACTATATAACTATACTATAACTATTCTCATGCTATCCTTATATTCATATCTAAGCGCAGGAATGTACTTGTTTCATGCATGCTGTTTCAACGATGAACAAAGGATAGGATTGGCATTATGCTGAGTAGAGTGAACTAGCCTACTCACTTTGTTTGGAAGTTTTCAAATACCAATACTATCACAGAAAGTATCACTACTCCATGGACCTGTGTGAAGTAGACGCTAGGAACTAGAGAATTGAAAAATTAATCGCACTCTCAAGGACGTTTGAAAGTGACGTCACTTGCCAATCTGGCGGCCGTCTGCGTGATATTGGCGGTATCGCTGGAGGAACGTTGTTCACTTATCTCGTTCTAGCTGTTATACTATTCATATTGAAAGAACAACTTATAGGAAAGCATATTTAGTTTGCATGCCAATAGTCATCATAAAAGTTATTTCAAAATTAAAGACGCAGTAGTTTACTTGCTATAACAATTCACGCAAAGCATCGGAAAATGAGCAAATTTCTTATTGTTTTCTCAACTTAAATTGTCGAAAAACTGATCATCGGATTTAGACGAGAGTTACTTTTGAATATGTACCAATAATGTGAGATAATAAACAAATAAACTCTCTAGATAGAAAGTGCCCCGAACGAAAATTCATAGCATGCACTAATATGCAGGGCGCAGCAGTTGGACCTCAAAAGCAGCGGTTTGGGCGTGAAACTACGCACCCTGCATGTTAGTGTATGCTATGAATTTTCATTCGGGGCACTTTCTATCTAGAAAGTTTATTTGTTTATTTTCTCACAATGTTGGTACATCCTTAAAATCCGATCATTAGTTTTTCAACAATTTAAGTTGAGAAAACAATAAGAAATTTTGGTCATTTTCTGATTCTTTGCGTGCATTGTTATAGCAAGTAAACTATAGGCACCGAGATTGGCCACTGAACTTTTATGTTGATTTTTTGGTGCTATTGGCATGTTAACTAAATACGCTTTCCTATAAGCTGTTCCTTCAAAATGAATAGTATAACAGCTATAACGAGATTAGTATACCGTGTGGTTTGTGCGAGAATCCGCAGACAGTTATACTATGTCTACACGCGTGGATTATTTGCTCCAATCATTCGAGTCTCCAATTATCTTCGCGTGTAGACGTGCAGTTTCGCCAATCATTGCCGAGGCAGATGATTTGTCTCAAATGGTCTCAAGACCCCCAAATAATTGAAGCGCTGCCAACTAAACATGTGCATTTCTTTGACGAAAGGTGGCAGTGCATATATTTTGTGCGGTAAAGGTAACCTAACCTATAAAACATAGTTGTCGCGGCGTTTCATCTTAATTATTTTCGTGGATTTATTGATTTTAATATGGAAACAAAAGAAAGAAGTGTCGCAAGAACGAATTTTAGTTCTGAAGAAATAATAGCTTTAACACATAAACAAAGTTAAAGCTATTTTGAAATTCTTCCGCTAGGTGCCACAATTGTCGTAAATTGATCCGTGTGGACGTTCACGGGAATCATGTCCAACGTTGATTATCTTCTTCGAGGATAATCAACGTGCGTGTAGACCAAGTATTAGAGCGCTAGACCCGTTAGCTTAGGGATAATTTTTTCCGCTAGGGGCGTATCGAAGTTTTGCGATCGCGAGGACCGGCTATTTCGTCTGCATGAAAAAGTCTGCGCGAGACAACTTTAATTACCGATCACAAAATACGGTTATTCCGATTCGCAGTAAATATAGTCTTCGCACGATACATGACAAAATTATAAGCCACGTTGTTGTATACAACTGCTACTGCCATGTAACTTTTCAACTAAACATGAACTTTTATAAAGAGTAAACACATTTTCAAAAACCCATTAGATATCATAGACAAGGGACCGATTTCTAAAGTAGATAGGCCTACAGTCAAGGATAATACAGGAGTATCATCAGTGGCAACGATTCGTGAATATAATGTGCATTTTCTTGGATAAATCGTGGGGAGAAGTGGTTTGTTGACCAAGAAGTTGGGTGCTCAAAAAATATTCTCATTATGTACACGTTTTAGAGGGATGTTACCGCTTTATGTACACATTGAAAACTATATTATACATATTACATAACTAAATTGCGTCCTAAGTTCTACTTCCAGCCAATTTCAGTTCCAAGAGTCATTTCAGAAAAGCTTCGTTCAGAGAAGTATTTTAACTCTACTCGTCCTTCTGACTTCTAACACAAATTTGTAGTCATTTCACAAACAGTTACACCATTGAGTTTGTTAGTGTAGGGTAGAGACCCAGCGGCTATTGGCGGCTCTCTACCAATAAATTTCCCGTGGACTCTAGTAGTGCGAGCGCGTACCGCTAGAAAGCGCTACATGTACCCACAGATGTCAGCGTTCCTGTGGAAAGAAAGGGATACTACGTAGTACAGTACGCGCAGATGCGACGTCAGAAGATCACGTGGTGTAGTCCGAGCCTAGGTCTAGGCCTAACTCTTTTAGTCTAGGCCATTACTAGGCTACAATAAGCCTGGGCCTACATTAATAGGCCTACATTAGTAACGTAGTACTACAGCCTAGTCTATATAATGTATAAAACCTTATATAATGTGTTGTAATAAAGTATTAGCTTACTTATTGTTAACTTCGTGCCCGTTTGACATGTTTATCAGAACAAATGATAATGCTTTAATAACAATATCCACCGCCATCTGGATACTACTACCTTACCGACTTCGCATCTGCGCGTACTACGTAGTATCCCTTTCTTTCCACAGGAACGCTGACATCAGTGGGTACATGTAGCGCTTTCTAGCGGTACGCGCTCGCACTACTAGAGTCCACGGGAAATTTATTGGTAGAGAGCCGCCAATGGCCGCTGGGTCTCTACCCTACACTAACAAACTCAATGGTTACACGCTTGTGCTGAGCCAAAGTGTTTCCATATTGTTTCGACAATGAGTGTGTGTCTGAATCGATAAAGGGTACATTCTGAAACCTCCTATAAATGATGGGTTTCTAGCATCAGCTAGCACATCCTAGCGCCACATTTTGTCAAGTGTTTCGGAACGCCTACAAAAGCAAAGGTGAAGAAAACACGCAACAAAAATTTCTAATAAAATTAACAAAACAATGTTTTGATCGTTTTCCAATAATAACAAATACGAAATGAAGAATCATAAAATCCCTCAAAAGCGAGGTTTAAATAACAGTAAAATTATATATTTCCTGAACATTTGAAGGGCTTTTAAATAATTGTATTTTGAAAACGCTGCCGTGATTTGTGAATGCTGGGAGATGCCCTCGATCAAGCCGGCTGGCGTTTTCATGATGTGAGTGATGCTCAGAAAGTAACGGAACGCTCAGCCAATGATTTCCAGCAGGTTACGGAATGGCCTCATCACAGAAATAGCGTATTTAGCTAGTTTTGGAACGTACCAAGAAGGTCACGACAGCAACTCCTCCATCTCTTCCTCAGAGATGTCGTCCTCGTCGCTAGTCTCGCAGTAGCTGTAGTGATCTACCTTATCGACTCACCTCATCTCCTCCATCTCTTCCTCAGAGATGTCGTCCTCGTCGCTAGTCTCGCAGTAGCTGTAGTGATCTACCTTATCGACTCACTTCATCTCCTCCATCTCTTCCTCAGAGATGTCGTCCTCGTCGCTAGTCTCGCAGTAGCTGTAGTGATCTATCTTATCGACTCACCTCATATCCTCAATCTCTTCCTCAGAGATGTCGTCCTCGTCGCTAGTCTCGCAGTAGCTGTAGTGATCTACCTTATCGACTCACCTCATCTCCTCCATCTCTTGCTCAGAGATGTCGTCCTCGTCGCTAGTCTCGCAGTAGCTGTAGTGATCTACCTTATCGACTCAGCTCATCTCCTCCATCTCTTGCTCAGAGATGTCGTCCTCGTCGCTAGTCTCGCAGTAGCTGTAGTGATCTACCTTATCGACTCACCTCAACTCCTCCATCTCTTCCTCAGAGATGTCGTCCTCGTCGCTAGTCTCGCAGTAGCTGTAGTGATCTACCTTATCGACTCACCTCAACTCCTCCATCTCTTCCTCAGAGATGTCGTCCTCGTCGCTAGTCTCGCAGTAGCTGTAGTGATCTACCTTATCGACTCACCTCATCTCCTCCATCTCTTCCTCAGAGATGTCGTCCTCGTCGCTAGTCTCGCAGTAGCTGTAGTGATCTACCTTATCGACTCACCTCAACTCCTCCATCTCTTCCTCAGAGATGTCGTCCTCGTCGCTAGTCTCGCAGTAGCTGTAGTGATCTACCTTATCGAATCACCTCAACTCCTCCATCTCTTCCTCAGAGATGTCGTCCTCGTCGCTAGTCTCGCAGTAGCTGTTGTGATCTACCTTATCGACTCACCTCATCTCCTCCATCTCTTCCTCAGAGATGTCGTCCTCGTCGCTAGTCTCGCAGTAGCTGTAGTGATCTACCTTATCGACTCACCTCATCTCCTCCATCTCTTCCTCAGAGATGTCGTCCTCGTCGCTAGTCTCGCAGTAGCTGTAGTGATCTACCTTATCGACTCACCTCAACTCCTCCATCTCTTGCTCAGAGATGTCGTCCTCGTCGCTAGTCTCGCAGTAGCTGTAGTGATCTACCTTATCGACTCACCTCAACTCCTCCATCTCTTCCTCAGAGATGTCGTCCTCGTCACTAGTCTCGCAGTAGCTGTAGTGATCTACCTTATCGACTCACCTCAACTCCTCCACCTCTTCCTCAGAGATGTCGTCCTCGTCGCTAGTCTCGCAGTAGCTGTAGTGATCTACCTTATCGACTCACCTCATCTCCTCCATCTCTTCCTCAGAGATGTCGTCCTCGTCGCTAGTCTCGCAGTAGCTGTAGTGATCTACCTTATCGACTCACCTCATCTCCTCCATCTCTTCCTCAGAGATGTCGTCCTCGTCGCTAGTCTCGCAGTAGCTGTAGTGATCTACCTTATCGACTCACCTCATCTCCTCCATCTCTTCCTCAGAGATGTCGTCCTCGTCACTAGTCTCGCAGTAGCTGTAGTGATCTACCTTATCGACTCACCTCATCTCCTCCATCTCTTCCTCAGAGATGTCGTCCTCGTCGCTAGTCTCGCAGTAGCTGTAGTGATCTACCTTATCGACTCACCTCATCTCCTCCATCTCTTCCTCAGAGATGTCGTCCTCGTCGCTAGTCTCGCCGTAGCTGTAGTGATCTACCTTATCGACTCACCTCATCTCCTCCATCTCTTCCTCAGAGATGTCGTCCTCGTCGCTAGTCTCGCCGTAGCTGTAGTGATCTACCTTATCGACTCACCTCATCTCCTCCATCTCTTCCTCAGAGATGTCGTCCTCGTCGCTAGTCTCGCAGTAGCTGTAGTGATCTACCTTATCGACTCACCTCATCTCCTCCATCTCTTCCTCAGAGATGTCGTCCTCGTCGCTAGTCTCGCAGTAGCTGTAGTGATCTACCTTATCGACTCACCTCATCTCCTCCATCTCTTCCTCAGAGATGTCGTCCTCGTCGCTAGTCTCGCAGTAGCTGTAGTGATGTATCTTATCGACTCACCTCATCTCCTCCATCTCTTCCTCAGAGATGTCGTCCTCGTCACTAGTCTCGCAGTAGCTGTAGTGATCTACCTTATCGACTCACCTCATCTCCTCCATCTCTTCCTCAGAGATGTCGTCCTCGTCGCTAGTCTCGCAGTAGCTGTAGTGATCTACCTTATCGACTCACCTCATCTCCTCCATCTCTTCCTCAGAGATGTCGTCCTCGTCGCTAGTCTCGCAGTAGCTGTAGTGATCTATCTTATCGACTCACCTCATCTCCTCCATCTCTTCCTCAGAGATGTCGTCCTCGTCGCTAGTCTCGCAGTAGCTGTAGTGATCTACCTTATCGACTCACCTCAACTCCTCCATCTCTTCCTCAGAGATGTCGTCCTCGTCACTAGTCTCGCAGTAGCTGTAGTGATCTACCTTATCGACTCACCTCATCTCCTCCATCTCTTGCTCAGAGATGTCGTCCTCGTCGCTAGTCTCGCAGTAGCTGTAGTGATCTACCTTATCGACTCACCTCATCTCCTCCATCTCTTCCTCAGAGATGTCGTCCTCGTCGCTAGTCTCGCAGTAGCTGTAGTGATCTATCTTATCGACTCACCTCATCTCCTCCATCTCTTCCTCAGAGATGTCGTCCTCGTCACTAGTCTCGCAGTAGCTGTAGTGATCTACCTTATCGACTCACCTCAACTCCTCCATCTCTTCCTCAGAGATGTCGTCCTCGTCGCTAGTCTCGCAGTAGCTGTAGTGATCTACCTTATCGACTCACCTCAACTCCTCCATCTCTTCCTCAGAGATGTCGTCCTCGTCACTAGTCTCGCAGTAGCTGTAGTGATCTACCTTATCGACTCACCTCAACTCCTCCATCTCTTCCTCAGAGATGTCGTCCTCGTCGCTAGTCTCGCAGTAGCTGTAGTGATCTACCTTATCGACTCACCTCATCTCCTCCATCTCTTCCTCTGAGATGTCGTCCTCGTCGCTAGTCTCGCAGTAGCTGTAGTGATCTACCTTATCGACTCACTTCATCTCCTCCATCTCTTCCTCAGAGATGTCGTCCTCGTCGCTAGTCTCGCAGTAGCTGTAGTGATCTACCTTATCGACTCACCTCATCTCCTCCATCTCTTCCTCTGAGATGTCGTCCTCGTCGCTAGTCTCGCAGTAGCTGTAGTGATCTACCTTATCGACTCACTTCATCTCCTCCATCTCTTCCTCAGAGATGTCGTCCTCGTCGCTAGTCTCGCAGTAGCTGTAGTGATCTACCTTATCGACTCACCTCATCTCCTCCATCTCTTCCTCTGAGATGTCGTCCTCGTCGCTAGTCTCGCAGTAGCTGTAGTGATCTACCTTATCGACTCACCTCATCTCCTCCATCTCTTCCTCTGAGATGTCGTCCTCGTCGCTAGTCTCGCAGTAGCTGTAGTGATCTATCTTATCGACTCACCTCATCTCCTCCATCTCTTCCTCAGAGATGTCGTCCTCGTCACTAGTCTCGCAGTAGCTGTAGTGATCTATCTTATCGACTCACCTTATCTCCTCCATCTCTTCCTCAGAGATGTCGTCCTCGTCGCTAGTCTCGCAGTAGCTGTAGTGATCTACCTTATCGACTCACCTCATCTCCTCCATCTCTTCCTCAGAGATGTCGTCCTCGTCGCTAGTCTCGCAGTAGCTGTAGTGATCTACCTTATCGACTCACCTCATCTCCTCCATCTCTTCCTCAGAGATGTCGTCCTCGTCGCTAGTCTCGCAGTAGCTGTAGTGATCTACCTTATCGACTAACCTCATCTCCTCCATCTCTTCTTCAGAGATGTCGTCCTCGTCGCTAGTCTCGCAGTAGCTGTAGTGATCTACCTTATCGACTCACCTCATCTCCTCCATCTCTTCTTCAGAGATGTCGTCCTCGTCGCTAGTCTCGCAGTAGCTGTAGTGATCTACCTTATCGACTCACCTCATCTCCTCCATCTCTTCCTCAGAGATGTCGTCCTCGTCGCTAGTCTCGCAGTAGCTGTAGTGATCTACCTTATCGACTAACCTCATCTCCTCCATCTCTTCTTCAGAGATGTCGTCCTCGTCGCTAGTCTCGCAGTAGCTGTAGTGATCTTCCTCGTAGTTGAAGTACCACCCCTTGCCGGGAGGCGCCGGAAGTGGCGCAACTTCTACGTCCATTTCTTCCTCTGTATTCTCCACGTTACCGGCCACACTTCCGGTCTCGCTCTCCTGGTCGCCTTCTGGAATACAAGTCCAAGGTTACTAACACTCTCGGTGGGAAAAAGCGGGATAACATTTCTTGAGTTCAATCTTCTAATACTGGCTTCTCATGGTCCAATGCCGGCGTATAGCGTTCGTCGTTGGGCAAATAGAAATGAATCCTATTTGAAAAGGGGAGGAGTTGCGTATACGACGATCCGTTGCCTGATTGGGCAACGACTATAACGCTGTACGCCGGCGTCAGAGCACGGGAACCTCGCATTAGATCAACTTTGACATTTTCATGAAGAGCAACAATAAATGCTTGCAATTTCAGTCATTTTCGTAGCCGTGATGGATCACAGAGTAATGTTGTTGCCTGCAAGATTAAAAAATCGAATTTATTGAACTCGTGTCGAACACTGCTATATTTTGTAATGTATCAAGGAACAGCAAACGGTAGGCCTACGCCTAAAATTCGATTAAAAAAAGTTGACTTCTACATGTTGTACATAATATGATTAGTTCCCAAGGAGCATGAGGTTCGAAGTTTTAGTTTAATTTAATCATCCTGTGAAAAATGCATGTGCGCGGGAACGGAGTTTATAGTTTATGAACTGTGTGTTGAGATGAAGTGAGGCTGCGTGAACTGACTAACAGGAACATAGTCCGTTACCAAATAGAAGAAACCTTGTCGTGTGGTATTATTGCTTTATGTGCACAGCTGTCCCTCACCTGGGGCCACGAGGTAGAGGAACATGGGGCAGCCGTTGGAGTTGACGTTGTGATCCTCCAGCGTCTTGGAGTCGTCGGATGCCAGGATCTTACCCAGGATCCAACGCTGCACCCTCGCAGGGATCTCAAACTCCTGCTCCACTTTCAGTTTGAGCTGGGCCACGGTCATCGTGGGCGTCACCTGGAGGGGTAGCGGGCCCTGGTGCGACACTTTGTCCTCCACGTACATGTCCACCCTGCAACACGCATACAGAGCGATGACGTCATACACAGTACACACCTGGTGCGACACTTTGTCCTCCACGTACATGTCCACCCTGCAACACGCATACAGAGCGATGACGTCATACACAGTACACACCTGGTGCGACACTTTGTCCTCCACGTACATGTCCACCCTGCAACACGCATACAGAGCGATGACGTCATACACAGTACACACCTGGTGCGACACTTTATCCTCCACGTACATGTCCACCCTGCAACACGCATACAGAGCGATGACGTCATACACAGTACACACCTGGTGCGACACTTTGTCCTCCACGTACATGTCCACCCTGCAACACGCATACAGAGCGATGACGTCATACACAGTACACACCTGGTGCGACACTTTGTCCTCCACGTACATGTCCACCCTGCAACACGCATACAGAGCGATGACGTCATACACAGTACACACCTGGTGAGACACTTTGTCCTCCACGTACATGTCCACCCTGCAACACGCATACAGAGCGATGACGTCATACACAGTACACACCTGGTGCGACACTTTGTCCTCCACGTACATGTCCACCCTGCAACACGCATACAGAGCGATGACGTCATACACAGTACACACCTGGTGCGACACTTTGTCCTCCACGTACATGTCCACCCTGCAACACGCATACAGAGCGATGACGTCATACACAGTACACACCTGGTGCGACACTTTGTCCTCCACGTACATGTCCACCCTGCAACACGCATACAGAGCGATGACGTCATACACAGTACACACCTGGTGCGACACTTTGTCCTCCACGTACATGTCCACCCTGCAACACGCATACAGAGCGATGACATCATACACAGTACACACCTGGTGCGACACTTTGTCCTCCACGTACATGTCCACCCTGCAACACGCATACAGAGCGATGACGTCATACACAGTACACACCTGGTGCGACACTTTGTCCTCCACGTACATGTCCACCCTGCAACACGCATACAGAGCGATGACGTCATACACAGTACACACCTGGTGCGACACTTTGTCCTCCACGTACATGTCCACCCTGCAACACGCATACAGAGCGATGACGTCATACACAGTACACACCTGGTGCGACACTTTGTCCTCCACGTACATGTCTACCCTGCAACACGCATACAGAGCGATGACGTCATACACAGTACACACCTGGTGCGACACTTTGTCCTCCACGTACATGTCCACCCTGCAACACGCATACAGAGCGATGACGTCATACACAGTACACACCTGGTGCGACACTTTGTCCTCCACGTACATGTCTACCCTGCAACACGCATACAGAGCGATGACGTCATACACAGTACACACCTGGTGCGACACTTTGTCCTCCACGTACATGTCCACCCTGCAACACGCATACAGAGCGATGACGTCATACACAGTACACACCTGGTGCGACACTTTGTCCTCCACGTACATGTCCACCCTGCAACACGCATACAGAGCGATGACGTCATACACAGTACACACCTGGTGCGACACTTTGTCCTCCACGTACATGTCCACCCTGCAACACGCATACAGAGCGATGACGTCATACACAGTACACACCTGGTGCGACACTTTGTCCTCCACGTACATGTCCACCCTGCAACACGCATACAGAGCGATGACGTCATACACAGTACACACCTGGTGCGACACTTTGTCCTCCACGTACATGTCCACCCTGCAACACGCATACAGAGCGATGACGTCATACACAGTACACACCTGGTGCGACACTTTGTCCTCCACGTACATGTCCACCCTGCAACACGCATACAGAGCGATGACGTCATACACAGTACACACCTGGTGCGACACTTTGTCCTCCACGTACATGTCCACCCTGCAACACGCATACAGAGCGATGACGTCATACACAGTACACACCTGGTGCGACACTTTGTCCTCCACGTACATGTCCACCCTGCAACACGCATACAGAGCGATGACGTCATACACAGTACACACCTGGTGCGACACTTTGTCCTCCACGTACATGTCCACCCTGCAACACGCATACAGAGCGATGACGTCATACACAGTACACACCTGGTGCGACACTTTGTCCTCCACGTACATGTCCACCCTGCAACACGCATACAGAGCGATGACGTCATACACAGTACACACCTGGTGCGACACTTTGTCCTCCACGTACATGTCCACCCTGCAACACGCATACAGAGCGATGACATCATACACAGTACACACCTGGTGCGACACTTTGTCCTCCACGTACATGTCCACCCTGCAACACGCATACAGAGCGATGACGTCATACACAGTACACACCTGGTGCGACACTTTGTCCTCCACGTACATGTCCACCCTGCAACACGCATACAGAGCGATGACATCATACACAGTACACACCTGGTGCGACACTTTGTCCTCCACGTACATGTCTACCCTGCAACACGCATACAGAGCGATGACGTCATACACAGTACACACCTGGTGCGACACTTTGTCCTCCACGTACATGTCCACCCTGCAACACGCATACAGAGCGATGACGTCATACACAGTACACACCTGGTGCGACACTTTGTCCTCCACGTACATGTCTACCCTGCAACACGCATACAGAGCGATGACGTCATACACAGTACACACCTGGTGCGACACTTTGTCCTCCACGTACATGTCCACCCTGCAACACGCATACAGAGCGATGACGTCATACACAGTACACACCTGGTGCGACACTTTGTCCTCCACGTACATGTCCACCCTGCAACACGCATACAGAGCGATGACGTCATACACAGTACACACCTGGTGCGACACTTTGTCCTCCACGTACATGTCCACCCTGCAACACGCATACAGAGCGATGACGTCATACACAGTACACACCTGGTGCGACACTTTGTCCTCCACGTACATGTCCAACCTGCAACACGCATACAGAGCGATGACGTCATACACAGTACACACCTGGTGCGACACTTTGTCCTCCACGTACATGTCCACCCTGCAACACGCATACAGAGCGATGACGTCATACACAGTACACACCTGGTGCGACACTTTGTCCTCCACGTACATGTCCACCCTGCAACACGCATACAGAGCGATGACGTCATACACAGTACACACCTGGTGCGACACTTTGTCCTCCACGTACATGTCTACCCTGCAACACGCATACAGAGCGATTACGTCATACACAGTACACACCTGGTGCGACACTTTGTCCTCCACGTACATGTCCACCCTGCAACACGCATACAGAGCGATGACGTCATACACAGTACACACCTGGTGCGACACTTTGTCCTCCACGTACATGTCCACCCTGCAACACGCATACAGAGCGATGACGTCATACACAGTACACACCTGGTGCGACACTTTGTCCTCCACGTACATGTCCACCCTGCAACACGCATACAGAGCGATGACGTCATACACAGTACACACCTGGTGCGACACTTTGTCCTCCACGTACATGTCCACCCTGCAACACGCATACAGAGCGATGACGTCATACACAGTACACACCCGGTGCGACACTTTGTCCTCCACGTACATGTCCACCCTGCAACACGCATACAGAGCGATGACGTCATACACAGTACACACCTGGTGCGACACTTTGTCCTCCACGTACATGTCCACCCTGCAACACGCATACAGAGCGATGACGTCATACACAGTACACACCTGGTGCGACACTTTGTCCTCCACGTACATGTCCACCCTGCAACACGCATACAGAGCGATGACGTCATACACAGTACACACCTGGTGCGACACTTTGTCCTCCACGTACATGTCCACCCTGCAACACGCATACAGAGCGATGACGTCATACACAGTACACACCTGGTGCGACACTTTGTCCTCCACGTACATGTCTACCCTGCAACACGCATACAGAGCGATGACATCATACACAGTACACACCTGGTGTGACACTTTGTCCTCCACGTACATGTCCACCCTGCAACACGCATACAGAGCGATGACGTCATACACAGTACACACCTGGTGCGACACTTTGTCCTCCACGTACATGTCCACCCTGCAACACGCATACAGAGCGATGACGTCATACACAGTACACACCTGGTGCGACACTTTGTCCTCCACGTACATGTCTACCCTGCAACACGCATACAGAGCGATGACGTCATACACAGTACACACCTGGTGCGACACTTTGTCCTCCACGTACATGTCCAACCTGCAACACTCATAAAGAGCGATGACGTCATACACAGTACACACCTGGTGCGACACTATGTCCTCCACGTACATGTCCACCCTGCAACACGCATACAGAGCGATGACGTCATACACAGTACACACCTGGTGAGACACTTTGTCCTCCACGTACATGTCTACCCTGCAACACGCATACAGAGCGATGACGTCATACACAGTACACACCTGGTGCGACACTTTGTCCTCCACGTACATGTCCACCCTGCAACACGCATACAGAGCGATGACGTCATACACAGTACACACCTGGTGCGACACTTTGTCCTCCACGTACATGTCCACCCTGCAACACGCATACAGAGCGATGACGTCATACACAGTACACACCTGGTGCGACACTTTGTCCTCCACGTACATGTCCACCCTGCAACACGCATACAGAGCGATGACGTCATACACAGTACACACCTGGTGCGACACTTTGTCCTCCACGTACATGTCCACCCTGCAACACGCATACAGAGCGATGACGTCATACACAGTACACACCTGGTGCGACACTTTGTCCTCCACGTACATGTCCACCCTGCAACACGCATACAGAGCGATGACGTCATACACAGTACACACCTGGTGCGACACTTTGTCCTCCACGTACATGTCCACCCTGCAACACGCATACAGAGCGATGACGTCATACACAGTACACACCTGGTGCGACACTTTGTCCTCCACGTACATGTCCACCCTGCAACACGCATACAGAGCGATGACGTCATACACAGTACACACCTGGTGCGACACTTTGTCCTCCACGTACATGTCCACCCTGCAACACGCATACAGAGCGATGACGTCATACACAGTACACACCTGGTGCGACACTTTGTCCTCCACGTACATGTCCAACCTGCAACACGCATACAGAGCGATGACATCATACACAGTACACACCTGGTGCGACACTTTGTCCTCCACGTACATGTCCACCCTGCAACACGCATACAGAGCGATGACGTCATACACAGTACACACCAGGTGCGACACTTTGTCCTCCACGTACATGTCCACCCTGCAACACGCATACAGAGCGATGACGTCATACACAGTACACACCTGGTGCGACACTTTGTCCTCCACGTACATGTCCACCCTGCAACACGCATACAGAGCGATGACGTCATACACAGTACACACCTGGTGCGACACTTTGTCCTCCACGTACATGTCCACCCTGCAACACGCATACAGAGCGATGACGTCATACACAGTACACACCTGGTGCGACACTTTGTCCTCCACGTACATGTCCACCCTGCAACACGCATACAGAGCGATGACGTCATACACAGTACACACCTGGTGCGACACTTTGTCCTCCACGTACATGTCCACCCTGCAACACGCATACAGAGCGATGACGTCATACACAGTACACACCTGGTGCGACACTTTGTCCTCCACGTACATGTCTACCCTGCAACACGCATACAGAGCGATGACATCATACACAGTACACACCTGGTGTGACACTTTGTCCTCCACGTACATGTCCACCCTGCAACACGCATACAGAGCGATGACGTCATACACAGTACACACCTGGTGCGACACTTTGTCCTCCACGTACATGTCCACCCTGCAACACGCATACAGAGCGATGACGTCATACACAGTACACACCTGGTGCGACACTTTGTCCTCCACGTACATGTCTACCCTGCAACACGCATACAGAGCGATGACGTCATACACAGTACACACCTGGTGCGACACTTTGTCCTCCACGTACATGTCCAACCTGCAACACTCATACAGAGCGATGACGTCATACACAGTACACACCTGGTGCGACACTATGTCCTCCACGTACATGTCCACCCTGCAACACGCATACAGAGCGATGACGTCATACACAGTACACACCTGGTGCGACACTTTGTCCTCCACGTACATGTCCACCCTGCAACACGCATACAGAGCGATGACGTCATACACAGTACACACCTGGTGCGACACTTTGTCCTCCACGTACATGTCCACCCTGCAACACGCATACAGAGCGATGACGTCATACACAGTACACACCTGGTGCGACACTTTGTCCTCCACGTACATGTCCACCCTGCAACACGCATACAGAGCGATGACGTCATACACAGTACACACCTGGTGCGACACTTTGTCCTCCACGTACATGTCCACCCTGCAACACGCATACAGAGCGATGACGTCATACACAGAACACACCTGGTGCGACACTTTGTCCTCCACGTACATGTCCACCCTGCAACACGCATACAGAGCGATGACGTCATACACAGTACACACCTGGTGCGACACTTTGTCCTCCACGTACATGTCCACCTGCAACACGCATACAGAGCGATGACGTCATACACAGTACACACCTGGTGCGACACTTTGTCCTCCACGTACATGTCCACCCTGCAACACGCATACAGAGCGATGACGTCATACACAGTACACACCTGGTGCGACACTTTGTCCTCCACGTACATGTCCACCCTGCAACACGCATACAGAGCGATGACGTCATACGCAGTACACACCTGGTGCGACACTTTGTCCTCCACGTACATGTCCACCCTGCAACACGCATACAGAGCGATGACGTCATACACAGTACACACCTGGTGCGACACTATGTCCTCCACGTACATGTCCACCCTGCAACACGCATACAGAGCGATGACGTCATACACAGTACACACCTGGTGCGACACTTTGTCCTCCACGTACATGTCTACCCTGCAACACGCATACAGAGCGATGACGTCATACACAGTACACACCTGGTGCGACACTTTGTCCTCCACGTACATGTCCACCCTGCAACACGCATACAGAGCGATGACGTCATACACAGTACACACCTGGTGCGACACTTTGTCCTCCACGTACATGTCCACCCTGCAACACGCATACAGAGCGATGACGTCATACACAGTACACACCTGGTGGGACACTTTGTCCTCCACGTACATGTCCACCCTGCAACACGCATACAGAGCGATGACGTCATACACAGTACACACCTGGTGCGACACTTTGTCCTCCACGTACATGTCCACCCTGCAACACGCATACAGAGCGATGACGTCATACACAGTACAGACCTGGTGCGACACTTTGTCCTCCACGTACATGTCCACCCTGCAACACGCATACAGAGCGATGACGTCATACACAGAACACACCTGGTGCGACACTTTGTCCTCCACGTACATGTCCACCCTGCAACACGCATACAGAGCGATGACGTCATACACAGAACACACCTGGTGCGACACTTTGTCCTCCACGTACATGTCCACCCTGCAACACGCATACAGAGCGATGACGTCATACACAGTACACACCTGGCGCGACACTTTGTCCTCCACGTACATGTCCACCCTGCAACACGCATACAGAGCGATGACGTCATACACAGTATACACCTGGTGCGACACTTTGTCCTCCACGTACATGTCCACCCTGCAACACGCATACAGAGCGATGACGTCATACACAGTACACACCTGGTGCGACACTTTGTCCTCCACGTACATGTCTACCCTGCAACACGCATACAGAGCGATGACGTCATACACAGTACACACCTGGTGCGACACTTTGTCCTCCACGTACATGTCCACCCTGCAACACGCATACAGAGCGATGACATCATACACAGTACACACCTGGTGCGACACTTTGTCCTCCACGTACATGTCCACCCTGCAACACGCATACAGAGCGATGACGTCATACACAGTACACACCTGGTGCGACACTTTGTCCTCCACGTACATGTCCACCCTGCAACACGCATACAGAGCGATGACATCATACACAGTACACACCTGGTGCGACACTTTGTCCTCCACGTACATGTCCACCCTGCAACACGCATACAGAGCGATGACGTCATACACAGTACACACCTGGTGCGACACTTTGTCCTCCACGTACATGTCCACCCTGCAACACGCATACAGAGCGATGACGTCATACACAGTACACACCTAGTGCGACACTTTGTCCTCCACGTACATGTCCACCCTGCAACACGCATACAGAGCGATGACGTCATACACAGTACACACCTGGTGCGACACTTTGTCCTCCACGTACATGTCCACCCTGCAACACGCATACAGAGCGATGACGTCATACACAGTACACACCTGGTGCGACACTTTGTCCTCCACGTACATGTCCACCCTGCAACACGCATACAGAGCGATGACGTCATACACAGTACACACCTGGTGCGACACTTTGTCCTCCACGTACATGTCCAACCTGCAACACTCATACAGAGCGATGACGTCATACACAGTACACACCTGGTGCGACACTTTGTCCTCCACGTACATGTCCACCCTGCAACACGCATACAGAGCGATGACGTCATACACAGTACACACCTGGTGCGACACTTTGTCCTCCACGTACATGTCCACCCTGCAACACGCATACAGAGCGATGACGTCATACACAGTACACACCTGGTGAGACACTTTGTCCTCCACGTACATGTCCACCCTGCAACACGCATACAGAGCGATGACGTCATACACAGTACACACCTGGTGCGACACTTTGTCCTCCACGTACATGTCCACCCTGCAACACGCATACAGAGCGATGACGTCATACACAGTACACACCTGGTGCGACACTTTGTCCTCCACGTACATGTCCACCCTGCAACACGCATACAGAGCGATGACGTCATACCCAGTACACACCTGGTGCGACACTTTGTCCTCCACGTACATGTCCACCCTGCAACACGCATACAGAGCGATGACGTCATACACAGTACACACCTGGTGCGACACTTTGTCCTCCACGTACATGTCCACCCTGCAACACGCATACAGAGCGATGACGTCATACACAGTACACACCTGGTGCGACACTTTGTCCTCCACGTACATGTCCACCCTGCAACACGCATACAGAGCGATGACGTCATACACAGTACACACCTGGTGCGACACTTTGTCCTCCACGTACATGTCCACCCTGCAACACGCATACAGAGCGATGACGTCATACACAGTACACACCTGGTGCGACACTTTGTCCTCCACGTACATGTCCACCCTGCAACACGCATACAGAGCGATGACGTCATACACAGTACACACCTGGTGCGACACTTTGTCCTCCACGTACATGTCCACCCTGCAACACGCATACAGAGCGATGACGTCATACACAGTACACACCTGGTGCGACACTTTGTCCTCCACGTACATGTCCACCCTGCAACACGCATACAGAGCGATGACGTCATACACAGTACACACCTGGTGCGACACTTTGTCCTCCACGTACATGTCCACCCTGCAACACTCATACAGAGCGATGACGTCATACACAGTACACACCTGGTGCGACACTTTGTCCTCCACGTACATGTCCACCCTGCAACACGCATACAGAGCGATGACGTCATACACAGTACACACCTGGTGCGACACTTTGTCCTCCACGTACATGTCCACCCTGCAACACGCATACAGAGCGATGACGTCATACACAGTACACACCTGGTGCGACACTTTGTCCTCCACGTACATGTCCACCCTGCAACACGCATACAGAGCGATGACATCATACACAGTACACACCTGGTGTGACACTTTGTCCTCCACGTACATGTCCACCCTGCAACACGCATACAGAGCGATGACATCATACACAGTACACACCTGGTGCGACACTTTGTCCTCCACGTACATGTCCACCCTGCAACACGCATACAGAGCGATGACGTCATACACAGTACACACTTGGTGCGACACTTTGTCCTCCACGTACATGTCCACCCTGCAACACGCATACAGAGCGATGACGTCATACACAGTACACACCTGGTGCGACACTTTGTCCTCCACGTACATGTCCACCCTGCAACACGCATACAGAGCGATGACGTCATACACAGTACACACCTGGTGCGACACTATGTCCTCCACGTACATGTCCACCCTGCAACACGCATACAGAGCGATGACGTCATACACAGTACACACCTGGTGCGACACTTTGTCCTCCACGTACATGTCTACCCTGCAACACGCATACAGAGCGATGACGTCATACACAGTACACACCTGGTGAGACACTTTGTCCTCCACGTACATGTCCACCCTGCAACACGCATACAGAGCGATGACGTCATACACAGTACACACCTGGTGCGACACTTTGTCCTCCACGTACATGTCCACCCTGCAACACGCATACAGAGCGATGACGTCATACACAGTACACACCTGGTGCGACACTTTGTCCTCCACGTACATGTCCACCCTGCAACACGCATACAGAGCGATGACGTCATACACAGTACACACCTGGTGCGACACTTTGTCCTCCACGTACATGTCCACCCTGCAACACGCATACAGAGCGATGACATCATACACAGTACACACCTGGTGCGACACTTTGTCCTCCACGTACATGTCCACCCTGCAACACGCATACAGAGCGATGACGTCATACACAGTACACACCTGGTGCGACACTTTGTCCTCCACGTACATGTCCACCCTGCAACACGCATACAGAGCGATGACGTCATACACAGTACACACCTGGTGCGACACTTTGTCCTCCACGTACATGTCCACCCTGCAACACGCATACAGAGCGATGACGTCATACACAGTACACACCTGGTGCGACACTTTGTCCTCCACGTACATGTCTACCCTGCAACACGCATACAGAGCGATTACGTCATACACAGTACACACCTGGTGCGACACTTTGTCCTCCACGTACATGTCCACCCTGCAACACGCATACAGAGCGATGACGTCATACACAGTACACACCTGGTGCGACACTTTGTCCTCCACGTACATGTCCACCCTGCAACACGCATACAGAGCGATGACGTCATACACAGTACACACCTGGTGCGACACTTTGTCCTCCACGTACATGTCCACCCTGCAACACGCATACAGAGCGATGACGTCATACACAGTACACACCCGGTGCGACACTTTGTCCTCCACGTACATGTCTACCCTGCAACACGCATACAGAGCGATGACGTCATACACAGTACACACCTGGTGCGACACTTTGTCCTCCACGTACATGTCCACCCTGCAACACGCATACAGAGCGATGACGTCATACACAGTACACACCTGGTGCGACACTTTGTCCTCCACGTACATGTCCACCCTGCAACACGCATACAGAGCGATGACGTCATACACAGTACACACCTGGTGCGACACTTTGTCCTCCACGTACATGTCCACCCTGCAACACGCATACAGAGCGATGACGTCATACACAGTACACACCTGGTGCGACACTTTGTCCTCCACGTACATGTCCACCCTGCAACACGCATACAGAGCGATGACGTCATACACAGTACACACCTGGTGCGACACTTTGTCCTCCACGTACATGTCCACCCTGCAACACGCATACAGAGCGATGACGTCATACACAGTACACACCTGGTGAGACACTTTGTCCTCCACGTACATGTCCACCCTGCAACACGCATACAGAGCGATGACGTCATACACAGTACACACCTGGTGCGACACTATGTCCTCCACGTACATGTCCACCCTGCAACACGCATACAGAGCGATGACGTCATACACAGTACACACCTGGTGCGACACTTTGTCCTCCACGTACATGTCCACCCTGCAACACGCATACAGAGCGATGACGTCATACACAGTACACACCTGGTGCGACACTTTGTCCTCCACGTACATGTCTACCCTGCAACACGCATACAGAGCGATGACGTCATACACAGTACACACCTGGTGCGACACTTTGTCCTCCACGTACATGTCCACCCTGCAACACGCATACAGAGCGATGACGTCATACACAGTACACACCTGGTGCGACACTTTGTCCTCCACGTACATGTCCACCCTGCAACACGCATACAGAGCGATGACGTCATACACAGTACACACCTGGTGCGACACTTTGTCCTCCACGTACATGTCCACCCTGCAACACGCATACAGAGCGATGACGTCATACACAGTACACACCTGGTGCGACACTTTGTCCTCCACGTACATGTCCACCCTGCAACACGCATACAGAGCGATGACGTCATACACAGTACACACCTGGTGCGACACTTTGTCCTCCACGTACATGTCCACCCTGCAACACGCATACAGAGCGATGACGTCATACACAGTACACACCTGGTGCGACACTTTGTCCTCCACGTACATGTCCACCCTGCAACACGCATACAGAGCGATGACGTCATACACAGTACACACCTGGTGCGACACTTTGTCCTCCACGTACATGTCCACCCTGCAACACGCATACAGAGCGATGACGTCATACACAGTACACACCTGGTGCGACACTATGTCCTCCACGTACATGTCCACCCTGCAACACGCATACAGAGCGATGACGTCATACACAGTACACACCTGGTGCGACACTTTGTCCTCCACGTACATGTCCACCCTGCAACACGCATACAGAGCGATGACGTCATACACAGTACACACCTGGTGCGACACTATGTCCTCCACGTACATGTCCACCCTGCAACACGCATACAGAGCGATGACGTCATACACAGTACACACCTGGTGCGACACTTTGTCCTCCACGTACATGTCCACCCTGCAACACGCATACAGAGCGATGACATCATACACAGTACACACCTGGTGCGACACTTTGTCCTCCACGTACATGTCCACCCTGCAACACGCATACAGAGCGATGACGTCATACACAGTACACACCTGGTGCGACACTATGTCCTCCACGTACATGTCCACCCTGCAACACGCATACAGAGCGATGACGTCATACACAGTACACACCTGGTGCGACACTTTGTCCTCCACGTACATGTCCACCCTGCAACACGCATACAGAGCGATGACGTCATACACAGTACACACCTGGTGCGACACTTTGTCCTCCACGTACATGTCCACCCTGCAACACGCATACAGAGCGATGACGTCATACGCAGTACACACCTGGTGCGACACTATGTCCTCCACGTACATGTCCACCCTGCAACACGCATACAGAGCGATGACGTCATACACAGTACACACCTGGTGCGACACTTTGTCCTCCACGTACATGTCCACCCTGCAACACGCATACAGAGCGATGACGTCATACACAGTACACACCTGGTGCGACACTATGTCCTCCACGTACATGTCCACCCTGCAACACGCATACAGAGCGATGACGTCATACACAGTACACACCTGGTGCGACACTTTGTCCTCCACGTACATGTCCACCCTGCAACACGCATACAGAGCGATGACATCATACACAGTACACACCTGGTGCGACACTTTGTCCTCCACGTACATGTCCACCCTGCAACACGCATACAGAGCGATGACGTCATACACAGTACACACCTGGTGCGACACTTTGTCCTCCACGTACATGTCCACCCTGCAACACGCATACAGAGCGATGACGTCATACACAGTACACACCTGGTGCGACACTTTGTCCTCCACGTACATGTCCACCCTGCAACACGCATACAGAGCGATGACATCATACACAGTACACACCTGGTGCGACACTTTGTCCTCCACGTACATGTCCACCCTGCAACACGCATACAGAGCGATGACATCATACACAGTACACACCTGGTGCGACACTTTGTCCTCCACGTACATGTCCACCCTGCAACACGCATACAGAGCGATGACGTCATACACAGTACACACCTGGTGCGACACTTTGTCCTCCACGTACATGTCTACCCTGCAACACGCATACAGAGCGATGACGTCATACACAGTACACACCTGGTGCGACACTTTGTCCTCCACGTACATGTCCACCCTGCAACACGCATACAGAGCGATGACGTCATACACAGTACACACCTGGTGCGACACTTTGTCCTCCACGTACATGTCTACCCTGCAACACGCATACAGAGCGATGACGTCATACACAGTACACACCTGGTGCGACACTTTGTCCTCCACGTACATGTCCACCCTGCAACACGCATACAGAGCGATGACGTCATACACGTTACACACCTGGTGCGACACTATGTCCTCCACGTACATGTCCACCCTGCAACACGCATACAGAGCGATGACGTCATACACAGTACACACCTGGTGCGACACTTTGTCCTCCACGTACATGTCTACCCTGCAACACGCATACAGAGCGATGACGTCATACACAGTACACACCTGGTGCGACACTATGTCCTCCACGTACATGTCCACCCTGCAACACGCATACAGAGCGATGACGTCATACACAGTACACACCTGGTGCGACACTTTGTCCTCCACGTACATGTCCACCCTGCAACACGCATACAGAGCGATGACATCATACACAGTACACACCTGGTGCGACACTTTGTCCTCCACGTACATGTCCACCCTGCAACACGCATACAGAGCGATGACATCATACACAGTACACACCTGGTGCGACACTTTGTCCTCCACGTACATGTCCACCCTGCAACACGCATACAGAGCGATGACGTCATACACGTTACACACCTGGTGCGACACTTTGTCCTCCACGTACATGTCCACCCTGCAACACGCATACAGAGCGATGACGTCATACACGTTACACACCTGGTGCGACACTTTGTCCTCCACGTACATGTCCACCCTGCAACACGCATACAGAGCGATGACGTCATACACAGTACACACCTGGTGCGACACTTTGTCCTCCACGTACATGTCCACCCTGCAACACGCATACAGAGCGATGACATCATACACAGTACACACCTGGTGCGACACTTTGTCCTCCACGTACATGTCCACCCTGCAACACGCATACAGAGCGATGACGTCATACACAGTACACACCTGGTGCGACACTTTGTCCTCCACGTACATGTCCACCCTGCAACACGCATACAGAGCGATGACGTCATACACAGTACACACCTGGTGCGACACTTTGTCCTCCACGTACATGTCCACCCTGCAACACGCATACAGAGCGATGACGTCATACACAGTACACACCTGGTGCGACACTTTGTCCTCCACGTACATGTCCACCCTGCAACACGCATACAGAGCGATGACGTCATACACAGTACACACCTGGTGCGACACTTTGTCCTCCACGTACATGTCCACCCTGCAACACGCATACAGAGCGATGACGTCATACACAGTACACACCTGGTGCGACACTATGTCCTCCACGTACATGTCCACCCTGCAACACGCATACAGAGCGATGACGTCATACACAGTACACACCTGGTGCGACACTTTGTCCTCCACGTACATGTCCACCCTGCAACACGCATACAGAGCGATGACGTCATACACAGTACACACCTGGTGCGACACTTTGTCCTCCACGTACATGTCCACCCTGCAACACGCATACAGAGCGATGACGTCATACACAGTACACACCTGGTGCGACACTATGTCCTCCACGTACATGTCCACCCTGCAACACGCATACAGAGCGATGACGTCATACACAGTACACACCTGGTGCGACACTTTGTCCTCCACGTACATGTCCACCCTGCAACACGCATACAGAGCGATGACGTCATACACAGTACACACCTGGTGCGACACTTTGTCCTCCACGTACATGTCCACCCTGCAACACGCATACAGAGCGATGACGTCATACACAGTACACACCTGGTGCGACACTTTGTCCTCCACGTACATGTCCACCCTGCAACACGCATACAGAGCGATGACGTCATACACAGTACACACCTGGTGCGACACTTTGTCCTCCACGTACATGTCCACCCTGCAACACGCATACAGAGCGATGACGTCATACACAGTACGCACCTAGTGCGACACTTTGTCCTCCACGTACATGTCCACCCTGCAACACGCATACAGAGCGATGACGTCATACACAGTACACACCTGGTGCGACACTTTGTCCTCCACGTACATGTCCACCCTGCAACACGCATACAGAGCGATGACGTCATACACAGTACACACCTGGTGCGACACTTTGTCCTCCACGTACATGTCCACCCTGCAACACGCATACAGAGCGATGACGTCATACACAGTACACACCTGGTGCGACACTTTGTCCTCCACGTACATGTCCACCCTGCAACACGCATACAGAGCGATGACGTCATACACAGTACACACCTGGTGCGACACTTTGTCCTCCACGTACATGTCCACCCTGCAACACGCATACAGAGCGATGACGTCATACACAGTACACACCTGGTGCGACACTTTGTCCTCCACGTACATGTCCACCCTGCAACACGCATACAGAGCGATGACGTCATACACAGTACACACCTGGTGCGACACTATGTCCTCCACGTACATGTCCACCCTGCAACACGCATACAGAGCGATGACGTCATACACAGTACACACCTGGTGCGACACTTTGTCCTCCACGTACATGTCCACCCTGCAACACGCATACAGAGCGATGACGTCATACACAGTACACACCTGGTGCGACACTTTGTCCTCCACGTACATGTCCACCCTGCAACACGCATACAGAGCGATGACGTCATACACAGTACACACCTGGTGCGACACTTTGTCCTCCACGTACATGTCCACCCTGCAACACGCATACAGAGCGATGACGTCATACACAGTACACACCTGGTGCGACACTTTGTCCTCCACGTACATGTCCACCCTGCAACACGCATACAGAGCGATGACGTCATACACAGTACACACCTGGTGCGACACTTTGTCCTCCACGTACATGTCTACCCTGCAACACGCATACAGAGCGATGACGTCATACACAGTACACACCTGGTGCGACACTTTGTCCTCCACGTACATGTCCACCCTGCAACACGCATACAGAGCGATGACGTCATACACAGTACACACCTGGTGCGACACTTTGTCCTCCACGTACATGTCCACCCTGCAACACGCATACAGAGCGATGACGTCATACACAGTACACACCTGGTGCGACACTTTGTCCTCCACGTACATGTCTACCCTGCAACACGCATACAGAGCGATGACGTCATACACAGTACACACCTGGTGCGACACTTTGTCCTCCACGTACATGTCCAACCTGCAACACGCATACAGAGCGATGACGTCATACACAGTACACACCTGGTGCGACACTTTGTCCTCCACGTACATGTCCACCCTGCAACACGCATACAGAGCGATGACGTCATACACAGTACACACCTGGTGCGACACTTTGTCCTCCACGTACATGTCCACCCTGCAACACGCATACAGAGCGATGACGTCATACACAGTACACACCTGGTGCGACACTTTGTCCTCCACGTACATGTCCACCCTGCAACACGCATACAGAGCGATGACGTCATACACAGTACACACCTGGTGCGACACTTTGTCCTCCACGTACATGTCCACCCTGCAACACGCATACAGAGCGATGACGTCATACACAGTACACACCTGGTGCGACACTTTGTCCTCCACGTACATGTCCACCCTGCAACACGCATACAGAGCGATGACGTCATACACAGTACACACCTGGTGCGACACTTTGTCCTCCACGTACATGTCCACCCTGCAACACGCATACAGAGCGATGACGTCATACACAGTACACACCTGGTGCGACACTTTGTCCTCCACGTACATGTCCACCCTGCAACACGCATACAGAGCGATGACGTCATTCGCCAGACATATCAATATATCTAAATAAATTTTGGGAATTAAAACAAAACAACCCAGCTCCAACGAGAAATCAAACTCTTAATCAATAATTTTGATTTAACAAGTGTTTTGTGCCTTTTTCATATGTTAATAATTAAAATGTTATGTTGGGTTCTCTAGTCTTATTTGTGTCTTGACATGGCACTTATATAGTGTCTATATGGTGTTTTACCTTTATTATAAGTGAATTATTATTGTATCGCACTTGTGAAGCAATGCATTGTGGCTGATAAATAAACATCAATCAATCAATCAAGATCTTTTGTATTGGAAGCAGGATTACACTCACATGATTTCTCATCACAATATTATGCTATTATTATTATAGGCAGTAGTTATTGTGATACATAATGTTTCTAAACCCTTTTCTTTACTACGCATGTCAATTATAGTACCTGATTCCAATTAATGAGCTACGCGTCAACTAGCATTGTAGGCTATACGCAAGAATTAAAATTGAATTAAAATGTAGGTGAACCTGGGCTTGATCCCTTTGCATCACTTCTAAACGGGAAGTTGACTGTTATAGCACGATAAGTATTAGTTAATTGTCCAGTGTGTTCAGGAATTAGGCATAGCGTGTATGATGCGCATGGCTTTGTGCGCCAACCTCCTTGCACACTCCCGCAGTGTTGTGACGCGCTACTCCCGTAATGGCCGCCGGGCTGCTGTCGCGTCACTGAGCAGCTGATCTTCAGGCGCGCCAACTCCTTGGCTAGTCCCGCCGCCTGGGTGTGCTGGCCCCCTGCAATGGCCGCCTCCAGCATTGTTTACACATGTTGTGACGCGCTACTCACGTAATGGCCGCCGGGCTGCTGTCCAGGCTGCGTCTCTGTCGCGTCACCGAGCAGCTAATCTTCAGGCGCGCCAACTCCTTGGCTAGTCCCGCCGCCTGGGTGTGCTGGCCCCCTGCAATGGCCGCCTCCAGCATTGTTTACACATGTTGTGACGCGCTACTCATGTAATGGCCGCCGGGCTGCTGTCCAGGCTGCGTCTCTGTCGCGTCACCGAGCAGCTAATCTTCAGGCGCGCCAACTCCTTGGCTAGTCCCGCCGCCTGGGTGTGCTGGCCCCCTGCAATGGCCGCCTCCAGCATTGTTTACACATGTTGTGACGCGCTACTCATGTAATGGCCGCCGGGCTGCTGTCCAGGCTGCGTCTCTGTCGCGTCACCGAGCAGCTGATCTTCAGGCGCGCCAACTCCTTGGCTAGTCCCGCCGCCTGGGTGTGCTGGCCCCCTGCAATGGCCGCCTCCAGCATTGTTTACACATGTTGTGACGCGCTACTCACGTAATGGCCGCCGGGCTGCTGTCCAGGCTGCGTCTCTGTCGCGTCACTGAGCAGCTGATCTTCAGGCGCGCCAACTCCTTGGCTAGTCCCGCCGCCTGGGTGTGCTGGCCCCCTGCAATGGCCGCCTCCAGCATTGTTTACACATGTTGTGACGCGCTACTCACGTAATGGCCGCCGGGCTGCTGTCCAGGCTGCGTCTCTGTCGCGTCACTGAGCAGCTGATCTTCAGGCGCGCCAACTCCTTGGCTAGTCCCGCCGCCTGGGTGGGCTGGCCCCCTGCAATGGCTGCCTCCAGCATTGTTTACACATGTTGTGACGCGCTACTCACGTAATGGCCGCCGGGCTGCTGTCCAGGCTGCGTCTCTGCCGCGTCACCGAGCAGCTGATCTTCACGCGCGCCAACTCCTTGGCTAGTCCCGCCGCCTGGGTGTGCTGGCCCCCTGCAATGGCCGCCTCCAGCATTGTTTACACATGTTGTGACGCGCTACTCACGTAATGGCCGCCGGGCTGCTGTCCAGGCTGCGTCTCTGTCGCGTCACCGAGCAGCTGATCTTCAGGCGCGCCAACTCCTTGGCTAGTCCCGCCGCCTGGGTGTGCTGGCCCCCTGCAATGGCCGCCTCCAGCATTGTTTACACATGTTGTGACGCGCTACTCACGTAATGGCCGCCGGGCTGCTGTCCAGGCTGCGTCTCTGTCGCGTCACCGAGCAGCTTATCTTCAGGCGCGCCAACTCCTTGGCTAGTCCCGCCGCCTGGGTGTGCTGGCCCCCTGCAATGGCCGCCTCCAGCATTGTTTACACATGTTGTGACGCGCTACTCACGTAATGGCCGCCTGGCTGCTGTCCAGGCTGCGTCTCTGTCGCGTCACCGAGCAGCTTATCTTCAGGCGCGCCAACTCCTTGGCTAGTCCCGCCGCCTGGGTGTGCTGGCCCCCTGCAATGGCCGCCTCCAGCATTGTTTACACATGTTGTGACGCGCTACTCACGTAATGGCCGCCGGGCTGCTGTCCAGGCTGCGTCTCTGTCGCGTCACCGAGCAGCTGATCTTCAGGCGCGCCAACTCCTTGGCTAGTCCCGCCGCCTGGGTGTGCTGGCCCCCTGCAATGGCCGCCTCCAGCATTGTTTACACATGTTGTGACGCGCTACTCACGTAATGGCCGCCGGGCTGCTGTCCAGGCTGCGTCTCTGTCGCGTCACCGAGCAACTGATCTTCAGGCGCGCCAACTCCTTGGCTAGTCCCGCCGCCTGGGTGTGCTGGCCCCCTGCAATGGCCGCCTCCAGCATTGTTTACACATGTTGTGACGCGCTACTCACGTAATGGCCGCCGGGCTGCTGCCGCGTCACCGAGCAGCTGATCTACAGGCGCGCCAACTCCGTGGCTAGTCCCGCCGCCTGGGTGTGCTGGCCCCCTGCAATGGCCGCCTCCAGCATTGTTTACACATGTTGTGACGCGCTACTCACGTAATGGCCGCCGGGCTGCTGTCCAGGCTGCGTCTCTGCCGCGTCACCGAGCAGCTGATCTTCACGCGCGCCAACTCCTTGGCTAGTCCCGCCGCCTGGGTGTGCTGGCCCCCTGCAATGGCCGCCTCCAGCATTGTTTACACATGTTGTGACGCGCTACTCACGTAATGGCCGCCGGGCTGCTGTCCAGGCTGCGTCTCTGCCGCGTCACCGAGCAGCTGATCTTCACGCGCGCCAACTCCTTGGCTAGTCCCGCCGCCTGGGTGTGCTGGCCCCCTGCAATGGCCGCCTCCAGCATTGTTTACACATGTTGTGACGCGCTACTCACGTAATGGCCGCCGGGCTGCTGTCCAGGCTGCGTCTCTGTCGCGTCACAGAGCAGCTGATCTTCAGGCGCGCCAACTCCTTGGCTAGTCCCGCCGCCTGGGTGTGTTGGCCCCCTGCAATGGCCGCCTCCAGCATTGTTTACACATGTTGTGACGCGCTACTCACGTAATGGCCGCCGGGCTGCTGTCCAGGCTGCGTCTCTGTCGCGTCACCGAGCAGCTGATCTTCAGGCGCGCCAACTCCTTGGCTAGTCCCGCCGCCTGGGTGTGCTGGCCCCCTGCAATGGCCGCCTCCAGCATTGTTTACACATGTTTTGACGCGCTACTCACGTAATGGCCGCCGGGCTGCTGTCCAGGCTGCGTCTCTGTCGCGTCACCGAGCAGCTAATCTTCAGGCGCGCCAACTCCTTGGCTAGTCCCGCCGCCTGGGTGTGCTGCCCCCCTGCAATGGCCGCCTCCAGGCGACGCAAGAGGCGGTTCACCGACAGCGTGTTCATGTTTTGCTCAGGCGAGGCTGACTGGAGGGTGGCTGTGGGTCGAGCGTGCATGGCAATCATTAGTTGGAGAATCTTTCTTGGCATTACAGTGTATTTTTTTGAAATGTTGTGTACTATATTTTTTACTATTCATAGGTTGCACGTACGTCACATCTTTGCGCGTGGCGGCCACATTTGTGATCAAACTTTGACGTTGCCATGGAGGAACAATTGAAGCCTAGGTTGTGGTAGAACCTTGGTAGAACCAAAACACAGAAATCCTTAGTTCTTTAATTTAGCCCGTTCTTTTTTAAAATAAATTTGGTGTGCATGGTAATTTCTTATGTTTACTTTGTTTACTTTTTAAATTCTAAATTAGGCTTATTTATTAAATTTGAATTATATCTTCCAATGATCTACAGTTCGTTTATTTCGCAGTTGGACAGGCCCGAGGGCATGAGGCTCGGGTAGCGTTTGTACCAACCTCTGACCAAAGTACGGGTTTCCCTCCCTCTCGCCTCGACCGTAATTACCTGCGATCGACGAGCCATGATGACCTGTCACAACAAAAGTCATCTTATAGGAAAAACACTTTTTTAGGAACTATACGTATATTTCATGATCGCGTTAAACAGCGTTAAACAGCTTGAAATTATGTACTCAGGTTTTTTTTATTTGTCTTTCTATGACGAAAACAACCGGACTTAAAACATTAATGTAGCACTATAAGCAAATAATATTATAGTCTTACAAAGAAAATAGTTAGTTAGAGTATGAAAGTTACAAAGTCAAACAATACTCAAAGTAATTATCAATTTTATTACACTGATTATTATTATACTGATCAGTTTTATTGTACTAGATTCTTGCCTTACGTATGAAATATAAATGCAATTTAAAAAATGTGGTAGTGTAATTTGAAGCCGTTTTATGAAAGAAAACCCACATTTTTCTTATACGTTGGCATTAATTCTCAAAACTGATTGTAATTAAAATGAAAGATATTTTTTTTAGAGCAGCGGGTCCACTGATTGTCTTTGTAAGACTACTGTTTCCTCTAATACACGAAAAAACATTATTTATCTACTAAAATTAATTCATAAGTAGGCCTAAGTATGGTTGTATCCATCATAAAAAGACAAATAAAAAACCACTGATTTTATAATTTCCAGCTCTTTATAGCGCAATGTAGAAATATCCTTATAATTCAGAAAAAAGTGTTGTTCTAAATTCTATATGAAATTTGTTGTGACAGGTCATCAGGATTAATAAGTAAGATTATGAACAGCTCGCCGATGAAAGGTATTTGCGGTCGATGGGTCGAGGGAAGGAATGTCGGAAGGTTTTCCAAACGATCCAACTTTCAGACCTCGAAAATATCTGTGTGTCCAACTGGGGGTTGTATCTACTATAGGATTGGTCCTCATCAATTGTGTCGCAATCATGGCCGCTGTGACGTCACGTGGGAACTATGAATTGTATTACTACCTACATGAATTATTATCCTATACACGGTTGAAGCTAATTTTTTTATTAATTTCTACTAAAGTAGTTTTAATATAACCTTATTGTTACTGACGCTATACTTTACTTATTACTCTTTAATTTACGGAGCATTCATAATAATTAATAACGTATTCTAAAACGATTTGAAATATATCGGTTACACGCATAATAATTGCATATAGAAATTCTGACCCTCTGACTTATTAATACAACTTACTTGAGATTTTTTTTAGTGGTAATACATTCATTAAATGAAAAGATACATTTAATAAGTGTAATAACAAAATGTCCTGATTAGTGATCGAGCCCAGAACTTGTCGCTTGATGTGCAGGCTGAATGGAAACTAGACAGTGGTGGCGTAAATTGCAATCCTATAGTCCTTGAAAGATAACCATAACCATCAAAATAATTCTCTAATGATTAATTTTGAACCTAGAGCTGGAGAAACTGGGTTTGATCCCAATGCGGACAAACATTTTCACAATGTTCCCCTATTTAAACTATATCTTGAAACTATAGCCTATAAACTATATCCATATAGCCTGAAACTTCGTATAATAATATAGATTACTGCAATTCTAAAATGGTACATAAACTTAATTACATTTCGTGTTGTCCTTTGTCTTGTTACATGCTAAGGAGTTGTACGGTGGTTAAAAAGTGCTCCATACATTGTTGGAAAGATGTGTTACATAATATAATAATATAGACCTGCAAGTAGACAACCTTGTGGGCAATATGGTGGATCGAACATAAATATTGCATTTCGGTGATTACTTTGCAGGTTTGTTTATAACATACGATGAATACAGTGATATTATGATTCCTCTTGGATTTTATTATTGATGCTATTTTTTTTCGTATGGCTGTTTTCATTTCAAACCAACCCATTGTGTCCATAATATTAGCCTTAAAAGTTCTAGGAGTACACACTGGAATTTACTTGAATCGTCTGCGGGTTATTGCAATAAAAAATAGTATATTTTTTAACAATTTAATCAATCGTTCATCTTCAATTTAACCATCGTGAGATCCGGCATAAAATCCTAACGAAGAACTCGAAATAGTATTCACAGATTTCCGCCCAAGTATCGGATTTGGTGGAGGCGCCGGGTACAAAGATGTTAACATCTAAGGGAAAGAGTAAAATAGTCTTCCAGGTTGAGATTAAATGAGCGTGATAAGACATATATCAAGTCGATAACATAATATTCTATGATGTAATCATTAATCTCTTTTTACAGTTCGAGAAAAAATAAATGCTCCCAAGAATGCGTTTATAAATACTTACGTATATGCTTGGCAAACGGAACATGCAAGATCTAAAATACATTCGTGTTGTCAGAATGTATATGTGAACTCAGTTAATCCCTGTATATATACAATGCTAATGTCAGCTCAACGAAGCATTGGGAGTAATCCTGACTCTACACAGCATCTGATAAACATAGGTTAGACGTTATTTAGAATAAAATATAATTTAAGGTCAAATTCAACAAGATTTGACCTTAGTAAAGTAAAGTAAAATCTTTCAACACGCACAGGTCGTATCCGTATGTGTGTGATAGTTCTCTCATTGTATACCATAATTTTTTATATTTGACAGACAATCGCGTTCACTTAGTCGGTTGAGCAGTCTTTACGAAAAATGTAACACGTTTTGAAAACGTCGTATTTGATAAACTTAAATTTCTCGCAAATTGCGATAAGCCGCCGAGTAAAATATAAACTTACTATAGTTTTACATAAGTGAGAGTTATTCGACATTAAAATCATATCACGACTCCATTTTCTAGTTCTTGTTTATAACGAACGAGTGTGTATTGCAACTTTTAACCTCGAATAGTAAAAACATATAATCACTGCGTTATTCTATACTCGTTTCATATTATACATCGCACTCTAAATTCTATCTTCCAAATAGTGTTTCTAGTGTTACCAACAAAATAAAAATTCGAAGTTATGGGTAAGAGTGTTGATCTGATATTTCCCATAAATTGATTAGATTGTTGGAATATTTTGTTTACGGAGTTGTGAGGATTTTGCATGAAGATATTATTCTTGAGCCTCGATTTCAGTTTCTGTCATAAGTTGCGTTATGCTCATAGCGCGGGTTTTAGTATGTTCTTTACCAAAAAAAAAATGCAAAAAATTTGCAAAAAAGAGGCCAAGCCCAAAACGGAGAAGACTAACCGTTACAAACCAAAGAGGGCACACTCACAACAAACGCCAATTTCAAAGGGGGCTCAACATATTTTAAAGGGGTGATATCTAAAATTGTGGCCAAGCCATTTAGTTTATTTCCAATATAAAAATATAGTAATTATAATTAAATAAACAAATATATATAAATGTTTATATCACTTCATAATTGATAAATAAATATACTAGGAAAACGCTCTGTTTGACGCGTTGATAAGCGAGCGCGTCAATATCTACGAACAGTTTCTGGCGAAAAGTTTTCAATGCTAATACGAACAACAATTAACAACAATTCAAGAATGCGCATTGCAAAAATTGTTCTTATTTCCATGGCTATTATTCTTTCCGACATTGTTGTATGCAGTGCAATGTGCGTTGCTAAGAATTTTCGTGGTCATGTTTTCAACACGGTCCGCCACCGTTACTAACACTTATTGACAGCAATAGAAAGGTAATTTCTGCCTCTAATACGTATCGGATCGCGTTTACATTAGTATATTCGTGACCGGACAAAACTTTACTATAAGATAGCCACCTCACATTTTGCCGTTACTGCGTTTTAGAAAAATATTTTCGAGTAACTTTCGTGTAACTTTGCCAATACTTATCAGATCGCCATTACATTAACATATTCGTGACCGGAAAAATCTGTAAAAATCTGGCTATCTCACATTTTGCCGCCATTTTGTTTCAGAAAAATATTTTGCAGTAACTATGGTGTAACTTTGTAACTTTTCGAACGATTTTGCCTCAAAACTATACACCTTCAATCCACATCGAGGCTTGTGGATGGTCCAAATTTCAAGTTGATCGGACTTTCCGTTCGACCGCTATCGACGGACATAAAAAAAAAAAAACAAAAAAAACAAACAAACAAACAAACAAACAAAAAAAACAGAATGAAGTGCCATAAGAGTCAAGTGGAAACGCTCGCTTCGCTCGCTTAATTAACAACAATAACAAAATTAAATTAACTTATTGAAACATTTCGAGGTGGTAAGTACAAAATGAACACACTGTATTTATGATTAAAAGCTTGGCTAATGAATTTGCATTCTCAGTTTTATTTTCCAACTCCTGAAATGTTTATTGAATTACATATTAAATTGATTTGAAAGTTCATTAACTTGATGCCATTATTGCTTTAAAGTACGTAATATTAATAATATATTACCCAAAGCCAAATTACAAATTCATCGGCCAAACTTTTAATTATAAATACAGTGTGTTAATTTTGTTTTTCCCACCTCGAAATGTTTCAATAAGTTAATTTAATTTTGTAATTGCTGTTAATATATTTATTTATCAATTATTAAGTGATATAAACATTTATATATTTGTTTATTTAATTATAATTACTATATTTATATATTGTAAATAAAATAATTGGCTTGGCCACAATTTTAGATATCACCCCTTTAAATGTTGAGCCTCTTTTGAAATTGGCGTTTGTTGTAAGTGTGCCCTCTTTGGTTTGTAACGGTTTGTCTTCTCCGTTTTGGGCTTGGCCTTTTTTTTTGCAAATTTTTTGCATTTTTGTTTGGTATATCAATGCTTTTTAAAAAGACTAATCTTAGCATGTATCCAAGTCAACTTGATCTCCGCCTAGCGGAGGCTCGTTGAACTCCCAACTTGCAAGTTCGGCGAGCCTCCGCTAGTCGGAGATCAAGCGACTAGCGGCGGCTCGCCGAACTCGCAAGTTGGGAGTTCGACGAGTCTCCGCCAGGCGGAGATCAAGCGGACCTTGTCATTTTTGTTGGTGATTTTCTTTCCCGTAATTAAAACTAATTATTTTGTTACATGGTCACTGTCCAAGAAAGGATTCTGAAAATCTACTCAGCTGTCTACATCGATGGCAAAAACGTTGTGACACAACAGTATTTTTTTTCGTCGGCAACTTTTAATAATAACTAATTTTTTGGGAGTATTTTTTTTTCAGGTTGGCATTCCGTCCAATTACAATTTTTTTGATAAAAGAGAATGCCCCGGGAGGTAAACAAAATTGGTGCAAAATTTGGTGTTTATATCTTTATTCGTTTGGGGCCCACAGACCGACAAGGAATTAGCCAGTAGTAGTAAGTAGTTCTGAAGAATTTTTTAATTTTTTAATGTTCTTTACGGCTTAATATCTTCCATACGCAACATCCGATCAGAATGAAATTTGAAATGGGTAGTCTCGTGGTAAAAAAACACTGATAAATGAAAATTGGAGGTTTCCATCTACTATGGTTTTGCGTCGGCAACATCGTGTTAAGTGCACTTCGATGCTTGCAGTAAGAGTCGCGTAGTGGAAGCTCGCACATAGCTTGGCCCGGCGCGCTCCCGCGCTCCTAGATAGTATTTGAAGTATAATGAGCTTATTTTATTATTGGGACACGAAAACTATTAATTTTATACTAGGCTTAGGCCTACATTGTACCATTATGATGTAAATACGTAGATGGTATATTCAAGTGTGCGGGTTTGATTATCCAATCATACTAAAACCCGTCGTAAGCTGTCAACCTGTAATCCTGTATACTCGCCAAGTTAACCACGTGGCTATACAATTTGCATCTGTCTGTTGGTCGTATATTAATATTATCTTGATGACAATAATGAAATGCTACAGATATATGCGATACAAACATCATAGTGAGTGGGGTATATAACCGATCAATTGTATATACAAAGTCAGTATCAAACAAACAAACATCATAGTGAGTGGGGACAGGACCGATCAATTGTATATAAAAAGTCAGTATCAATCGACAACAAGTTTCTTTTTTGCAACCTTTGCATGACTTGATATAAACATATTTACAAACATTCAGTTTTGATAATATTTTCCACCTTCCACATGGTTTTTAGTGTAAAAAAACGTTAATCAGCCATCTTACAATTCTGTGCTTACTACATTCTACTTCCTGCTACAAAACTCGATCTAGAATTGTTTGTATAACACGCGTGCGTATGTTAGCCGTACACGTATTATGGGCAAGATATAGCGCGTATATATTATTATCTGGAGAAGCTCTTAAGCACACTGACCCAATAGGGGAGTAGTTAAATTAAGTGATTAAAATACATTTTTAGTAGTTCAAATCAGATTTAAAACCAGGCATCCGGTTTTAAAAAGAGCCCGCTGACAACCGTAGTGTGCCTAACACAGTGTCACGTCGCGGAATTTGTATAACAGGTGGAAACACTTTTGAATGTCAAGATGTGAGAGGTAAGATAGAATATAAACAGAAAATAAACGTTTCATACCAATGAGTATATATTCAGGCTGTCCGTCTAATATTTTGGCACGACGCCAAACATGACTATGTGTGGGTTCATGAAGATGAAAAAATACCACATGACATCAATGCTCAAACCAGGATTCGAATCTGAACTTAGCAACCATAGATTTCTTTACCAACGACTAATCGAATACGGCTGACTACGCCGGCTACAAGAACGCTAAACACATTGAAACTTTGTCAATATTACAGAGAAATACTGTAGTTTCGCGATAGCTAAAACCAACACGAAATATGATTCAAACGTAACAATCAACATTAAATTACCACATTTGAAATGTTTCCCACACGCTCTTCAGTTTTTACGAAACCACAAAATTTATCAAAATTTACTTCATTATGATTTTTACTTCATTCTTTTACTTTTTACTTCATTATTATTTTATTTTACTTCCTTATGAAGTGTTGTAAAGATCTACACTGGCCATCCTGTCCTTCCACGGGACAGGAAAACAACAATAAATTAAATTATATTACGTAGGCCTACAAAGTACTAACAATATTACTTACGTGATGACAGTTGATCTTATCCGGGCTGTTGGATCGTTGGGGCTGTGGGTCACTCGTCAGTGCATGGTTAGTAGGTGAGTAAACGGTAAACCACACCAATAGTTGTGAGGGATATACAGCCGTGATTCCAATAAGCACCGCAGCGAGATGCAAACCTGAACCCACAAGAAACCCGATTTGGGCTTCCTCATCGGAGATTGCATGACAGACAGCGGGTTAGATATAACCATGTACACTGTACAGCTTTCCCCGTACGCTGAGACGAAACGACTTTTGAAGTTTGTTACATGTTGTCAGTATGATCATACCGTAAGTGTAAATATTCAGTTTATTTTGGAAATCAGGTGGTACAAACTATTATCATCGACCTGAAGGTCGAAAAGACAAAAGCGCTTACGCTTTTTGCAGTTGTTGAAAGTCATGCTCACGCTCACGTAAACTAAAGCGTTAGAGTTTTATGGCAAGCGAGGTGATTTAACAATTCCATTCAATGTTATATAAAGAAATATCACAACTTACAATTATTCACAATAAATAAGTTATTCAAATGCGAGAGATCAATAACAGGAATATGGCTGCGTTATTGGAACTAATATGCCCAGACATTGTTAAAAGCAGGGTTATTGCAAACGTGTTTATTCCAACCTTTTAAGTTCAATCGTTGTCAGAAATCACATAACCATGGCACGCACGCACGCCGCTATTAGTGTGTTAGTAAGCCACTAGAATCACATTGCTGATCACCTTTGAAGTCGGCGAGTCCCTTCGGCAGCGTTAGTTGCGC
This sequence comes from Isoperla grammatica, assembly GCA_945910005.1. Lineage (NCBI taxonomy): Eukaryota > Metazoa > Arthropoda > Insecta > Plecoptera > Perlodidae > Isoperla > Isoperla grammatica. The sequence goes on along the minus strand of OX246737.1, from coordinate 89,124,723 downwards.
CGTGAGCCGCTCCACCTCGCTAGTGTCGCCGCTTCGCGTGCTAGCCACGGAGTAACTGCTGGCCTCCGACGTGGCGCTGCCGCCCCTCCTGCCGCCCCTCGGCGACGGCGGCACAGGCGACTCCGTGGCCGACGACCACTGGTCCGAACTCTCCAGCCCCGACTGCGGGGACAGGGGCGACGCGATCACCTCGTGCGCGGCCACCACGCACAGCGGCGAGACGACGCGGGGGTATTCGGGGGTCGGCGTCGCGACGTCCTCGAGCGTCGGCGCAGACGGCTGTTGAGTTAAAACACGGGCAGAGTTAGGGGTGGTTTCGGGGGACGACGGCATGTTGGCGTACACGTGGGTGGCTACGTGTTCGAGGCCCGCCTTGACGACCTCGATGCTCTTGAAGTCTCGAGGCTGGATCAGCTCGAAGGTCCCCTTGCCTATGCGCCGTGCTTCCTTGTTCAGCGACATGTACAGCACCCCGTCCTTGATGCCGGCATAGGAGTCCTCGCCGAGGGGAAGGTGGTTGGGATCGGAGGGAGGGGGGCGTCCGCTCGGGGGTTTATTCACGCTGGGCTCGATCTTGCGAACAACGCCACTGGTCTGGGCGGAAGTAGAAACCTTGAGTGGTTTAGAACCGTCAGTCTTCTTCATCTTAATGTTCTCGTACACTGTTGTTTTAGTAATGAACACCGCTTCAGCCTTACCACTCTGCGCCGGCGCGTTGCTCTCTTGCGCATTACCTCGCACGGGCGTGCTAGATTGAGCCTCGACTTGTTTCTTTACCAACGGAACTTTTTTAACAGCACCCTGTTGCTGCAGGTCGTCTTTTACGTAACTATTTCGATTGACGGATATCGCTGAAGTTTCAATTTGTTTGAAAATGTCACTATTGTCCAAGTTTGCACTCTTTGTCATGTCGTTGTTCAATTCCTGAGATCCATTGTTTTTGGGACGTTTTGGAAGCGAGTTCCGCATTTCCTTCAACATCTCTCTTAGTTTGTATCGTTCGTTTTCATCGATTGGCTTCTTCGCTGGATCCGCTACCTCCGTCTCTGCTTGGATACCTTCAGATATAACAACACTGTTCCTGTCAGGTGGTCGGTGGAAGAACGCCAACCTTGCCTTCCTCAGTTCATCGACATCTGTTTCTTCTATGGTTGGGCCCTCGCTGCCAACAACAACCTTTTCCTTTTCAGCTTTCAGCGAAGTCTGGTCCACAGGTTTTGTGGCACATTTCTTCTCGTCTTGTTTCAATTTCCCGCCAATGAAATTCGACGGCAGACCAACCCCCACGGTTTTCTTCACAACGACCTCTTCGGTTTTCTTCACAGAAACAGACGCTTTCTTAATTTCCGTTTGAGTAGAAGTCGCAGTCTTAACCGCCAACGACGTTTTCAATTCCACCTCATTTTCATGGGTCTTTCCCTGAGGTTTTGTTTCGGTTTCGATTTTACTTCTTGGCGTACCTAATTTAGGAGATCCTGTAGGCGTTTTTGCATCGGGCAAGTACCTTTTGAGTTCCTGTTCCCAATTGATACCAGTCTTAGCCTTGTCCCCTTGTTCCAGTTTTTTGTCTACTCCCTTTGTTTTTTCCTCGTCTATAAACGGAACAGGTGATGTGGGACGCACAACCGGTTCTTCGGCTTCCTTCGCCTCCACCCTCTCGCTCGCCATCGGCCTCCACCTGCCGCACGCGTCACACGTGATCTTCCAGCGGGGGTTTTCCAGGGTGCAGCGCGGACATACCCAGCTCTGCTTTGTGACGTCAACATCGACGTGGCCGCTATCTCGGTTACTCTTGGGCCCGTTGATGGTCGACGCCGGTGTTGTAGCCACCGAGCTCACCGACTCGGACTGCTCGGCAATCGTCGGGAAACTGGGGCTGGGCGAGCGATGGCGTCGTGACTTGTTGGCTTCGTAGAGAGCTCGTGCCTTGGACGACTTTTCGGTTTCGTCTTCAACCTCTGTGATGATCACACCACTCGACGTCGCGCTCCGACTGTCCGCACGACGTCGCACACCGGGAGACGCTAATGGGGACGTAGTCACTCCCCCAGTCCTCGTCTCGGTAATGACAATCTTCTCCTCGGTTGCTTTCCCACTGTCGCCCCCAAACGAAAACCTCTTTTCAATGCCCTCCTTGGAGAAAATGCTGGTTCCGTCCTTGAAGAACGAGGTGTTGACGGTCACTCGAGTCACGTGCCCGATGGCGTTGAACAGAGATATGAGTTCTCGAGCAGAACTGCGTTTGGGGGAGTCCTCGGAGTCGTCCTCCGTGTTGTCGACGGCCGCCCTCTCGCCCGGCATGTCCGGGTACGAGTAGAACTGTGCGTGATGCGCCTCCATCAGAGCGGTCTCTCTGGCCTGTTCTTTCTGGACGATCTCGGCCGCCTCTCGGTCAAGCTCACTAATGTTTGCCAACATCGAGATCTGTGACTTGCGTTTCTCACTGTCTTTCTTCTTGTCGTCGCTCCTATCTAGCCTTGAAAATATGTTGAACCGGTTACTGATGATACTGCTACTCGCTTCAGTAGTTGTAGTAACAAACGATGATCTGGCGATTCCACCTTCTGGTATCCAGTCGTCATCCTTGTCTTCCTTACGTTCCTTCTTCTTCTCCAGACTTTTAAATATGTCCATTTTCAAGAGTCCGCCGCCGCTGCCGCTGCTATCGCTCTTGGTGAGGCTTCGCTTGTACCACGGGCGCGGCGACACTGGCGCGACCTTGACCTCCACAGCAGTAGCCACAGGTGGTTCTACCTTGGGCATCTCTCTGTTAGACTTGAGCACGCCTCTCTCCAGCTTGAGCGTGTCGTTACACACCACTTGGTCGTGCTGCACCGGCGTCCTGAAGTCCAAGTGCGGCGACGAGGGGGGTGAGCCCATACTCCGCCTATCGGCGTGGGCCTTCAGCTTGGCAATGTTGGAGATCAGTCTATCCCTCTCTGCAGGAGAGAGGTTATTAATAGTTGTCTTATTGGCGCTATCCTGCTGCTGGCCAGACTGCGTTTCTTTATTCACTTTCCTTCTGTTTACTTCTTCCTTGCCGTTTACTCCAGGAGGAAGAGGAGCAAGACGTTTCTTTCTGCCCACACTGTTAACAGGGCTTCGAAATTTTTCTAGTGTTCCCCTGTTCCCTTGGTCGACGTCGCTGCTGGGTTTAGGAGGGGACGGAGCTTTGCGCTTCCCCTTCACGTGACAATACGCGCCAGCCTTCTTATCTTTAGACGACTCACTGGCGCATCTGCGGTGATGTGTTCTAATTACGTTCGCCACTTCATCACTGTTCACACTCCCGTTCCCGTTGGTTAACTTGGCTTTGCTCTCTAGCGTGCTCGGAAGACTGTAATCACTGTACTGGGCTTTGGGGAGATTAGGAGGAGGTGGAGCTCTTCGTTTCTTCCTGCCGAAGGTGGAATTATGACTACCAGGGGAAGGAGTAAGGTTCACTTTTCTTTGTTCTCTCACTGTCACATCGGTTTGCACTATGTCATTGTGTCTAGGTTGCAACAAGGGGCTATTGTTCGGCGTAGCAACTGTGCTGAGGGAATCACTGGCATATAAACGGTATTTTTTCTTGAGGGTTAGATTCTTGTCTAGCTCCCGAGCTCGGTCGCGGTATCGAAGGCGGTTCCTATAAGTGTCGGTGTCGGCGCCTACAGCGATGCACTTTTCCGGCTGTCTCGCGCTGCCAAATGGACGGTAATGAGTCGGAGCCACGAATGAGAAACTACTGACTGTGGCCGTGCTAAACAACGTGTCTATACTACCACAGCTGGAGTTTTGACTCCGAACGAGATCGGGCGACGACGGCGCAGTGGCGGTCGGCGTCACTATCCCGTCCACAAAGTCACCACACTTGGCGTCATCGTCGTAATCGTCTTTACTCTTACGAAACCAACGTAAGAACGAAAAGAAGCCGCTATTGGTTTTCTCTTTACGAGAGCCCGAACCAGTTTGACTCGACGACGAGGATCTTACAAACGAGTTGGTTTTGTACTTTTCGGAAATATCGTTAACCGCCACAGTTTCTTCGTAAACAAAATCGTTGTCACTCACGTTGTTCATTATTTTACGCTGTACACTAACATCTTTACAAATATCATTCTCGGAACTAGCACGAACGGCACTTCCACTTTTGTTCACTTGGACTATCCCACTCGTCACTTGCACTGTTTCGTAGGAACTGCTCTTGCCAATCACTAGGTCGCTGGCCACGTCCTCTGATGCGTCATACCACTTGTAATCGCCGGAGGTGACCGAAGCGAGGGTATCGTAACGATTCGGTGGAAGAGGTTGAGTCTGTTCCTCGTTTGTGTGAGTTTCACGGCGTTGCGTCGTACCAGAGACTTTCGCTCGGGTCGGACGTTGGGGATGGGCCCTTTTCTTCCGCCGCTGTGCCGGTAGAGGGTCGCTTGTCACAGGCGGCTGAAATATGAGACCCAATACGTCAACATTGTCCGGCATTCTTCGTGCACACATACAGGGTGGTTCCATGCCATACAAGGAGGCTTCTTCCGGGTTGCGAACATCGTTGCTGAGCAAGGTTCTTCTTCAAGGTCAAGGGTAAGGCAGGGACAGATGTGACGTCACAACACGTTAGTTACACAACATACAATAGTATATTAGGTAGTGTAAATAGGTTGTATAGGTCTCGCAAAACATCTTCGGTAATGCTTCCGTCACGGGTGGGTGAGCGGCAGCCAACCAGCAGCCGTGGCTAATTCAAATACCTGCTCGGGTTGGCCGAGACCGTAGACACGTCATTGATTGATGACGAAAGCATTACGGAAGTTGTTTTGCGAGACCTTTATACTAGACTAGCATTGGTTCTCCTACCCCTCACACATCTGAGAATACGCTAATCGTTGTACCTTGTAAAACAAGGGTGCATGCTTACCATCACCTTTCAATTTCATTGTAATTTAGGTTACCCCATACTAAGGTTTATGGAGCTGTTGTTTTTAAAGTGTAGGTGACGAGGCTTTCTCTCAGTTATAACCCGCCTATACTTACAAGCTAAGCCTAATAATGATAACAATGTATTCATTTTTATTTCGGAGGCGAACCCTTATGAATTCATTAAGAGCACACATTCAAAAATAATGTGATACAATCATGACTGAACTTTTAATAACGGTGTTAATAAAATCTTGTCCAAAATAATAATAAGAAACAACAATAATTTCCAAACATACTATTTAGTGGCTATAGAATATAGACAGTATTTTGAGAAATCCAATAAATTATTGTTTGTAAGAATGATAATACTTGCACTTGCAAATTAAGGCTATACTTATGTATCTTCACAAGTCATATAAATATTAATAATAATAAATCGTTAATTAACTTTAAAATTAATAGTATTGTTGATTATCGATCTGGATCCTACATCGTTCAATAGAATAATAATTATGATAATTCTGATTATAAACGATACAGGGGTTCAACAATTTCTTTATGAGATTGAGATTATGTACTATAATATAACTTTAGAATAAAACTATTTTATAATACAAACAGCCTGAAATATCACCTCAAACCAAGAGCCTTGTAAGATTCTCACAGACTCTGCAAGTAATTTAAATGTACAAAGTAACGATTAAATCATATTGCATAAGTTATAACGCACCAATGTAATTATATTCTGTACCTTACCTGGTCATTTTCGGCAGCTGAAATTGGCACAGGACTTTCTGGCAGTGACTGTGGCTGTGGTTCTGGTTCTGGTTCTGGTTCCGGTTCCGGTTGTTGTTGTTGTTGTTGATGATGATGATGTGGCGGCAAAGATGGTAAAGCTTCTGGTTCCTGTCGTCGTTCAGGTTCTTCTTGTTGATTTTGTTGTTGTGGTGGTGGTAGTGGTGGTTTTTGTTGTGGTGGTGGTTCAGGATGCTGCCGTGGTTGATGTTGCTTCTGTTGCTGTTGGTGTTGTTGTGGTTGTTGTTGGTGGTGGCGTGGTTGTGGTTGTGGTAGTGGTTCTTGGTGTAGCTGGGGAAGCTGAGGCAAACTTGGCTGCTCAGGTCGAGCCGGGTGGTTTTTTGCAGCACCTCGCTTGCCATGCTGCAAGGTTGATTCTGCGAAAATGAGATCAGAAACGTAAATAAACACCTGGGAATGTCTGAGACTGAGTACATAAGGCCTACTCGCGATGTCTCAAAATAATATTGAGAAACACGTGGCCTAACGAACGTCAGACCATTATGTTGAAAGACAATAGTTTGGAAGACGGAAGTGAAAAGTTATTCATGTCAACAACTGGGCCTACGATTATGCATTCAACACACAACATTCAAAAGTCATTGTGGCTGATGACTCATCCAGTTACTCTTCAAGCTAAATCAGTCTACCTCACCCTTTGTGTGTAACACACAAAGGTTTTACAAACCTCGGCCAACACGATAACAATGAAACCAACGTCAACCATGAAAAACGAAGATCTTAACAAAAATGTTATTTTTTTAAATTTTATTATCTAATGTGTTATAAAAATTGTATTTAAAAAAATTAAATAAAAATACGTGTAGGTCTGGATATTTATTTAAAAATAATTAGCTGGATTGGCACAAAATATACCGAACGCTCTATCGGAAATAGCATGGCTGAACCAAAGATTGCACAGTGGGATGGAAGCAATACTCCAGAGGCGTTTGTGAATTTACTTATTATTTATTACCAAATGGACACTACAGCATTCTATGCCATTTGCGTGACCGTGAGTCATGCATGCATTGTGTTCAATCCTAGCATTCACCTCAAGGAAAACCTCCTTAACACGTCAAGCCAATAGTGGGAATCGAACCCGCGATCGACCTCTGGCATTGAAGTCGCACGTGCTACCACTGAGACACCTGAAAATAATACGAATATCGTAGAATGAGTGCTTACGTGTGTTGTTTGAAGCAGAGAAGAATAGTATACATCTGGCACAAGTCCAACACAATATATTAGAGTGAAACTATCAACGAACGGTTATCGTCACAGCGGCCTACAGGGCACGTGTGCGGGGTGCGGCGTCGATGTCTCCGTCGACACTGTCGCCGGCCAGAGAACAGCCCCGAGCTGTGCGTCTCTGTCTACGAGCAGATTACTCATCTCGCGTCGAGCGGGAGAGAGAAACTTCCCGGTGTCTCACCGGCATCGGGTCTGTATGACGCGTCCCTCCCCCTCCCCTGACCCATCAACAACAACTCCGCTCTACTTGGAACTATATGCCCACTACATCGAGGGTGTACTGTACGTGCTATCCATGTTTATAAACATCGTCATGGTAATCGTAACCAGTAAATTCGGCGTACATCTTTTTAATCAAGGCAACAATTAAATATAATTTTTGAAACTTTTATAATTTGTATATTGTCGATATTGCGTTAACATTGATACAGATTAGGAGATCAAGCAAGCTAATAGTTGGAAAACAACATCATGTTTTGACCCACACAACGCTGTACCGAGTGTACAGCTAGAGTAATGTAAGACAAGTACGCGTACGTCCTTGAAGGTGAAACCAGACGTAATATGTAACGGAGCTGTAGGGTAATGACGCACATGAACGTCTGATTATTGGCGGAGATTGTTCGGCCTTCGCAATTCTTATTTGGTCTCTGTCATTTCTTAGTCACAACCTATGAGTAACGCGTTGCTTTGGCTATCAGATTGCCGAATTATTTTAGTCGTATTTATCGCGCTGGGAAATTTCCTAGATGATATACAAAGAAGACGGAAATAGAGGTGCGCGGTGACGTGGTCTATCGCGACAGATGTCCGCCGTCGATACAACGAGGTTAATCGTGACTGTAATGCTCACCAGCGGTGGTCGTACTCCCACTCGGTAATCACCATGCGTCGCTGTAGACGGAGACTATGTCGTGTCACTGCCCAGGAAGCGAAGAGTTGAGACTGTTCGCAGCACGGCACGGCGCGGACACCGAGTTCGGCGCCCCATGCCGCGGCTAAATTTAGGTTTCACCAACCCGACCCCCACCCCGCAACTTTTTCCAAGCATAATCACATCATAAGAAACCATTGCCAAGGAATAGAACTCGTACAGCTAACATGTGGCGAGTATAGATGACAGCCATTGCGTCGGAGGACGACACAAAAAGAGCGAGTGCAGCTTTGTAAGCGGTGGTCGTTGTGCTGTGACCTCGGGACGGCTGTGGGCCAGGCCACCAAAACAAAACTAATAATAATCAATATTTAAATACATTTTGTTCTCCAGTTAGCGCCCGTGTTTCAAAATTAAACTATAAATAACCACTTTAAAAATTATCTAGTATAGCTTTTGTATAACTTATTGATGACGGTTCCCTAAATGTTCACAAACAAAAATACATATAGACGGAGAGCCAGCAACATAAAAGCTCCCCTCATAAGGTACATATGTTTTGACTTTTGAAATAGGAGCGGAAAAACTACTCTACTAACAAAACGCGCGTCTTACTCCTCAACGTGGGGGCTTTTAGGCCCCACAGGGGGCCAAAAAAGCCGAAAAAAGGCCCAAGGTTCCCCTCATAAGGTACATGGATGGAGTAAACGCCATTTTGTAGAGATAAGTGTCCCAAATAGGAATTCGAAGAGTAAGACGGGATATTAGGGGGCGTTTACCGATCAGACGCCATTTTACCCAAAAAGGGCCATTTTTTATTTTCGCACATGCATGCGCTTAAACACTCAAAACATATCCGGAAATGTCTCGAGACGTAGAAAAACATACATTTTAAAGAAATTTTGGGTTATTGTCCTCGCCAGACGCCCTCAAAAGGGGCCCAAAAAGGCCAAGGTTCCCCTCATAAGGTACATGAATGGAGTAAACGCCATTTGGTAGAGATAAGTGTCCCAAATACGAATTCGAAGAGTAAGACGGGATATTAGGGGGCGTTTACCGATCAGACGCCATTTTACCCAAAAAGGGCCATTTTTTATTTTCGCACATGCATGCGCTTAAACACTCAAAACATATCCGGAAATGTCTCGAGACGTAGAAAAACATACATTTTAAAGAAATTTTGGGTTATTGTCCTCGCCAGACGCCCTCAAAAGGGGCCCAAAAAGGCCAAGGTTCCCCTCATAAGGTACATGAATGGAGTAAACGCCATTTTGTAGAGATAAGTGTCCCAAATACGAATTCGAAGAGTAAGACGGGATATTAGGGGGCGTTTACCGATCAGACGCCATTTTACCCAATTGGGCCATTTTTTATTTTCGCACATGCATGCGCTTAAACACTCAAAACATATCCGGAAATGTCTCGAGACGTAGAAAAACATACATTTTAAAGAAATTTTGGGTTATTGTCCTCGCCAGACGCCCTCAAAAGGGGCCCAAAAAGGCCAAGGTTCCCCTCATAAGGTACATGAATGGAGTAAACGCCATTTTGTAGAGATAAGTGTCCCAAATAGGAATTTGAAGAGTAAGACGGGATATTAGGGGGCGTTTACCGATCAGACGCCATTTTGTCCAAAAAGGGCCGCTTTTTATTTTCACACGTGCACGCGCTTTAACACCCAAAACATATCCTTAAATCCTGACATTAATAATAATAAATACTGGTATATTAAAGTTAGGGGTGGGCGGAGCTTCAAAACTATAGCATCCGGATCGAGGCTGTGGGGGGGGGGGGGGGGCTGGCGAGGACATCACACAATATCTTAGAAATGTATTCACCTCTAGGGGCATTTAAGGATATGTTTTGGGTGTTAAAGCGCGTGCACGTGTGAAACAAAAAGTGGCCCTTTTTGGACAAAATGACGTCTGATCGGTAAACGCCCCCTAATATCCCGTCTTACTCTTCGAATTCGTATTTGGGACACTTATCTCTACAAAATGGCGTTTACTCCATTCATGTACCTTATGAGGGGAACCTTGGCCTTTTTGGGCCGCTTTTGAGGGCGTCTGGCGAGGACAATAATCCAAAATTTCTTTAAAATGTATGTTTTTCTACGTCTCGAGACATTTCCGGATATGATTTGAGTATTTAAGCGCATGCATGTGCGAAAATAAAAAATGGCCCTTTTTAGGTAAAATGGCGTCTGATTGGTAAACGCCCCCTAATATCCCGTCTTACTCTTCGAATTCGTATTTGGGACACTTATCTCTACAAAATGGCGTTTACTCCATCCATGTACCTTATGAGGGGAACCTTGGGCCTTTTTTCGGCTTTTTTGGCCCCCTGTGGGGCCTAAAAGCCCCCACGTTGAGGAGTAAGACGCGCGTTTTGTTAGTAGAGTAGTTTTTCCGCTCCTATTCCAATAGTCAAAACATATGTACCTTATGAGGGGAGCTTTTATGTTGCTGGCTCTTGGACTAATAACAATAAGTTTTATTTGGATGCATTACAATCTATTAACGTTGGTTGTTACATGTTTAATTGTTGTGTATTGTTGTTATGACGATTACAGAACCTTGATGCCAATCATAAAAGGGTCCCAGATAGTTTTTAAAATGGTATAAGGCAGATATATTCTTCAAATTAAGTACCATATCTAAAAATAAACATGTTCTGTCTGAAAATATTACGATTTAGAAAAATGGGCCCCAGATGTGTAAGGCTATATAATTATGGCTACTTAAAAATTGACTTACTAATAACTGTCATCAATTTCTATTTATCTTATTTCATCCCAATCATATAAGTAAAAACTTCGTTTCCTTAGATTTTATGGCACAAAATAGAAAATACAAACATTTTGATAACGTTTTCTCAGTTTGCCAATGGTGTGATAGGATAGCGTCGTTCTTGATATACGAATGTGAAAATATTTCTCCTTTGGAAGGGAAACGAACCCAAGACAATGTCACAACCCACACCACACCGAACTATCAACGGGCACAGACCACCCACGTGTTCATTGACAACCGGAAGACTCAAGTCGTTCAAACACATTTATTTCTCACGTTGGTAGCTCGTGTTAGTGTAGTGACTTGGCCAGACGCTATTTTAAGTAGGACGATATAAATGACGACGAAAAACAAACACACACCACATAAATATAGCGGCACGGGCCGTAGCCCACTCCTTTCGAATAACAAGGGCGTACTCAAAATTATCAATACATTTTCTCAAGTATAACAATCATGATATACTCTCGTTTATTCATCTCAGTCATGGCGACGAAGGGTTTATTTTCATTTACATTTCCTTGCATTCCTAACCTTAAACTTATCGTTTAAATAAATCAATTCCTCTGGTAAGATGAGGTTCCTAGACAGGGCGGAAGGGGCTATACTTCCTAAAGGCTAAGCTTTTTGCTCCGCTTTAGTTTGTTTTGAAACCATACTATAAACATTCGCTATTATCAACTACCCTCCATCACAACTCGTAAATAAATACCATGGGTTTACAGCTTCTAAAAATGGTTATACACATGTAAAATTGTAAACATTGACTAGGAGCGCATAAGAGGGGTTAAAATCTTGACATTTTAGGTCAAACATGATTTTTGAGATTTTTGTGGCTGATTTGTTCCCAACAGCATAACTTTTTTCGATGTCTTTGATATTTCGATTTTGACTGATTCACATGCACATATTTTTTTTTGCCTTTTTTTAATTAGCTCTAATTTGAATTTTGTATTGCTCCCACTTTGATTTTCCCACATCTTATGATTTTTCTGTTGAGTGTTTCGTAGATTATTCTTTATTAATTACATTTTCAAGTGGCGAGCTTCAAACTGTTTATTAATTGATAACCACTTCCTCATAATTATTGTACATAATTTTTCTCTCAAATCATTGAATAAACCTACAAGACTAACGAGTCAGAATGTTTTCTATTTCTTAGTAGCATCATTCTCCTTCGCCCATGTCACAGTCTCAACTGGCATATTGAAGCTTAGGTTGAAAACTGAGTTCATAGGTTGCACTTGCACGTACGTCACGCCTTTGTGCGTGGCGGCCACATTTTTGACCAAACTTTGACGTTACCACGGCTGTTGTGGTAGAACACATGAAATCTTTAAGGCAACTTTCACCAAACTTAAATCCGGTGATTTTGTGTTGATCGGAGATCAAAAATGGCGCCCGGTAGAAGCCACCATGCATTTTTGTATTTAATGTTTGTTGAAACCATGGTAATCAATCCGAGATTAGTAAATCAGCCGATTAAAAAGTTTGGTGAATTCGGACCTTAGTTCTTCAAAATTCAGCCTGTTTCTGAAATACAATTGGTATGTGTGGTAATTTTTCATTTTTGTATTACTTATGTTTACTTTTTAAATTCTAAATTAGGCTTATTTATTAAATTTGAATAGTATTAGCCAATGATCTAGGATTGATTCATTGATTCAAGATAGTTTTCGAAACCGAAACCGTTTTCCATAGCTATAGCTGAGAAGGCTCTGAAGTGATCTCTGTTGACGCTTGACGGCCACTGCATACATGACCAGACAAGCGGGACGTTGTGTTGACATGGGCTGGGCTTTACAGCTCTGCATTTTGGCTGGAAGAAATGTTACGTACAACCAAGAGAAGTTTTAATACTTGGAAACAGCCGGTCTATTTCATTCTTTGAGAAAAAACGCTTGCATGCCATGTATGTTTTTGTTTTTACGTTGCGTATTCAGTGATGATTTTTGGGGTTTAGCGTCTCGTATTTTCGCAACGACGAAGATGAAAAAGGCACATGACATCCATGCCCAAAGCAGGATTCGAACCTGGAACGTATAGACCGCGGTTTACTAGACCATCGCCTAATCGACCGACCGCGGCCTTGAGTGTTCAAATGGAATGCATATGAACAAGTTGGACGTCGTGGACACAGGACAACTAGGGATTAGTTGAGCTTTTTTGGATCAAGCACTTTATCGCAGCCTACTTCTAGAGTATCAATTTGTCTCTATTAATTTTGGAATCACTCTGTTAGCACTTTGCACTCATATAATTGGCTGGACGCCAGTGTTATAACTGGACCTCCGGAAGGGGTCTTTCATATTCTGTGAAGACTGATGAATCGATGATTACGAAGCGCCTTGTTTTGCCTTAAGGTGAACGGAGCGTTGAGGCAATAATATTGGTTTATCATCCAAAGTGAAGCGTGTTTACTCCAACAGCTGATGACAAGTTGTTTGCATCAAGAAGAGCAGTTAGGGCCGCCTGTTCTCGACTGCTTCTCGAATGCATTATACCTTCCGGCATTTATAATTGCCCGCATCCATCATCAATTTCTATAAATTATCAGTTTCAAACCTTAACTTACCGAACGTAGCCTTACATATATTCGGATCTACGGCAATCGAATCTAAACTAATCACAACCATGGCGGCTCCACCAATCACTCGGGGGGGGGGGGGGGGTCTATCAACCACTGCGACCCCCCCCCCCAACCCTCCACACACACACATATCCCAAAGCCTGGTTGAAATGCTTGAATATTTCTTTGTTTCAGTTACACATCAACATCATACATTTCAAAACATAAGGAGAAGCTTTGCTAATATGCAACTTATTTAAATATTCGTATGTCTCTAACAAAGGAAGAAGAAAACAAAGGTTTGTACGTATCTTTGTTGCGTACAGTTTCGTATGTCTTACTGAAAGTCGAAGTCGCCAAAGTTATTTGTGGAGGAAGGTGACAACCTAGGGACATTAATTTGTCCTATTTCATTTCCCACTCTCTGGACCTTTGTGGTAGTTCATTTTGTATCTCGCCTTAACACATCCTAAATTAGACCACTGCGAATGACACGTGTATCATATACAGATACACAAATGTTTCGTTATAGCTAAATTCTTTGACGAGCGTGAAATAAGTAGACACATTCGCTGATAATGTTTTATCACAATTCTCACTGTTTACAGATGTTATTTACCGAATCTGTTTATCGCCATAGAAAAATGGCGCCTACTTTATTTTATCTTTTTTTCTGAGATATTTCTATGGAAGAATGCATCAATGAAGTATTTAAATACTCGTGTTAAGCAAGTGTAAAAATGACCAAACTTTGTATTTTGTGCGGACAGTTTGAATCCTTGCCAATCTCAAGGAAACGAATTACGTGGACCTCTAATAGCAGATGGCTTACTTCGGCTTCATCACTTTGAGGTTAAATGTGATGAGAATTAAAGATGTCTTCTGGAACACCACTATAATATAACTTACATCCGTTGCATTGAAGTAGCAGAGTTGCTGAGTAGAGAATAATTTACAACCTGTGGATTTATAATCAGACATGTTAATTGTCTACCGTGTCTCTTTGTCTGACATGTATGAGATGAAATCTGACTGAAGACGGTTATGGAAGTGTATATAACGGGGTGTTCGTGGTTGTCCGATGCCAAGACACTTAAGTCATAGATCAAGGTTTGCTTGATTTGTTTGCCAAAGGGGGGGGAGTATCCCCCCCCCCCTCCCCCCGATACGCCACTTGTTGTGCGCACACATGTTTCAATTATAATAACAAGTGGGATTTAAAGTTGTACGAACACAGCGACCTACACAGTCTAAGCACTCACACAATAACTAACTCATAAGTTATCTTACACATATTTACGCTTTGTTCAGCACCCATCCCTCCACGCCCCCTTTCTCCAGCATGTACACGACATTTGTGACTTATTAATCCCAACCCACCCCTTATTATATAATTGTTTGTGCGTGCTCACGGAAAAAGACGAACGCGAACACTTTGTGTTTTTTAAATTTGTGTTTTATTGAAATCGCAAAAAATCAAATGCTGAGTTTTAAGGTTAGGAATTTAAAATTACAGGACTAAAAAAGTATTTATTTTTATTTTTTATATATATAATTAATTACAACACAGTAATAGTCATCAATTTATATTACGCTCCAACACTCCCCCCCCCCCCCCCCCCCAAACCATCCTCTTTCCCTAGTGACACTTAGTAACAATTGACGACCCCAAAAGCATAACAATTCATGAACAACGTGTAAGTAAGGCCACGTAATACGTTCCCGTCTTGTCGCTATTAGCCTCGTTGAAATGATAAGTAGTCGGAATGTCTCACACAGACTCACGTTTCCGTTGGTAAGCCCAAGAATCCGAGCGACTCGCAAATGCACGTGTATTTTTAGGACCGTCTACATGCGCGTGTGGCCTGCCTGCCTCGTGTGCTGCGGGTTGCGGCACGGGACAGGTATATTCGCCTCACTTTCACTCCCTTGTATTCAACATAGGACCGTCTACATGCCAGCCTGCCTCGTGTGCTGCGGGTTGCGGCACGGGACAGGTATATTCGCCTCACTTTCACTCCATTGTATTCAACATAGGACCGTCTACATGCGCGTGTGGCCTGCCTGCCTCGTGTGCTGCGGGTTGCGGCACGGGACAGGTGTATTCGCCCACTTTCACTCCCTTGTATTCAACATAGGACCGTCTACATGCGCGTGTGGCCTGCCTGCCTCGTGTGCTGCGGGTTGCAGCACGGGACAGGTATATTCGCCTCACTTTCACTCCCTTGTATTCAACATAGGACCGTCTACATGCCAGCCTGCCTCGTGTGCTGCGGGTTGCGGCACGGGACAGGTATATTCGCCTCACTTTCACTCCATTGTATTCAACATAGGACCGTCTACATGCGCGTGTGGCCTGCCTGCCTCGTGTGCTGCGGGTTGCGGCACGGGACAGGTGTATTCGCCCACTTTCACTCCCTTGTATTCAACATAGGACCGTCTACATGCGCGTGTGGCCGGCCTGCCTCGTGTGCTGCGGGTTGCGGCACGGGACAGGTATATTCGCCTCACTTTCACTCCCTTGTATTCAACATAGGACCGTCTACATGCCAGCCTGCCTCGTGTGCTGCGGGTTGCGGCACGGGACAGGTATATTCGCCTCACTTTCACTCCCTTGTATTCAACATAGGACCGTCTACATGCCAGCCTGCCTCGTGTGCTGCGGGTTGCGGCACGGGACAGGTATATTCGCCTCACTTTCACTCCCTTGTATTCAACATAGGACCGTCTACATGCCTGCCTGCCTCGTGTGCTGCGGGTTGCGGCACGGGACAGGTATATCCACCTTACTTTCACTCCCTTGTATTCAACATAGGACCGTCTACATGCCAGCCTGCCTCGTGTGCTGCGGGTTGCGGCACGGGACAGGTATATTCGCCTCACTTTCACTCCCTTGTATTCAACATAGGACCGTCTACATGCGCGTGTGGCCTGCCTGCCTCGTGTGCTGCGGGTTGCGGCACGGGACAGGTATATTCGCCTCACTTTCACTCCCTTGTATTCAACATAGGACCGTCTACATGCCTGCCTGCCTCGTGTGCTGCGGGTTGCGGCACGGGACAGGTATATCCGCCTCACTTTCACTCCCTTGTATTCAACATAGGACCGTCTACATGCCTGCCTGCCTCGTGTGCTGCGGGTTGCGGCACGGGACAGGTATATTCGCCTCACTTTCACTCCCTTGTATTCAACATAGGACCGTCTACATGCGCGTGTGGCCTGCCTGCCTCGTGTGCTGCGGGTTGCGGCACGGGACAGGTATACTCGCCTGACTTTCACTCCCTTGTATTCAACATAGGACCGTCTACATGCGCGTGTGGCCTGCCTGCCTCGTGTGCTGCGGGTTGCGGCACGGGACAGGTATATTCGCCTCACTTTCACTCCCTTGTATTCAACATAGGACCGTCTACATGCGCGTGTGGCCTGCCTGCCTCGTGTGCTGCGGGTTGCGGCACGGGACAGGTATATTCGCCTCACTTTCACTCCCTTGTATTCAACATAGGACCGTCTACATGCGCGTGTGGCCTGCCTGCCTCGTGTGCTGCGGGTTGCGGCACGGGACAGGTATATTCGCCTCACTTTCACTCCCTTGTATTCAACATAGGACCGTCTACATGCGCGTGTGGCCGGCCTGCCTCGTGTGCTGCGGGTTGCGGCACGGGACAGGTATATTCGCCTCACTTTCACTCCCTTGTATTCAACATAGGACCGTCTACATGCCAGCCTGCCTCGTGTGCTGCGGGTTGCGGCACGGGACAGGTATATTCGCCTCACTTTCACTCCCTTGTATTCAACATAGGACCGTCTACATGCCTGCCTGCCTCGTGTGCTGCGGGTTGCGGCACGGGACAGGTATATTCGCCTCACTTTCACTCCCTTGTATTCAACATAGGACCGTCTACATGCCAGCCTGCCTCGTGTGCTGCGGGTTGCGGCACGGGACAGGTATATTCGCCTCACTTTCACTCCCTTGTATTCAACATAGGACCGTCTACATGCCTGCTTGCCTCGTCTGCTGCGGGTTGCGGCACGGGACAGGTATATTCGCCTCACTTTCACTTCCTTGTATTCAACATAGGACCGTCTACATGCGCGTGTGGCCTGCCTCGTGTGCTGCGGGTTGCGGCACGGGACAGGTATATTCGCCTCACTTTCACTCCCTTGTATTCAACATAGGACCGTCTACATGCCTGCCTGCCTCGTGTGCTGCGGGTTGCGGCACGGGACAGGTATATCCGCCTCACTTTCACTCCCTTGTATTCAACATAGGACCGTCTATATGCCTGCCTGCCTCGTGTGCTGCGGGTTGCGGCACGGGACAGGTATATTCGCCTCACTTTCACTCCCTTGTATTCAACATAGGACCGTCTACATGCGCGTGTGGCCTGCCTGCCTCGTGTGCTGCGGGTTGCGGCACGGGACAGGTATATCCACCTTACTTTCACTCCCTTGTATTCAACATAGGACCGTCTACATGCCAGCCTGCCTCTTGTGCTGTGCCTCAAATCTGTGCAGTGTGAAGGTCGGAGTGTAAATCAACTTGACTCAAAGTGTGATAGTAGCATTGTTACACTGCTTGCTGTGAGTGATGAGCTGAATGATGATAGAAACCCTGCACCAGCATATCTAAGGTCTCTTTCTGAGGATACGTCCACCAAGGGTCAGCTTAGTAAGTCTAGGCCTAGCAGTCATGTAGCTGGACCTAGGAGGCCTAACAGTACGGATGGGATTAGAGTCACTAGGAGCTCGGTACAACTGCAAAAGAAAGAACAATCAAACAGCTAAATTATCTCCAGTATGAACTACTGTAGCCAAGATGATAGGGATCAAGGAGTAAAGTCAATCTAAGAGTCAACTGCAGCCACGATCAAAGTGTCCCTAAAGAAGTAGGCCTAGGACAGGAACCCAATCAAAGAATCAACGGAGACAACCAGAAAAGACCACCTACGACCAATGTTCTCATTTGTACAGCCCAGACTGGCAGCGGAAAGCTACTGGCTGCCCCGCGTAAAATTTGGCTTCATGTAAGCCGCTTGAGCAACTGCACTTCGACTGAAGATGTAATCAGCTACCTCCAAACTAAAACAAATGGTAAGCCGAGTGATTTTAAATGCGATAAGCTCAATACCTTGGGGCTCAATAGCTCGTTCAAAGTGGGAGCACCAATTTTTCGACTTGATGATTGTTTTTCTCTCCTTGCCGTACACCCCGGATCACATAGGCCACACAAATAATAAAGCTCCGAATAATATGCAAGGGCCGACCAACACGAGATAATCAAGCCCTTCTCTATTGCAACTGAATGTCAGAAGTATCAGGAATAAAATTGAAGATGTTGAGCTTGCGTTTAGTGAAATTTCGCCAGATATTGTATGTTTGTCAGAACACTGGCTGTCTGAATCGGAAGTAGGCTACCAGCAACAAATATACTCAATTACGACTTCACAAGCTATTTCTGCCGACGCGTCCGTAAGGGAGGTGGTGTGGCCATTTTGACCAAATCATCCATTGCACCAATGGTTGTTGATATTCCTGACATCTCTTCGCGAAGTGTGGATTTAGAGTTTAAGTGTTGTGCCATGAGAATAATTGTTTGTGGAGACTTTAACATTAACATGGCAGAAGAGTGTTCATCCACAGCAATATCTTGATTGCTTGATGTGACCAGTGCATTCAACTTACATCAGACCTTCACAAGTTACACGAGACTTTCCAAGAACACAAGAACAATCATCGATTATGTGTTTACAAATATTACTCCTGCATTCATCACTGCAAAATCACTTAACCTTACCTTATCCGATCATCGTGGGCAACTAATAATCTTATCGGAAGATAATTCAAGTCAAGGTTAAGATTGCAAGAATCAGTCTAAGGTACTCAAGCGTACCTTTTCAACAGAAGAGGTCTCGTACGTCAACGTGCTGCTACAAAAAGAAAAGTGGAATGAAATTACTATTGCAGATACTACTGAGTTGAAGTTTGAGAAGTTTATTTCCAAATTCATGCACCATTTTAACTGTGCATTCCCAAAAAGACTGATCTCTGCTAGAAAAAATAGTAAGAAGGAGTGGATAACTCAGGAAGTCATTGAGTCGGCACAACAACTCAAATTAATGTACCATGACACCAACATGAATTAGGTGCGAAGACACATATATGTGCAAGTTGCAGCAAAAGAAACACAAAGCATTAATATGCGCAACAAAACGATCATTCAATGACCAGATAATAATTGCAAAAGCAGTAAGCACAGAATAAAATCAAAGGGGCCTGGAATGTAATAAAAAATCATACATTACCAACGACTCATAAGAATAATTTGGAACTGGAAGGGGAGAGTTCGACACATACTAACCAGAAGGAATGTGCTGACATCTTAAACAATTACTTTTGTGATGTGGCACCAAACTTACTTCAGTCAGCTGGAACCCCTTCGACCACAAGAATCCCTGGAAGCCGCTGTCTAAACCAAATGTTCCTGTTTCCCATGACCGAGACAGAGATTTGTGACATCATTAACAGCAAATGTAACAAGAGCTCGGCAGGTCTGGATGAGGTTCCAAGTAGGCTTTTAAAGATGTGTGACATACATAGTGTGCCTCTGGCCAATATTATCAATTCTTTCTTTGTGGAAGGGGCGTTTCCATCTTCTCTGAAAGTGGCTAAGATAATCCCTAGCTTTAAAAAGGGGGATAAGTCTTAACCCGAGAACTATCGCCCTATAAGCATACTCTCAGCATTCTCCAAAGTGTTTGAAGTGGCACTGAGTACCCGGCTTATTAAATTTTTAGACAAGCACAGTTTCATGTCACCCCAACAATTCGGTTTCCAAAAAGACAAATCAACAACACAAGCAATATACACCTTCCTAGATGCTGTTTACCAAGCTCTAGATGACAAGCTCCCAACCATCGGACTATTTTATGACCTGACAAAGGCCTTTGACTGTATGGACCACAACATTCTGGCAGCAACATTGACCACAATGGGATTGGGAGTCACAGGAGTAGCTCTTAAATGGATTAAGTCCTTCCTCTCCCAACGTTCTCAGTGTGTAGAATTAATTGACACTCACTGCATAAACTCTAAAGCAAGATCGGAGTTGAGAAGTATCAACATTGGAGTACCGCAAGGAACTGTACTGG
This sequence comes from Isoperla grammatica, assembly GCA_945910005.1. Lineage (NCBI taxonomy): Eukaryota > Metazoa > Arthropoda > Insecta > Plecoptera > Perlodidae > Isoperla > Isoperla grammatica. The sequence continues at coordinate 89,104,395 of OX246737.1, read as the reverse complement.
GCCCCATACTCTTCATTATATATGCGAACTACCTACCGGATAGCCTTGGTGAGGGGACTGTAGTAACATATGCTGATGACACCAGCCACCTGATTACGGTGGATAGCATAGAATTATTAGGCAAGAAGGCCAATATTGCTACACAGAACATGAATGTGTGGAGTACTGATGCAAGGCTCATTGTAAATTTGAATAAAACTATTTTCGTTAACTTTCGCACTGCCCAACGACAACAGGACCGTAGTTTATTGATCAAGTTCGACAAGAATCACTTAAAAGAAGTTAATGAAGCAAAAGTTCTGGGGCTTATTTTGAATCAGACTCTGAACTGGTCTTCCCATGTTCAACTAGTTGCCACAAAGCTGTCACCTGCTACATACATTATATGCAACCTACGTAAAGTGGTGAGCTATAACACCTTAAGCTTAGTCGTCTATGGCTAAGTATACAGTCATATGTCCTATGGCGTCATCTTCTGGGGCAGATCACCACAAGCACGAAGAATACTTACTATACAAAAAAGGATAGTCAGAGCAATGATTGGGGCTCCGTTCAATACAACGTGCCGACCCATTTTCAGATCACTTGGTTTATTAACTTTTCCAGCAGTATACATTTAACAATGCATCATGTACGCAATTCAACCACTCTTCACCTCACTAATAAAGATATCCACGACCACGATACCAGAGGTAAAAAAGATTTTCATATTCCATCGCATAACTTATCCTTAGTAAACCGAAATCCAGCGTATTCAAGCATCATCCTGTACAACAAGCTCCCAAGGCACCTCAAGGACATGACCAGGCGCAGCCTCAAGTTTCATCTTAAAAATTACCTAGTCCAGATGTGCCCATATACTGTCAAAGACTACATGGACTTTTAGTTTTAATTTAGTTTTAATTGACGCATTCTATAAATAATGTATTTATTTATGTATAAATGCCATACGTTCTATTGAATAAAGATTATTATTATTATTATTATTATTATTATTATTATTATTATTATTATTATTATTATTATTATTATTATTATTATTATTATTATTATTATTATTATATTTCATATTTCGTTCATATTTGTCTACCACTTAACTCTGATCGGAATGCCACAATAACTGTTCACGCCCATAATTTCGAATGTCTACATCGAAACGCCGGCAATCACAGTACCGTACAATGTTCATGTCACACTACCATCGCTTCAGTTTACAGTCATCCATATCTAGGTTTAGAAATAGATCAAAAATTTTGCTGGGATATGCAAATTTCAAAAATATGTAAGCGCCTAAGATCTTGTGCTCATCAGCTATATGCTCTAAGAGACTTTTTACCATTTAAACATTTAAAAATGGTGTATGTCGCTCTCGCGGAATCCGTCATTTCGTATGGGATATTAGCTTGGGGAGACGCCTCCCACTCGCAACTTAAAAACTTAATTTCCATACAAAACAATATATTAAAGATGATGAGCACAAGAGGGAAAGCAGAAAGTAGTATTAGTGTACATGATTTATATTTATTATTTGATGTCTTGCCAGTAAGAGAAATTTTTATATACAAGCTAATATTAAAATACTTTTTCGAACAACAATACAAAATTCCTATTGTTCATGATACTTCAACTCGGGCAATAAGTGCTGGTATGTATAGGTTACCACTAGTAAATAACAAATATGGAAATAGATCATTAAGTTATTGTTTACCTTTTTATTTTAATACAATTCCAATGGAGATTAAAATAGTAGACACGTTCGTGGAATTGAAAAGTAAATTAAAAATGTATTTGATTCATAATATAATATTGTAGTTATTTTTAATTTATTTGTTCAATTAATCAAGAGTGACATTTTTATTATTTTGCGCAGTGTCATGTTTTTTTATTTGTAATGCATTTATTTTTTATTTTTTCAGTTCCATTACTATTTTGTTTCGAATATGTGGAACATACCATACTTTAGTATACTTTAGTTTATTTAGTTCAGAAGTGTTATACTGTGTTTTTTAAGTTAGATTAAATCCACAGATAAGTTGCTTGTGCAACTTGTGGATGTCCGGATAATATTATGCAACCAATTATGTAATGGGACAAATGTATATTGTAAATAAAAAAAAAAAAAAAAAAAAAATTATTATTATTATTATTATTATTATTATTATTATTATTATACTTATTATTATTACTATTATTATTATTATTATTATTATTATTATTATTATTATTATTATTATTATTATTATTATTATTATTATTCAACAACCACACAAACAATAATCAATCTGTTGTTTAACACAGTCACGGTCTATTTTTATAAGAGTCTACAGCCAATGGGTGACGAGTGTTAAAGATATGTGCATTATTGTTGTTTAGCAACATAGAATTTAAAATGCTGATGAAACGAAAACATGAAATACTTTAGAAATATTTGCATTTAACACACAATATAAATATCTTCCATTCACTATCACAAACTTCAACAATCACAAGAGGAAAAAATGGACACGCAACAAAAATAAAATCGTTGCGTACAAAAGCGAATGAGAAAACTAAACAATTTAATGACAAAATAAAGTATTGTTGTGTGGGGCGGTTTAAATGTACAAACGTGTCATTAAACGAGACGTGCTGTGTAAATCAGATATAAGGGATTACGTACTGTTCCGTTTCTAGTTCTCTGTTTTATTCTTGGTTCTTGGCTAATTACAACAAAGCAACCTTGAGACACGAACACTTGCCAGGGAGTGTGTCGAGTGTATGCACAAAATAAAACCAAACCTACCCTACTGATCATAACATTATAACTGTATATCACTCTGTAGGCCAATGTAGTGCTCAAGTTGTTATAAACCCACAGAGTGCTGCGATCTCACTTTACACTCACTTGTAGCATTCTTGAAATAGATCAAAACAGTAATTTCCAAATGTGATTTTAATGCTCGGAGTATACACGTAAATGATTAGCAAAATAAATGCGTTCATATAAATTTGGATTCAAGCAATCATTTTACGGCATAAATGTAATTGTCTATCATAGCGATGTGCCTCAGATTTGATTGTGTTGTTGTATATTTTAAGGCAGCTGTTATGCTACTACTATACTGGTATCATGGCGGGGTTCGAAGCCACGTGCACTTGTTACACAAGGCTCTGTATCTGACTGTATGCCTGTCTGTATGTGTGTTATGACGTCATGCGGTCTGCTGCAGTTCTCTTTCAGTTCAGCTGTTATGCTACTACTATACTGGTATCATGGCGGGGTTCGAAGCCACGTGCACTTGTTACACAAGGCTCTGTATCTGACTGTATGCCTGTCTGTATGTGTGTTATGACGTCACGCGGTCTGCTGCAGTTCTCTTTCAGTTCAGCTGTTATGCTACTACTATACTGGTATCATGGCGGGGTTCGAAGCCACGTGCACTTGTTACACAAGGCTCTGTATCTGACTGTATGCCTGTCTGTATGTGTGTTATGACGTCATGCGGTCTGCTGCAGTTCTCTTTCAGTTCAGCTGTTATGCTACTACTATACTGGTATCATGGCGGGGTTCGAAGCCACGTGCACTTGTTACACAAGGCTCTGTATCTGACTGTATGCCTGTCTGTATGTGTGTTATGACGTCACGCGCTCTGCTGCAGTTCTCTTTCAGTTCAGCTGTTATGCTACTACTATACTGGTATCATGGCGGGGTTCGAAGCCACGTGCACTTGTTACACAAGGCTCTGTATCTGACTGTATGCCTGTCTGTATGTGTGTTATAACGTCATGCGGTCTGGTGCAGTTCTCTTTCAGTTCCCGCTGAGGTGGACAACCGGTGGCATAAACAGTGTCAATGCGGATTTGTTATGAATCCACTACGTGTATAAATAAACATCAGACTCAATTGCGCAGAAAACAATAATCGTGGGCTAAGCTGTTATCAATGAGATCCCACACATAAACGTATAGACTTAGACTGTGCTTAGACTTGGAGACTTCAGTGCACACGTTCACAATGTGCGGGTCCCCCCCCCCCCCCCCCCTCCCCAGTCCCCGCGGAAGCATCAACTCTCTGTGCGCCGTAAGTCAGCTACATCACTCCATGATAAACAAATAAAAAACGGGTTTAGTGGGCGGGTCTCAACAATCTTTCCGGTTGCGAAAATAGAAACATCAAACATAGGCCCACGGCATTTCGGCTAACCAACCATAACAAAGCTTATCAGGCAATTATGTTTAGGGGAACGCTAATAGGGTAACAGAAATAATTTCCGCCTCAAGGCTTAGAACGGAGATAAGGTGAGTCGAGTGATTATCACAGTTTTTGTTAATGACGAGTGAAGAATTTGGTACTGAGCAGAGCTGGCTGTTTTCGAAGCCAGGCTCTCCGCGCCAGCAGATATTTTGGGAGATTCCTCATAGGAGCTACTGACGAGACCAACTCAACTTGAGATCTCGGTGCAAGACAAGTCGACATGAGCTTAACAAGTAACAACATAACACAACTTACACGTGTCGTGTATGGTACGTGTGCGTGTGCTTGTACGTCACACGTGTAGCGAATGAGCAACCAACGAAGGTATCGACAATAAACAATCACACAGCCACAGCGTACAATAAAATCTATAGTTAACTGCAGTTTAACCTCGAATGTTAGCGTCTAACTAAACTAAAGTATATTATACCCTAATTGACAATATACTGCAGATTTATAATCCTTCCACTGGGTCGACTGTACTAACATCATAGTTAAATTATGCCCTTTATGGTTAAAAAGCCCGTATTTAATGGTTGTATTTTTATTTTCAATTAAAATAACACCTGAAGGTTCATATTTACTTATGCTTTACAAAACAGCAGTTTTCTATTTATCATTTTATCAAAAATAACCTTACTCTAAACAGTCAAGATCTGTTACGTCAATTCCTATTCCTACTGTTCGAAATAATGATATAGTGGTTGTACTAAATTGCACCAAAGTGTATTGTTTTACTTTTAGTAATTGTATTGAGAATCAAATGTTCAAATTTATATATTTTGAAATGTTTTTCCTGGTTAATTTCCAATGTTAAAAAAAACTTCCGGAAATCGCTGTCTATACTATCTTCTTTTTTTCTTCTTCTTTCGAGAATGGTACTTTGTTACTATTTATTGCCTGTTTAAGGGGAAGGACTACTCGCCAATATTAAACCCCACGAAATTAACGTCTTTTCGTCATATCTCAATAACGCCACACAATATCGAAAAAGTGACAAGTATGCACAATTTGGGTTCCTAAGAGCTCAATATTATATGAAAAAGATTTATTAGTTTGCACTAATTATAATTATTATTTCGAATTTAATTAATTGACAAGTTAATTACAAATTACAACTATAATTACTACGATCCACACAATCTTTTTCATGTAATATTGAGCTCTCACGAACCCAAATTGTGCATACTTGTCACTTTTTCGATATTGTGTGGCGTTATTGAGATATGACGAAAATACGTCAATTTCGCGGGTTTTAATATTGGCGAGTAGTCCTTCCTCTTAAGCAAAAACATCAGACACCTACACGTACACTCTTCTTTACCACATTTCGAAATATGTTTCAACCTGATCGAGTTTCCACCTTTCTTATTCTCAATTTTAAATAAGATACCACCGCCACACAAACCAGCCTATAATCTTTCTTTTTGTCAAACCAGCAGCTTTTTTCAGTTGTAATAACTCTCAATTTCCGCAAAAGTATAAAAATATCCCCCTCCACAATCGCAGGCTGCAACTTTATTTTTGCTCTTTCCTGGGAATCAGTATTTTTAGTTACTGCTTTAGAGTACTGAAGTTCTAAGCTAAATAATGTTCATAGTAAATGACACATGGAGGAAGTAGATATGCGCCCGTGTTGCGCATCCCTTGCCGAGTACTGCTGTTCTAAGCTAAATAATGTGCATAGTAAATGACACATGGAGGAAGTAGATATGCGCCCGTGTTGCGCAACCCTTGCCGAGTACTGCTGTTCTAAGCTAAATAATGTGCATAGTAAATGACACATGGAGGAAGTAGATATGCGCCCGTGTTGCGCAACCCTTGCCGAGTACTGCTGTTCTAAGCTAAATAATGTGCATAGTAAATGACACATGGAGGAAGTAGATATGCGCCCGTGTTGCGCATCCCTTGCCGAGTACTGATGTTCTAAGCTAAATAATGTGCATAGTAAATGACACATGGAGGAAGTAGATATGCGCCCGTGTTGCGCATCCCTTGCCGAGTACTGCTGTTCTAAGCTAAATAATGTGCATAGTAAATGACACATGGAGGAAGTAGATATGCGCCCGTGTTGCGCATCCCTTGCCGAGTACTGCTGTTCTAAGCTAAATAATGTTCATAGTAAATGACACATGGAGGAAGTAGATATGCGCCCGTGTTGCGCAACCCTTGCCGAGTACTGCTGTTCTAAGCTAAATAATGTGCATAGTAAATGACACATGGAGGAAGTAGATATGCGCCCGTGTTGCGCAACCCTTGCCGAGTACTGCTGTTCTAAGCTAAATAATGTGCATAGTAAATGACACATGGAGGAAGTAGATATGCGCCCGTGTTGCGCAACCCTTGCCGAGTACTGCTGTTCTAAGCTATAGGTACCGAAATACCTTTCAGTAAACGTAGGGCTCAATTTATGTGAACATCCCATAAAAGAGTGAGTCGTATGAATAAACAACGTATTATTAGTACGTCTGCAGGGAGTATGTTTTCTGTGGTAGGCACGACTGTTAAAAAAACCATTAATTACAAAATTGGCATTTTGACTCACGAAAATGATAATTTTGACTTTAGCAGAATATGATAGCAAAATTGTATTTAAAATAATTTTATTACTATCAATTAACAACAAATTTAATAATAACGATCAAACGTGATAGATCACTAATACCGATACAGGCGTAACAGTCAGCTTATCAACAGAAAACCACAAGTAATTACAATAATTATGTAACTTCACGCGGTTTTAATATCGGGACATCGACCATATCTCTCGATCTATTCGTCCTTTCGTTCTATAAGTTATACGGTATACACCGGATGCTTCACACACACTTCAAACGTTCTGGCGCACACTTTAGTTAGCCTACGTGACGTGGTTTACAAACCTTTCAGTAGATATAGTCGTTCGATAGGTTAAACTAAACGATTGTATGGCACAATCGCGTTGTTTTATAAATTGTGTCCATCATATCCACGTTTAATTCTATTTATGTAAAGAATAGTCACAGCAGTTTTCGGTACTCGTCAATGGGCACTTCCCACACAGAAGAAACATTTGAAATGACATAGGATAGATAAATTAAATGACACCTGAATAGCAGTTTGTATAAAAAGACGAAATCGAAAAGTTATGCGTTTTGAGTAGGATGTACGACTCAGTACGAGTACGACGGATGAAACTGTACTGGAAACTGACGGATTAAACTCAATAATTTAAGATATTTGCTTACGACAAATCGTGTTTATCCTTCCTACGTTGATTGTTGACTCGTGGAAAATTAGTTAATTTCAATTCAGTACAGTATTTTTTCGAAATTGGTAACCGGTATTGTGGAAGCAACAGTGGTCAGATAATATATGTGGACAAGGTGACAAAAGCGGAGTTTGCCACCCGTACGGAATCGAACCCAAAGCCTCCCGATTCAACGTCGTGTGTCTCCATTGAGTCACGATTATCGTTGTTTCAACGATGTCTATAAATACAATACATGTGAGAAGGCTGTTTTAATTGGACCTCTTTTCCCCGACGCTAAGAACCGCACGCTGGACGTTTAGTAACAGCAAGATCTTGGCTGACAAAACTTCTTTATTTTTAGATTTTCTGATAAATCTTCTATCGTCAACATCAAATTGAATAGCCTTGTTTAAAAATAATACTAAAGTTATTATAGACGTACTGTGTGAATTGTACAAAGTATAGTTGATAGCACGTTGTGTCGCTTGTGTTCACAGCTATATGCACAAGACCAAGCAAGGGCAAATAGCTAGGTTTGCCGGGGCCCAATTCTCGAGCGCATGTACGGCTCAACTCGCAGCGGAATGACGGTTTTAATTACTTGCTTTCGATACCATATTATAAACATTTTTATACCAAATTGATAACATATATGAAATTATACGATTTGTAACACAAAATTGCCAAACAGTATGGAAAACATGATTAAAACCGTAATTCCGCGTGCGAGCTGACTCGTACACGGAAGTGGACATAGAATATTTCGTCACTATCCCAGAGGACACAGATATTTCTGCAGTGGCGTATACGGTTGAGTCACAGATAACTAATTACTAAATTAGTAATCTGTGGTTGAGTGAAGAGGGAAGGGGGCGAGAGGGAAACCGATAAAAATGCCTCAGCGATTCATTCAGGAGGTTGTCTTGCCGGTTCGATGGCCGGCAATCTTGACTGAAGGTTGTTCCCATGGATTTTCTCAGTCAAAAGACAAATGCTAGGATTGAGTCGCATAAAATAAAACCCTTTAACCAGTTGTTGCATCCTGTTCAGATTTCCTACAAAAATATATGTGTTTATAGATATAGTTGGGGGGGGGGGGGGGGGGGGGGGGTGTGACCGTGTGGAACACAGGGACGTCAGTTCAAATCCCTAATCGTAAACTAAACTGTGATCTTTTGCTGAAGCGGTACGTGAACAATATTGTGTCTATTCTAGAAAGTTCGTTGAAGGTCAACATCTGAAGCCAAAAGAACTGTTTACAAGGACGGACGTATTATTGTGGTGTACGAGAAGGAGCAAAAGCCATTATAAACCACATTGAGTTGAACCTATAGGCATCAAAAGCCATAGGGATAGGGAGCAAAAGCCATTATAAACCACATTGAGTTGAACCTATAGGCATCGGTTATTCTATTTTATCACTAGTCTATATTTACCATGGATATTCTAACCATGAACTACCGCACACAGGCACGGACTTGTGTTTAAATGTGACAGTTGATATTGGCAACCTAAGTCACATTCATACAAACTAAAGACGGTTCAAACTGTATTACATTACATTACATTACATTACATTACATTACATTACATTACATTACATTACATTACATTACATTACAATTACAGTTTTAAGAAGCAGCACAGTTTAGATTTGGAGTACAACATGACATAGAAACAGTTTTTTTTAATTGATCTTGATAGAAAAAAAAGAAGTCCGCAACATTCGTACAGTTTTATAAATTATTAAATATGAGACCTAAAGCTGAAATATTATCGTTAATTTAAATAATATTTACATCGTTAGCATAATATACACGAAACACGTATTTGTTATTTTTACATTACCACACACATGTGCTTAGTGCTTTAGATATCATGCCCCCCGCCCCTGTTCACAGACACAAAGATGCGTCGCGTCCCATACTTTGGCAACGATGCTATAATGACGGCGCTATCCATGCGCAAGCTTGGATTCGAACCCGGAACCCAGGAACACCGGTTTAGTAGACCCTGAGTATAGCCCATCTCCTAGTCTAGTACACTTACACATCACAATCTTTGCTGCGCATTCGAGCGGTGATATTCCCTCGTACCTCGGCTTTACCATGCCTCTCTCATGTGACGGGTGTTTGGATAGTTGGAAAGGAATGTCTGAGGGCTGTTAGTAGGACTAAATCCAAACATACACTTTTACGACTGAGGAAAAGCTTTCAGTCAGGATTGCCGGTGGCCGGAATCAAACTGGCGACCTCCCGACTTAGCGAGCGAGTCCCCGCTGAGCTGCCTACCTCGTAAAACAGACACATCTGTCTGTATGTGTCTGTATTACGAGATCACGATTATCACTAACATAGAGTGATTGATGCAGACAGAACGTGTTGATTGGCGTCACTCCTCTCAAGTACCTCGCAGGTCTGCAAGGTACTCGGAGCTCTATTTCCACGAGCTCTTCAGAGCTTATCGCCACTGTAGCAGTGCAGCGCAGTCAAGTGGTACAATGAATGCATTGCCTCAATTCCGGGGTCGCTGACCAACTAGGTGCAGGTGTACTGACTGACAGTTGTATTTGTGTCCGTACAATGCTGTGCAATGGCTCAAGGAAGACGGCCGAGCCCTACGGAACCAAAGGATGTGGGTTCGAGACCCGAGTAAGGCAAGACTCTTATATGGGCCATCCTTGATCGTCGCCCGTCATCTTATCATCCACTTGTGCACCACTAGCAAGACTCTTATATGGGCCATCCTTGATCGTCGCCCGTCATCTTATCATCCACTTGTGCACCACTAGCAAGACTCTTATATGGGCCATCCTTGATCGTCACCCGTCATCTTATCATCCACTTGTGCACCACTAGCAAGACTCTTATATGGGCCATCCTTGATCGTCACCCGTCATCTTATCATCCACTTGTGCACCACTAGCAAGACTCTTATATGGGCCATCCTTGATCGTCGCCCGTCATCTTATCATCCACTTGTGCACCACTAGCAAGACTCTTATATAGGCCATCCTTGATCGTCGCCCGTCATCTTACCATCCACTTGTGCACCACTAGCAAGACTCTTATATGGGCCATCCTTGATCGTCGCCCGTCATCTTATCATCCACTTGTGCACCACTAGCAAGACTCTTATATGGGCCATCCTTGATCGTCGCCCGTCATCTTATCATCCACTTGTGCACCACTAGCAAGACTCTTATATGGGCCATCCTTGATCGTCGCCCGTCATCTTATCATCCACTTGTGCACCACTAGCAAGACTCTTATATGGGCCATCCTTGATCGTCGCCCGTCATCTTATCATCCACTTGTGCACCACTAGCAAGACTCTTATATGGGCCATCCTTGATCGTCGCCCGTCATGTTATCATCCACTTGTGCACCACTAGCAAGACTCTTATATGGGCCATCCTTGATCGTCGCCCGTCATCTTATCATCCACTTGTGCACCACTAGCAAGACTCTTATATGGGCCATCCTTGATCGTCGCCCGTCATCTTATCATCCACTTGTGCACCACTAGCAAGACTCTTATATGGGCCATCCTTGATCGTCGCCCGTCATGTTATCATCCACTTGTGCACCACTAGCAAGACTCTTATATGGGCCATCCTTGATCGTCGCCCGTCATCTTACCATCCACTTGTGCACCACTAGCAAGACTCTTATATGGGCCATCCTTGATCGTCGCCCGTCATCTTATCATCCACTTGTGCACCACTAGCAAGACTCTTATATGGGCCATCCTTGATCGTCGCCCGTCATCTTATCATCCACTTGTGCACCACTAGCAAGACTCTTATATGGGCCATCCTTGATCGTCGCCCGTCATCTTATCATGCACTTGTGCACCACTAGCAAGACTCTTATATGGGCCATCCTTGATCGTCGCCCGTCATCTTATCTTATCATCCACTTGTGCACCACTAGCAAGACTCTTATATGGGCCATCCTTGATCGTCGCCCGTCATCTTATCTTATCATGCACTTGTGCACCACTAGCGCCACAAACAATGAAGAACTAGGAACTGAGACCCACGCTTATTGTTTCTGGTTTCGTTTACGGTCTTGAGTAAACAAGAATATAGTCCCGTCAAATTAACTTGCAATGTGTTGTCGTCACGGATTATGTAATAGTGAAGTGACGCGTTTGACAACTACCAACTCTCGTTCTCTCGCCTCAGGTATTGTAGTGATAATATCGCGCGCATGTTGTCACTTCACACAAGGTCAGACGTGGTAGAGGTTGCATTCCATTCACGGCTGGTGCAGTCAGTGCAGTGGACAATAACAATGCAGATATCGGGAAATCCCGCGGTGTCGCGGTGAATACCGTTGAAATAGACCGTGTGGAGCGACCGTCTCTTCTCAGAATTTTAGGGGACACCTTGCTTCTTACAGCGTGGCCAGTAGTTATCGTTTGGTTTCGTTTTTTTTGACAAAAAATAAAGATCCGATAAAGGTTATCCCGGCAGTGAGCCATCTCTATCGTATGGCACTGAGAAATATGTTCGTCGACTATTAAATTAACTATCAACAGGCAATAGCTCGGGGTCCGGGGTCCGAGAACCATTTCCAAAGCCCTTCGGTCCCCTCTCATTCGAACACATGACTCACCTGGCAAAGCCCTCTCAGGATGAAATCCTCGGTGTGCCACTGAAGTGATCAACTCACGACATCATAGCTTTCAAAAACATAGTCACACGTAATGAATGTGTGCACACCTGTGATAGAGCGCACTGCACACCAGACCTGATGTGCCAGTGCATCTCTTCAGGTGACTATGTTAGGGTGTTTGGATAGTTGGGAAGGAATGTCCGGGGGCTGTTAGTAGAATTCAATCCCTTTACGACTAGGAAAGTCTCGGAAAAACCCTTTTGTCAGAATTGCCTGTGGCCAGAATCGAACCGAGGTAATTTTAAAAACTATCTAGAACCCTTTGTATGATTATCCTCGTGGTCCTCTTAACCTGTATACACAACAACAAACAACAAATAAGAATATAAAATCAAGGTTAATAGACGATGATAAAAACTAATTTTTAATTGTTGTGTATTGTTGTTCTTGAAGATTTAGGGCACGTTGATGAGACTCATGCAAAAGGTCCTAGATACATTCTAAAACTGTCTAGTATGGTATAATCGTGTCTACTGCTGAGCTGCCTCTATCGATACTGTGTGATGTAATTAATGACAATAGTAGAATATAAAATCAAGGTTATACATAGTAGATGATGATCTTTGAATTGAAATTGAATGAAAATTGATTGAATTAAAAAATAAGAACTTCGAGTGAATACAAATTACGATTCTAAAAACACATGTGTCCTATGCGTGAGTGCGCATGGATATGTCTATGTCCTTATACATGTGTACAATAATAAGAGGGGCTCGTTTCTAATCCCTCACCGAGGACCACGAAGTTACGCCACTGCATCGCAAAAATAATCATGAAAGTAAATTGAACTGACATTATTCCTACAATTGAGCAAATAGATCATTTGAGCTAGCTGTAAAATTGTGAAAATTGTATTATATTCAATACTTTCTTAATCGTTAGTATAAGTACAAGAATAAAATTGAAACAGCTGTATGGATTGCTCTTACTAGCTGCTACTTACTATATATAGAGCATGACCATGAAATGCAAATATTATTAAATATATATGCCTACCTTTAACAAAACCATAATAAACAATGTTTCGCGCATTATTTTTGAACACATCACGCATTATTTGTACATCACGTAGTCTCTGTTACTCTACTGTAACATAGTCACGAAAACCTTTTCTTCACAAACTTGACGAATAACAATGACACACTAATGTTCAGGAATTAATAACATTCTCTAGTTTTGAATGTGTTTCAGATCATAAACATGTTGGTAAAAGTTTCTTCTAAAACACGTAACGTTTATTATACTTTTGAGTTATATAGAATAGAATATTTATTGAATTAGTTACATACATACAGTGGTTATTTTGGCCACAGTAGGAAAACAATCTCCTGAGGTGCGGCCATCTAGAGAATAAAAATGGTGTAAGGTGTGAATATACTTATAAACTTCGATAGTAATAAATGCTACTATAAATGTACTAAACAAATTATTAAGACGGAAAAATAAAATCATATTCCATATAAATATACACTTAATTGAAAATGGCAAATAACCTTACACTGTCGAAATGGTAACTTAAGGTCCATCCACAATGAAAACTAACAGTAACAGTAACAGTAACAAGAAGGTTTAAACCAGAACATTGGCTGATAAGAGCCCATTGTTGCTCAAGCCAATAGGATTGGATAAAAACTTATTGTTAGGCACTGTTAATGTTACTGTTAATTTTCACTGTAGATTGGCCTTAATAATGCTACATTCAACTTGATGTATTCTTGCTGCCGTCTCAGCTATACATACCAGTAAGATAATGTTATATACAAATACGGTACTAAAAAATAGTATTATAATAAAATAAATACGCATTTCTCGTTTAAAGCCACGTGTTTGTATATTTATGTAATGTCATGTAGAACAGGAAATAAATAATAAATAATGTTTAAACAATAACGAGGAATGCATTGTTTGTGGGATTGTGCTTGTATACCACGTGGTGTACAACTGTACATATCGTCGTACTGGTGCTGCCTAATGTCGGTGAGAAGGAACCTCACGTAGTTCGACATAAATAGATCGGCGCCACAGTGAGCCTCAGACTTTCTGATCTGACGAATCCAGGTTTCAGTTGCATTTCATTCAAAGCCAGAACATATCACGTGAAACCCAATGAGAATCTATTTGTAACAGAGTAGGGTAGTCAAAAATACTTATCTGTTTCATTACAAGTATAGAAGAAACCTTACAAAAAATGTGTATTTTTTGTGTGTGTCTCATTGGCACTGTGAGTTTATTTCCTAGAAGTGAAGCCGGTTTCGTGGGTATTTTTAACTAAGTACTAGAAATGATATTAATCTTTATGAATCCGTGCCCAACATGAATGTATTAACAATCAAATAATAGTAACTCGGAAGAAGGAAAGGTTATAACGTACTGCATAATTGTATATGACATAGCTAAAATATTGAACACACTCCAACAACAAAAAAGCATTTAAAGTAAAAAAAAAAAAAAAAACTCTCAACTAAAATAGTTATGTTTGAATTTTGCTATAAACGATTCAAAAACAATTAATATTTTCCTAGATTATCAATAGTCAGTAGGAAAAGTAATTTTTGGGGAGAATTGACGCCATAATATTATATAGGCGACAAAGTGTGGCCTTGGACACAAACATGTAAACGCATAATGTTTGTTTGAATTACATCTTTTGTACATTTCACACTGTACCACAAGATAAAGAACACACAGTGCAAAAATTACAAAACGTGTAGGTAACCAAACGAGCCTACAGATGCATGCAAGAAGTTGTTGTCACTAACCTGGTAGCACCGTAGATCGTTGTCGGTACAAGTCCCTCTCTCGCAAGGTCGTTGCGATGGGAACCAACATGCCGTGTTTAGGCTTACACGTGAACAGGTGGCGACTACCCCAGGTCCCGTCGATACCGCCGTAAGGCAGCTGATTATCCTGTAACAAGCATCACAGACTCACAGGCTGGCTCTACAGGTGGCGACTACCCCAGGTCCCGTCGATACCGCCGTAAGGCAGCTGATTATCCTGTAACAAGCATCACAGACTCACAGGCTGGCTCTACAGGTGGCGACTACCCCAGGTCCCGTCGATACCGCCGTAAGGCAGCTGATTATCCTGTAACAAGCATCACAGACTCACAGGCTGGCTCTACAGGTGGCGACTACCCCAGGTCCCGTCGATACCGCCGTAAGGCAGCTGATTATCCTGTAACAAGCATCACAGACTCACAGGCTGGCTCTACAGGTGGCGACTACCCCAGGTCCCGTCGATACCGCCGTAAGGCAGCTGATTATCCTGTAACAAGCATCACAGACTCACAGGCTGGCTCTACAGGTGGCGACTACCCCAGGTCCCATCGATACCGCCGTAAGGCAGCTGATTATCCTGTAACAAGCATCACAGACTCACAGGCTGGCTCTACAGGTGGCGACTACCCCAGGTCCCGTCGATACCGCCGTAAGGCAGCTGATTATCCTGTAACAAGCATCACAGACTCACAGGCTGGCTCTACAGGTGGCGACTACCCCAGGTCCCGTCGATACCGCCGTAAGGCAGCTGATTATCCTGTAACAAGCATCACAGACTCACAGGCTGGCTATACAGGTGGCGACTACCCCAGGTCCCGTCGATACCGCCGTAAGGCAGCTGATTATCCTGTAACAAGCATCACAGACTCACAGGCTGGCTCTACAGGTGGCGACTACCCCAGGTCCCGTCGATACCGCCGTAAGGCAGCTGATTATCCTGTAACAAGCATCACAGACTCACAGGCTGGCTCTCTTGTTTACTAGCAGTTTATGAATATCCTATCCTATCCAGTTAAAAAACTGATTTATAAAGGAGAACAATATATAGAATTAAGTTTAACTTAGAATTATAATGAAACATCATAAAATAGAAAGAATATCAAATACCAAAACAAATTGTGCTAGGTACTATTGAAAAAAGAACAAGATCAATAAGAATAAAATGAGTAATTGAAATATAAAATAAAATAAGCATATTAAATATATATATATTATATATAGCGGAAATAAACAGAAAAAAACAAGGAGGGAATTGAAAGAGGAAAAGACAAAAGTGAAAAAAAGAAAAAAAATTGTACCAAAACAAGAAGAAAACGGATTTATGAAGCGGTCCCAGCTCAAACGGATATGAGGATTGCAAAAAATCAGGAACTTCAATCATTTCGTGAACCATACATGTTTACTCGCTGACATGTATACGTGAAGGGTAGTAACGATATCACGTCCCTTGCAAGTTAGTTCATGAGTCGGGCCCTGGTTGTATGAACATTACCCCTTGCCCTGTCTTGTGCATTTCAAAAGAACACGCTTTTGTATAAGTTCGAGGCTTGAAATTAGCAAGCACTGAAGTTCAAGCGGGTCTAGCGAAGCAATTAGACCTGATCAAAATTAACATCCTCAACATCCAACCCAAGATCAGTTGACAGAATCGAGCAAAACAATCATACTCGAACTCCAGAGAGGTGTTGACCGCCCTTGATTTATATGTATGATGTCGGTAAGTGTTCCTGTACTCAGATCCTATTTATAATACGAAGCTTTAAAATGTTCTGTTATATTTTTTGTATAAGGTAGTTTTACTTTCAATCATATTCATAGATTTCAACAAAAATTATGCCGACTTATGAAGATCAGTCTAAAATGGATTACCGATGAATGTGTACATAATTTGTCAGCTGTCCACCGATAACAAATTAGGAGTATTAATTTGTTATCTTTGGCGTCCATTTGAACCTCCAGTCATCCTATCACACGGATAATAAATATGAAAATGGCCTGTATGGATCTATCAGATACTTTTCGAAGTGTATTGTATCTTTACCTCTAGACAATAAAGAGACAACAAACATTGCTCTTAGAACAGACGCCCCTCTCAACAAAAATAGAAAAACTCCCATCCAAAGATCCAGATGTCGTTAATACGTGACCCGTGAAAACGTGTATGTACATGCTGCATGGTTATTATTATTAGAGGAGAAAATGTGCCGCGCGTTGCGCATCAGATTCATAACCATAAGGTGCTCGCGCGTTACAAGCAAACCAACTTGTTCTTATATAGGCCTACTACACTGAGAAGCAGCGGCGAAGCGGGAATATTCTATAAAGGGGAGAAACACTAAACACTCATGTAAATAGTAAATATACTCGTGGAGGGGAACAACCCCGTATTTATCCCCGCAAGACAAGGTGTTGGAATGGATAATATGTACTTAAATTTTTACAGTTTTTGGATATAAAGACTAAATACCGAGTTATAATGAAAACTAGAATCTCGCACTGTCTAAAGGAGATCGAAGTAAACTAAAACACATGGTTGTAAACGCACGGGACGGGTTGTAGCACATGCCTCGACAGCCACTGCTTCAAGCATGCGTGGACGCAAGCGCTGCCAGCCGGAGACATGTCTGAATATGTCTCCGCATGGAGCCCGCGAATACCCAGGGTACGGTATCGTGCTACCAGGGTAGGGTATCGTGCTACCAGGGTAGGGTAGCCACTGCTTCAAGCATGCGTGGACGCAAGCGCAGCCAGCCGGGGACATGTCTGAATATGTCTCCGCATGGAGCCCCCGAATACCCAGGGTAGGGTACCGCGCTACCAGGGTAGGGTATCGCGCTACCAGGGTAGGGTAGCCACTGCTTCAAGCATGCGTGGACGCTAGCACAGCCAGCCGGAGACATGTCTGAATATGTCTCCGCATGGAGCCCACGAATACCCAGGGTAGGGTACCGCGCTACCAGGGTAGGGTATCGCGCTACCAGGGTAGGGTAGCCACTGCTTCAAGCATGCGTGGACGCTAGCACAGCCAGCCGGAGACATATCTGAATATGTCTCCGCATGGAGCCCCCGAATACCCAGGGTAGGGTATCGCGCTGCCAGGGTAGGGTAGCCACTGCTTCAAGCATGCGTGGACGCAAGTGCAGCCAGCCGGAGACATGTCTGAATATGTCTCCACATGGAGCCCCCGAATACCCAGGGTAGGGTACCGCGCTACCAGGGTAGGGTAGCCACTGCTTCAAGCATGCGTGGACGCAAGCGCAGCCAGCCGGAGACATGTCTGAATATGTCTCCGCATGGAGCCCGCGAATACCCAGGGTAGGGTATCACGCTCATTCATAGCTTTGCACGCGAACGTTTCCAGACATTTTTCTCAAGTAAAATAATATTCGTTCTTAATATTAAATTTTGTTCTTAACTTTTTGCGGGAAGGGTAGGTTATTGTCTTATTGATTATAGATGGACTGTGTAAACTAAAATGTGTACCCGACGCTTCGCCACTGACGAGAAGATAAGTATTATACCGTCCGCTTGTTGGCTGCAATAATCATGTAAACGTAACGCTGAACACAGTTGCTATGGTTTAGAAAGTTATTACGCGGTGAAACGTAAAACAAACTCATGAGAACAATGATCCATGTCGGGAGAGCTGAGAAATATTCACAAGCTAGTTCCAGGATGTCTGAATGTACGTAAAAGGATGGAGCAATCACGATGCCACTTTTATTTATTTATTTATTTAATCTCTATCCTATTTAGTTATAAAAACTGATTTAAAAAGGAGAACAATAAATAGAACTAGGAACTAGGCTCTGGCTATGCAAACAATTAATAATAACAATGAAATCATAAATAACAATTATAACAAATGAAACAAACTACAGAGAAATAAATAAATAAAAAAAAAAAAAAATGCATTAATAGGCAACACGCGTACGATTTTTTGTGTTAAACCAAGCACTTAGTTTAATACAAAAAGTATATTAATGCAAGTCCTAACTGAAGAAGAAATTGTTTAATAGGTTTAATGTGGTCGCATTTATTGAAGTTTCCACTCGGGGATCTGAAACGCGTACAGGTGGCTGTGACGTCATGATTCAGTAGACGAGGCGTAACAAACCAATCGCTGAGGCGGTGAGCGTACACAGACACAAATCATGACGTCAAATCCCATCAACATGGCGGCGGCTCGTTTTTCGTGCCCTTTTATTTATCGTTACTAACTAAACAAATTATTTTGAGACATAGACTGATCCCTTTTTCAAAATTCAAAGACACAAAATTATTAAATGAGAGACAAGGTATTTAAAAATCGATTAAAATTTTCATACGCGTGTTCCCTATTGTATTCATTACGATCAACAAGTATTTCGGTGTGGCCAGTGAAGATATAACAGTTCGTGTCGTGGAAATAGTACAAAAGTATCGAATTCGCCTCTAGCAAATAAAAATTGATCGCCAACTGATTTGCTAATGACGTATAACATAATACAAAGGATTTTTACTGGGGGGGGGGAATTTTGTTGTGGCATCAATAAACATTATTTTTGAACAATATATGTATATATTCAGTTCTCAGCCTCTGAAACCAACCGATCATCCTGAAGATGGCAAACGAGACAATGACAATGGCCCATTTCTGGACAGCAACCCGAGAACCTCATCTTCTTCAGTCCGCGAAAACGTACAGAATAACATATATATATATATATATATAAATCATACCGGCAAGCGGAGCAAAGCCCAGAATTTAAACTTTCAAGCAGAACATGTTCTTGGGATTGTGTATGATGTGTAGGAGTCTCATCCACTATATAGTGACCTATCCTACCGGCTTTCATTAGAGCCAGTTTTTTACTTGTTGTTTATATTTTTTTTACTTAGGCCCGGTTTCACCAAAGTATTTAAATCGGAGATAAGCTGGAATCGGCGCCGTCACCAACATTTCATATCATAATAATTGTACGTGTATTGAAAACATTGCATGTGGTTGTATTCCAGAATTGAGTAATTAATTATAGTGTCAGCGTTAGAGTAGCTATAAAATATCATACTGTTATTACTTGTAGTTACACTAACTTTCATGAAAAATGAGGAAATATAGTCAGTAAGTCTTCAACAAGAGTTCTTTCAGAGTGGCCTGACACATAATTAGTCATTTGTTGTGCATTATTTGATACTTTAATAAAATAAATACAGAAGGCCATAACCGAAGTTTATTATCTTGAAAGAAATCCATGCTCTGTCTTCAGATCACTACAACAATGGATATTCGATCTACCTGTTGAGTCTTTGTTTTGATTTCATGTTTATTTACAAGAACAAATGAACGTTTCAACAAAATAACAATAAGTAGCAAACTTTACAATATGAATCTTTGAATTGATTGTTAACATATTTCATTGTTTACGGTAAATATCTGTCGTAATGGGTGAATATTTTATAACTACTCTAAAACTTACGCTTATTAATTACTCAATTTCAAAATATAACAATATATAATATTTTCACTGGATGAAAGATTATTTTTTTATGAAAAGTTGGCGATGGCACCGATCAAGCTAATCTCCGATTTATATACGTTGGTGAAACCGGGCCTTAAGGTTTTATTAACTAATTACATTTTTATAATGTTGCATTACACTGAATAGGGCTATATATAAAATGCTTTATGCTTGAGAATCGTTTATCAGTAACAGTCTATTATAACAGTAACACTTAACTCTGTCACAAATGGGAAGAAGGACAAAGGAAAAAATATCTGTTCGAAAAAGAAATTGTCACCGAATAACAGGCACGTCTACTTACAAGCCAGCGGGCCTGGGTCAGGTGACAAAACAGCGACGTGCGACCTTCTTATAGCAACGAGTTTCAAAACAAAACCCAAACACCGGTATTACTTATATAATACTTAGGTCCAGTCTTATCAATGTCCCAATAACTACTTATTCGTCGAACAGCTTGTTTTCTCCATGGCAACCACCAATCAAAACCCTTAAAATCCCCTAAACAGCTAATTGCTACAAATAACTTTCTTATTAGGAGATTGTAAGACCGGCCCTTACTCGGAAAACGCTCTGTGGGACGCGTTGATAAGCGAGCGCGTCAATGTCCACGAACTTTCTGGCGAAACGTTCTCAAAGCTATCGTCTTTGTTCAATGTAAGAGAAGGGTAAAAACAACAATTAACAACAATTCAAGAATGCGCATTGCAAACATTTTTCTAATAACACAAGACTCAATTGAGAGGGTTGTGACATCACAGACGGATAAACAATGTGTTGCTAGGCAACTGCATTGTTGTGCTATCTTTCTTTGATTGGTGCATGTTCAATATTTGTCCGAAACAAAACACGGCAACACGGCTATTTTGGGAATTGAGTGTTGTGCTATTTTCATAGCTATCATACTTCCCGACATTGTTGAATGTCGTGCAATGTGCGTTGCTAAGATTTTTTGTTGTAATTTCGTAGTGTTTTCTACGCGGTCCGCCACCGTTAGTAACACTTATGACAGCAATAGAAATGTAATTTCTGCCTCTAATACGTATCAGCTCGCGTTTAAATTAGTATACTCGTGACCGGACAAAAATGTACTATACTATAATGTAGCCACCTCACATTTTGCCGTTACTGTGTATCAGAAAAATAATATTTTCACGTTTGTGTAACTTTGCCAATATCAGATCGCCATAAAATGATATAAAAATATGTCTATCTCACATTTTGCAGCCATTTTGTTTGAGACAAATATTTTTCATTAGCTATGGTGTAACTTTCTAGCTTGTCAAACGATTTTTCCACAAAACTATACACATTCAATCCACATCGAAGCTTGTGGATGGTCCAAATGTCAACTTGATCCGACTTTCCGTTCGACCGCTATCGCGAGACAAAAAAAAAACAAACAAACAAACAAAAAACAAAACGAGTTCCATAAAAATCTCATGGAGACGCTCGCTTAATTAAGCGAGCGAAACCAGCGTCTTCATTCTACTCTTATGGCACTCGTTCTGTTTTTTGTTTTTTGTTTTTATGTCTCGCGATAGCGGTCGAACGCAGAGTCCGATCAAGCTGAAATTTGGAACATCTACAAGCTACGATGTGGATTGAATGTGTGTAAGTTTGTGGTCATATCGGTCGAGAAGTTACAAAGTTAGAATGCGGTTACTAGAAAATATTTTTCTAAAATCAACTGGAAGCAAAATGTGAGATAGCCACATTGAAGTAAATTTTCGTACGGTCACGAATAATTTCAATGCGATCCGATAAGTATTGTAGGTACAAATTACATTTTTTGCTGAATTTTAGTGAAGTAACTATGACAACGAAAAGTCCAAGCTATATAATTTATATAGACAATCGATCTTTTACTGAACAATGGCAGGAAGTATATAACTGTGACAATAAAAATTCTAATCTTTGCACATTTTTGTTATGGTTGTTGTTGATTGTTGTTTTTTTGAACATATATGAACATTCTTATAGATAGATTGATATTTGTGTTTTACGTACCATATTTTTGCCACTTGGGTAATCTAGACGATGAGTGGGTGAAATATGAAGATACTGATGATTAGTGTTTTCAATATAACGGCGTTGGAGCAACAAGGCCTTCTGCGACACTTTTATCTTTATCTCTTAAATTTAACAATGACGAAAGCTTTGAGAACTTTTCGCTAGAAAGTTCGTGGACATGGACGCGCTCGCTTATCAGCGCTTCACACAGAGCGTTTTCCTAGTTATTATATACTTACTAACCACAATTTGTGTAATTATAACCTATTGAACTGACTGGGTCAGCAAACGCTGATCTTGAAAACTGTTCCACACAAGCACTAATATTGTCTTGGTGTTTTGATTACCGACTTTTCCGTTGGGGGTGGGGATGATGGGGTGGGGTTAAAGGCCCCCTTAACCCAAACATATGTCGAGTCATTAGACGATGACGCTATTGCATAAGTAGAATGAAAAAGTCCCACCGCTCAACGAGGCTTCGTTCGGCCCACAGTGCAGGTTTTGTTTTGTCTGTGACGTAGATCGATATGGGTTCGATCGTATGGCTGAAATCCCAATTAAAATTAAACGCAAGAAACAACGTCTTACTTCCACGTCCGTCTCGTAACTGACTCAATTGTAGCCCGATTTTCAAATGAGTAACATCGACGTAATCTGTGAATCATTGTGATTTTTTTTTAGTGGTAGTTCTTGGTTTTTATGATGATGGAAACAAAACCTTGTAATCGTTCGCTCGCTAACGGCATGCGCGACACCGTGACCACGCATAAGGCTTCAAACGACCGAACTAATTGTATGCGACGATTACATTTGGTACCACATTCTGTATGAAATTGTCTCCTTTCATATGATGGAAACAGACTTTAGCTATACCTGGAAACAAGTTACTTACGACGTGTTATTTGAAACCATGTTATCGCAATGAGCCGAACGTAGCGAGAAATCGTGGCGGGCGATTACAAGGTTTTGTTTCCATCATCAAAAAAACCTCCTCACATATATTAGAATCAACAATAAAACAACTCAACAAAATCTCAATGATTCACAGATTACGTCGATGTCACTCATTTGGAAATCGGTCTAACATTGAGTAATTTACAAGACGGGGAAGTGAGGCGTTGTTTCTCCTGTTTAATTTGTATGGGGATATCAGCCACAAGACCGAACCCGTATCGGTCTACGTCACAGACAAAACGAAACCAGCGCTGTAGGCCAAACGAAGCTTCGTTGAGAGGTGGGACTTTTTAGTTCGACCTACGCAAAAGCGTCAGCGTCTAATGACTCGACATGTATGTTTGGATTTAGTGGGCCTTTCAGGGAATCCAAATCCACTGAATGAACAAAACTTACCAGTTCCATGCCAATAGTCCAATCGGGCCCCATTTCGGGCAGTTTGCCTATCCACTTGACTACGCCACCTTGAGGGATGCCGCTCCCACTGCCGAGCCAAACCACCCTCTCCCCCACTAACACTGGGGGGCGGAAGCGATGAGAGTCCATAGCAACCTCGCCTCACCGCCCTGCAACACATGGACATACATCTCCATGTAGCCTTGAGAGATGCCGCCCCCAAACCACCCTCTCCCCCACTAACACTGGGGGGCGGAGGCGATGAGAGTCCATAGCAACCTCACCTCAACCGCCCTGCAACACATGGACATACTTCTTCAATGTCCAGATGTAGCAATACCGAAGGAGGCTTAGGGACTTTGCATCAATTTTTCCTTTCTATTTTAATTTGATAGGACTTGATAGCGTTTGAAGACAATTATAAGAACAATTTAATGTCAGCATCTCTGAAGGGATTTACATATTATTGTATTGTATTGGTTTGATGAATTCGAGGACGAAAGTTTTTCTGCATTTTGACTTCTTCGATTTTGTGTGTATCGGGAGCA
Organism: Isoperla grammatica; assembly: GCA_945910005.1. Classification (NCBI taxonomy): domain Eukaryota; kingdom Metazoa; phylum Arthropoda; class Insecta; order Plecoptera; family Perlodidae; genus Isoperla; species Isoperla grammatica. The sequence goes on along the minus strand of OX246737.1, from coordinate 89,080,055 downwards.
GGGTATATCTTACTATCTTCGATCGGTAGTGCTACACCATATAGAGTTCAATCAAGTTGGAGCCCATTCATGAAATGTGCCAAATACATTATCGTCGAGAAATAAACGCAAACAAAACGTTTGCGGCCAGTAAGTTTGTGGCCAGTAAGGTCCTTTCTAAGTCACTGCATGGGTTACAATTTAGTTTAATGATACCTATGGGGTAGATGGGGATAGGCGCTCTTCCAAAATACTATATAATAGTGGGTACGGGCATTGGACTAGTTAGTTACATGATAATATGATTGTATATGATCAATAATTTCGCGGTACTTCGGTGTTTCGGCTACTATTCATAGGTTGCACGTACGTCACATCTTTGCGCGTGGCGGCCACATTTGTGATCAAACTTTGACGTTGCCTTGGAGATACAATTGAAGGCGGTTGTGGTAGAACACATAAACTCTTCATTCTTTAAAATCCAGCCTGCTTTTTTAAATAAAATTTGATTGTGTGGTATTTTTTTCATTTTGTATTAATTATGTTTACTTTTTAAATTCTTAACTAGGCGTATTTATTAAATTTGAATAGTATTTGCTAATGATCTAGGATTGGTTCTCCTCAATTGTGTCGCAATCATGGCCGCTGTGACGTCACGTGGGAACTATGAATACAATGATGGAATGGACTTCTGATTATTGTGAATATCTGGACAGACATGTGATAAGATCCACGTGAAAACACAGATAGCGGATTGTCTGTGGTGAAAGGATACTTATGATCACAAGCAGCCAAATAACGTGAATGTGATACAATTTTCGAACGTTGTATACAGGCGCTTCGGAACGTTTTTGATTTAAGGGGGGCGGGGGGGGGGGGG